>CM038463.1:31950535-32550535 GCA_021464415.1 Lonicera japonica | reverse complement strand
TCCAAAAGTGCCTAATCAAAATCATGCTTTGACTTAAATTATGTGCCTTCACAAAATTAAGAAAAGTTGAGCAAAGAGATCGAATGATTACAAATATCTGGATTGATTTAAAACTTCGCATCGCTTGATCAACACAATATAAATATCTTATCCAAGCAGCTTAAATTGATAAATTAAGGATTCGAGCAGAAGTATTGATCAGGTGTAAAACTTAATAATCTTACATTGCTGTAACTTGAACCTTGCCCTAAAATACCAAACTACCCTTCATGCAACAATAGGTCTTGAAATAGGATTTGTGCCCATGACCTCAAGTACGAAGAACACATGTTATCCCCACTTGACCAAACACCACATTTACTCTTAATGTGTTTTAAAATGCATAATATCGTGCACACATCAAGTGTGCCACGAGTTCTAGCAAATACTATAGCGAATAAGGGTGTAGCTTAATTTCATAAAATTTTGAAATTAGTGGGTCAATTTATCTATTTGAGGAATTGTGTTTTATATGTACTTAGTCATAACTGCAAATTTCATACCGTTCACTAAATAGTTTCAATAGGGAAGAAAGCTCAAGTGCCTATATGATGTCAATTTGGTTGTTGCATTAGAGAATGTATTTTGTCCTAAGTTTATTATGGCACATTTACATGGTAATCTAAAATGCTGTTTTCCATCAATGTTTGAAATTCGTATACATGTGTTTGTCAGCAAATGGCAGGCATTCAAACTGGCAACACTTTCTGGTCTTGCTGAGCCGCTCGGTGTAGTTATTGTAGGTATGACACCTGTTTTATTTATTTATTTATTTTATATATTATTTATTAATTTTTGTTTTATTGTATTAGTTTGCCTAAGTGACTAAGCCGAAGTTTCTTTAATTTGTGAAAAAATTGAATATATATGTATAAGTATATCATGAAAGTGTGGTAAGGCAATTTTAGCTCCCATGGGTGCACGCTTGAATATATATATATATATTTGTAGATGTGTACCTATACTATAAGCTAGCTTGATGTCAACACAAGTAGATGTTGTTTCTACTCGCATCAGAAACAGTATGCACACACATATTATCTCACAACTCTCTCTCTCTCTCTCACATGCGACATTACTTTGATGATTCTCATTACACAGTATCTGTATCTATATATGTATATCTATTTTGATTGGGAACTTTTGTATCATCATTTATTGACCAAATCTACGTACATCACAATAGAAGTATATATGACATATCTAAACTAAAATTAATCTATTCAGTTCTTACAAAAATAAGTAAAGATAATCTTCCTTGAGCATGGGTAATTTTCTATAACAGATTGGGTATCGTCGTATACCCGATAGTGGCATGCACTATAGCCACAAGGAATAGTGTCGTTGCACAGGTTATACCCAGTAATATGAATACTATTTCATCGACATAAATGGCTTCGTAACTTGTACTTCTTCCTGTGCCAAATTAAGTCCGCTATTCCTTTTTCTGGATGTTCCAAATTAAGAAGTCTAGTTTTCCTTTTTAGGGCATAATCAATTCACCGCTTTCACGATACCAAACAAGTTGGGTTTCTCAATTAATGATTAAGATTGAAATTAGTGCATTCCTTGAAAAGATGGAAAAATCAAAAGGGGACTCTTGATTTGAGATGGAAGTGAGTTATTTAGTTCCCTTTTTTCTTTTTCCATTTTTCTTTTGTTTTTCTTTGAGATTTGTTCTTTAAATAGTGCTTGTGAAGCGCATTTGATTTCAAGAAATTCCTACAATGAAGTGTTGAATTTGATGCAATGCAGCTTATCTATTCCCAAGTAGCCTAAATCCCGATATTCTCGAGGGCCTTCTGGGATCAGGTTGGGACTTCGTTCTCTTTGCCAATGTTTCTGAATTATAAAAAGGAAAAAAAAAAGTAAAAAAAATTACAATTGATGGATTTATTTGTGTTTGCTTGCTCAGTGGGTGGAGTGATGGCCTTCCTAACCTTGCATGAGATGCTGCCGTTGGCTTTTGATTATGCTGGACAGAAGCAAGCTGTGAAGGCTGTCTTCCTTGGAATGGCTTTTATGTCTGCCAGGTAAAATTATAATCCAACATGTTAAAAATAACTCCATTTGTCCCGAATTAAGAGTGATCCTTTTTTGGGATGTCCCAAAATTAAGAGTCAGCTTTCCTTTTCGGATAATAATTAACATACCAAAACTCATAATAGGAAACAAGTTATGTTATAAACCATTGATTGTTCCGAAATTAGTGCATTCTTGAAAAATGTGAAAGTCAAACATGGACTCTAAATTAGAGACGGAGGGAGTACCTCAAAAGGTTTAGCATGATATTTACGACTGTAGTGTTGACTTCGCTTTTTACACATTTTATTTCATGCGCATTTGGGTAAACATTGATTTTTGTGTTGGGATTTGTATCTAGCTGCTAGAATGCTTTATACTCTAAAATCTTCTCCAAGTAAATGGTGTTTTGTTCTAGAGCGATACACCGATTAACATATATGACCAAGTGCTTTAGCACTTGTACGCAAAGTGGATAACACTTGTACCTCGTTTATACAATGTACAACTACTAAAGCAGTTGGGTCTGATTGCCAAAGTACTTGATCTAGTAAATGTTTTCATGTATCGTAATGGATATTCTACATTCTACCGTATGGTTACTAGGATTGTTGCTTTTTGAATTTTATAGAAATTTGTACCTTTAGATTCTTTAAGTCATGTTCTTCTACTTTCAGAATTTTGGTTCATCTCTCTCTCTCTCTCTGTTATATTAAACTCGGGTTATTTTGCAGCTTGTATTTCCTTCGAGATTAGCTTACCCGCGGATATGAGCTTATAGCTTGCAGGGAAAGATTATGCACTCAGGTGCTTTACAATGTTGTACATCTCAGAACTGAATGATTACAGATAGTCTCACTTTGCGCCTTCATTTGTTACTGGGCAACCAAGTTTACAGTATTGTTTGTTAGTTTCTGTTAGAATGATTCACTTCATGTAAACACGCGAAAGAAGTATGGCTTCCTTTTAAGATCTTTACGTTTAATAAAGAAAAGAATGTACTTTCTACTAGAAAAATTACTATCGAAAAAAGAATGTACATATATCATTGCTTTTAACACTTGTGACAAATTGTGCAGAAGAAAAGTCGCTTGATTATTGTGAAATCACGTTGAATGTATTTCATTCTCTCATATGTATATACTCCTTGAAATATTTATTGATTGTTGTAGGTTTAGATATGTGCATTGAAGTCGCCTTTGGACGTCCCTAAAAATTTAACTTTCAACAAATCTGTGTCATTCATCAATTTTCTACTCTTAGACGCTAATGTAAATATGTGCTTCAAATATATTTGAGTCGTGAGATGTTTTTTATTTCATGCTCATTTTATGAGTAGATGTCTTACATCTTTTATAATTTTTTGTGAAAATTTTTTGTTCCTCAACCACTAAAGAAAATTTCTTCATGGAAAAAGTAACAAAGTAAGAAGATATATCTTCGCATATCTCAACTTATTTTCCAACTTTTCACAAAAATTATTTGTTTTCTTTTTCTTTTTCATGTTGTTATCAAACGGACCCTTAGTATTTGCTTATTTTTACTAGATCTCTGTATTATTTATATTTTAATCCATTTAAAAACAACGCTTGCTTTTTTCTAATACAAGCGATGAATCTAGTCTAAAATCTAGTATGTTCTCATGAGGTAAAAACAACATGAATACGCCAATATGTTAGGTACAAGGCTTTGTTGCCCACTTCTAATATATATAGTCACTAGTTTTTATAACCTATTCTTTATTAGGGTGAATTTCTCACCACAACTTTCGATTCATTAATTATACCGTCTAATTTATGAATTTCCCTCCTCTCAAAAAATTTAAAAAGAAAAGGATAGTGAATTTCCTTTCTCTCAGAGATAGATGCGCTAGTTAGCCACTACGAGTCAATACATCGAGCCTTGAAAATTTAATTATATGCCCATCCCCCAAAGTTGAGCACTTGTGTATTCTCGAATTGCTTGTTGAAAAAATTAAAGACGTAAATAATAATTAAAAAGGAATAATACATGTTTATCTAATAATATATTCATAAAAAATTCTTAAAAAAAATAATTTGAATGGAGGGCATAAAGCTAGAATATTTGAAAAAAAATAAATTCGAAATGGGGTTAAAGGCAAAATAATTGGGCTAAATCCAAAAAATTGGATTGTTCACTAATTTATTAAATGTCTTGGGTTTTGTTATACAGGAGCTCAAAATTTAAGGTTAAAACCTAATTTGCTATTATTAAAAACGGCTGAAGTTAAAAAAGGAAGATAATTATTCACTCAGTAATTAAAAAAAAAAGGGCAATATTTATTATGTTACATTTTTAGTCTATCTTTTTATAGTGAATATCTTGACAAGCGGGGGTGGAGCCATGCATGAAGAAAATTGTCCATAATAAATAAATAAAAGATTATGGGGGGCAGGGGGCAAGAGCCCCTACTTGGTTTTGGATTTTTTTTTACTATATATGTGGACCGAAAAATAAATTCGAGTGCAAAATATGTACCATGTAGCTAAAAATTCAATTATCTGCCCGTCCCTCAAAGTTGAACACTAGTATATTCTTGTATTGCTTGTTGAAAAATATTAAAGACGTAAATAATAATTAAAAAAGATAATACATATTTATCCAATAATATATTAAAAAAAAATTCTTAAGAAATATAATTTGAATGGAGGGGATAAAGGGCATAAAGTTAGAATATTTGAAAAATATATATATATATTCAAAATGGGGTTAAAAAGGGGCTAAATCCTAAAATTGGGCTGTTCACTAATTTGTTTAACGTCTTGGGTCTTGTTGTATAGGGACTCAAAATTTTTGGTTAAAACCGTAATTTTTTATTATTAAAAAGATCTAAAGTTAAAAAAAGAAGAAAATTATTCACTCGCTAATTAAGAAAAAGGGCAATAGTCTACCTTCTTCTAGTGAAAAATATGTTAACATATAGGAGTGGAGCCATGTACGAAGAAAATAGTTTACTGTGTAAAGTCTAAATTTATGTTGACTTTATGCATTCGATAAAAACACGTTTCCATATAAGTTGTTCGAGTTATTTGAGATTACATCTGAAAAATTACAAACAAGCTAAACTATCGAAATGATGCACTGAAGAATTACATCGAGATATATACACTGAGTATTGGTATTTAATTTAATTTCCTAGGTGCTATTTTCACAAAAAACTTCTTGCGTTGAATTATTATTTTTATTATTTTTTTGTGTTTTTTTTTGCATCTGTAAGGCTTTGGTGAACTGAATTAATGAGAAAACTCTTAGGGTGCGTTTGATTGCAAGTGTGGAATTTGCATGGAAAGAAAATAAGTTACCGGCAATTGAATTGCCTAGAATTGAGTTACATGAAAAATGTAGTGTAGTGTGTTTGATTGCCTTAATTTTCTACCCGGAAAATATTGGTTGTATTGTGGCATTTTTAATGTCGAAAAAATTATTGGTATTTTTTTTTACATAATTATATAGTCACGATGGATCTTGTTTAATTGATCTTAATTAGTATATTTTAAATATTAAATATTTATATTTTTTTGAATTTTATATTTTAAGTTATGGTATTTTTAATGTAAAAAATGGTAAAAACTTTGTCTCGTGAACTGTGCCCAAGCATGGAAACAAAAAACCACCTCCCCCCAAAAGAAAACATTTTCCTCAATTGCCTTGAAAATACACATGTGTGAGCCAAAAGTGGGAATTGAATTGCCTGAAAAAAAAAGCCAATCAAACACTTTAAGTTGTCAAATCAAGTGAAAAATGCTCATTTTTTCATGGAAAATGTTGCCAATCAAACACGCCCTTAAATTTTGTTTCTAGAATTGCCTCGAAAATTTGAGTCAAATTATAGTTCAAACGAATTTAATACGCAATAAAACAAAAAAAAAGAAAAAAGAAAAAAATTAATAAGTAAATAAAAAAGAAATCTTTTTTTTTAAAAAAGAATTAAATAAATAAAGTATAAAGAAAAGACAAAGTCAAAAAGTCAAAAGTTCTCCTCTTTAAGACAAGCCCACGTGAGTTGGTTTCTAAATGTGTGTTGAAGTTTTGTCTTAAAAATGGGACCGGTATATCTTTAGTATTCGGACTGGTCCCACATTTATTTATAAAATTTTAATTTTTATCTTAAAAATTCTATTTTTAATTATTTCTTAAAGGGGGCTGGTTTCTATATTTTTATATAAATAGACTCATAGGGTATAAGAGATTTTAACACAATTTTATATATGTTTTGAGAGAATTTTTTACATCTTAAAAAGACATTAAAATCTCAAAACATAAAATCGCCTTAGGGTTTTTATTCATGCCAAAACAAGTTTTCTTTTTATAAAGAATAAATTAGATCCCAAAGTGCGTGTAATTCTCAAACGGAATTAAAAACCGATGTGATACTGTGACAAGTGATTCGCTGTGAACCTATTCGTGGAATTCGGATAGGAGGACTATACGAGCAGAAGGTGGAGACTTTTGCAGGCGGCTTGTACGATTTAAGTTTTGTAAGTTTGTGTGATTTACGATTAATCATGTATATAAATCTTTGTGTATATAGTGGATTGCTGAGGATTAGTTATGCACTGCAGGGATACCTCGTTAATTCTAGTATTGCTTATCTGTTTAATTATTTTATTAATTATTGCGTATTAGAAAAAATTAAACGGATTTTCTAGAATTAAAATCCATAAACTTTTAGAATTTATTTTTAATTCGATTAAAATTAATTTTGATAATACATCCGCCTAATAACAAACTTAGAGTTATTTAATTAATACGCTTACGCACGCACGCACTCTAACTTTTTCACACTAGCAATAAATAAATAAATAAAAGATTATGCAGGTAGGGGGGCAAGATCCCCCACTTAGTTTTGGAATTTTTTTACTATAGATGGGGGCTTATGTGAATTGAAAAATAAATCCGAGTACGGGGCACATACGAGTCACATAATTCGTCATAGAATCATGATTTACATTCATTGCAGGGGTGAGAGAGAGCCTTATTTTTTTTTGAATGCTTAACAAGTTCATAAGAGGTGATCCCTTATAAACCAATCAATTTTTTCACAAAATTCCCATGCGGGACATACTCACTTTCACTATATTTTTTTGTATCTCATGTAGCTCACTTTGGGTGACAATTTTTCATTCACTCCAAAACAATTTTAAGCAAACTTATATGCAATTTAAATGTCCTCACAGAGTAGAATAGTAATTTATAATAACCTTTCACAATCTAGCGTGAGGTCCCACTGGAAATTACCCTCAAAATGGTTCGAAATAGTATTCTTACCCATTTTTTCAACACTACCAAGGTAGATCATTTCTTAGATCTACTTTTTAATAGTAGGTATAATTTTATTTCTTGATTAATTGTGCTTCTTTATTAACTGTATAATATTATTAATGCTATTATGTTTGCGTTGTATTATTGTAATTTCTCATAGTTGCTCCCATTTGCTATTTGAGTTGTATGAAATATTATTATTGATGCTATTATGTTTACGTTCAAATTTTATGACTTTAAATATATTTTTGTGTATTTTGAATTTCGCTCCCCCCACCCAGATTCTTGACTCTACCACTGTTGAAATGAATGACATTTACTATGAAAAAAATTGGGCCAAAAATTTTTCTTATATGATATTCTGTTAAAAATGATTCATTGAACAGTAAAATATTCTAATGGCCCTTAAAATATTGGCATAGTGTCACTTTGGCAAATAAACTATAAAACACTGCACTTTGACCCTTGAACTATTAACGAGTGTAACCTTGGCCATTCCATCCACATTTTTCGTTTAACTTTGACATAATCCCATTGCTCATCATTTTTGAAGGGCAAAAAAGTTAGAATACAAAATAATACATTTCCCTCTATGTTTTGCCGCCCAAACCTCAACAAAGGAGCATATAACCACGCCTAAAGCAAGAAAATAGAAGGAAGAAAGAGAAGTAAATAAAAGAAGAGTGAGAAAGGAAGAGTGGCATACTAAATATGGGCAAAAACAAAAACAAAGAAATGACTCTTTATTGCTATACTGTGGAAGGGCTGCTACTGTGAAGACCTCAAAAACTCCACAAAATCTAGGTAGAAAGTTAATAATATGCCCATAACAGATCGGATACGAGTTTTTCTTTTGGGAAGATATGTACTTGTGGATAACTCAAGGTGAAAGAGTTAAGAGGGGAACTCCAAACAAAGTATGGATTGCTATAATTACTTGTGTTGTGATAATTTGTCTTGTAGTCTCTCAGTATATTTCAAAGCATTCTTCTTCCCCTTTTGTCTATCTCTCTGTGTACTTCGATTGTGCAATGGAAGAAATAAGATGAATGAACCATCTCTTTTGTCTTGTTGTATAAAGTTGCTTTAATTTGACAATTTTACCTTTAAAACGGGTCATGTGCACTGCACATGAGGTGATTCCATCAAAATTAAGCTGAAAATGGGGACGAAAGGGTCAAAATAACACTTGCTAATATTCAAGGGTCAAAGTAGAGTGTTTTGTAGTTTAGTGGCCAGAGTGACATTAGGCTTAATAGTTTAAGGTTCATTAAGGTAGTTTGGAAAGTCTAAAAATGTGTTGATTTATTCCTTTGATAAAAACACATTTACTTGTAGGTTGTTTGAGATTAAATCTGAACAAACTGCAAGCAAGCCAAGCCACTGAAGCGATGCATTGAAGGATTACATCAAGATATATACAGTGAGCATTGGCATTTGAATTTGATTCTTCCTAAGGTGGTTATTTTTAGAAAAGCTAAATTCAAAGTGTTTTTGAATCAATTTCATAAGTTTTTAAAATTTTCAAAAAGTTTTGAAAAAGACCAATTGGACTGATGCAGGTCTTCTAAGTTGGACTGGTTCGGCGTATGAGTTTTCTAAGAAATTGAATTCTTTCAATTTAGACCGGTACACATCTTTGGGCTTTGACCGGCCAAGCAAAGAAATCTTGTAGAATCAATTTTTATCAAAAATTTCCTTTTTAAAAGCAAGTTTCCTATTTCGAAAAGGGTTTTAACTTATGCTTTTAGTTATAAATAAAATCTTTTCCTAAAGGGAGTTGGTCTCTATATTTTTATATAAAAAGACATATAGGGTAAGCGACTTTAACACACCGTTCTACGCACATGTTTTGAGAGAGATTTTCAAACGTTAGAGAGAGATTCAAACCTCAAAACATAAAACCACGTTAGGACTTTTAATTCATGACAAAGTAAGCATTCTTTATTTAAAGAACAAACTAGATCTTAAAGTACGTGTAATTCATAAAATGAATTGAAAAACGGTGTGAAACCATGGCGAGTGATTCGTTGGGACATGTTCGTACGATTCAGATAAGAGGACATACTATACGCATAGAAGGTAAGTCTGTATGATTTGAGATTAATCGAGCCTGTAAAATTTTGGGCATGTGACGCAACGAATCCCATTAAGAGGATTCATCTTCCGAGACACGGTTAATCACGGATGTCATACGCCGACGACTGTTTAACGAAACATAATTCCTATGAAAAACTTAAAATTTAACATTTCAATAAGTAAGAACGTTATCTTATACCATGAAAGCCTTTCATCAAACAAGAGATATGCTAAATGTAACACCCCGTTACTTCATTTCTTGTTAAGTATGATTCCTTGTCGCTAACAAAGTAGATTGAAACCTTGATAACGAAAATTTTGAAATTTTAGCGAGATGGAGTGGTTTAAATACTTCCTATATCAGATAATGATGTTATATAACTCATTAGCATGACCATAAAGTGGTTCAGGCAATCCAAGAAAAATCAGACCTTAAATCATTAGTTTTCAATTTACACGACTTAATATGGGAAGGTTTTCCGTTATTTGTGTAACCCAAATATTTCTTAATAAAAATTTAAGACTTCAACTTTGCTTTTAACTTGTCACTATAGTTTTAATTCCAGCACAATTAGTAATGGTGAGAGAAAGAAAACTAGCGGCAAACAACTGTGAAGCCCCTACCCGGCCTTAGACGGAATTTTTAGTATAATAACTACAATATCCCCTGAATGCGTAATGTAGTGATGGAACCACAATTTGTCTATGGGTGAGCTGAACTTAGATTACATTTCAAATTTTTTTTTCGGATTATCTAAATTTAGAGTGTGATGATCTCAATTTTTCCTCTTAAATTTTGAAAAAAAAAAACGAAAAAGAAAACACCGAAACCTAATTTTAACAATTATTAAAATAGTTAGTCTAACATACATGATTTTTAATCTAGAGTCCAGGGAGTAATTTGGTTCGACCATGTATCTACTTTTTTAAAAAAAAATAAAAAAAATTATACAATTTTCAAATATAGATGGTATCTTTTTTTCAAAAATATATATATATATATATATATAGAGAGAGAGAGAGAGAGAGATGGTAGCTTAAACAAAAAGGGAAAAAAAATAAAAGAAGTCCAAAAAAAAGTAAAAATAAACAGTTAATCTAAATTGAACGAATATTAAATATCTAGTTTAGCTAAAAAAATATTTAAAAGTAAAATAGTGTTGATTGAATCGGTGCTTCTGAGACATGCAGTAAAGCACGTTGACTCTTTTCAATTGTTTTTATTATTATTTTTTTTTCGTTTTTTTTTTTTTTGGTTGCTGAGTTGTTCGCCTTTAAAAACTAGAGATGGTTTGGCAGGTCAAAGGTGCACCTCCGTCAATGGCAATTAAATGCATCTTTGTTGGAATAGCTGGGCTGTTGCAATTACATAGAAAATTTTAGTAGTTGCTTTGTTTGAGGTTTTTTTTTTTTCTGAAACTTAAAATGGTAATTTCGTATTAAAAATTTAAGTTTTACTAACGTATGATTAAATCTCTTAAAATAAATTATAAAATAATTTTAATGTGAATTACTATTTAAAATTTCAGAACGAACAAAAAGAACGAAAAAGTAATACATACGTACATACCAAGTTGTTCAGGTTTCCCCTCTGTAACGAGCTGTAACAAGGTCACAGTTTGGCTGATAGCCGTACAGTTTTATTTTTGGCTGGAGTCACTAAGATACCCCAAAAGGCATCTTTCTAGTTAGGAACCAAGTGGGTACTTATTTCTATTTGGGAATGGGTAATGGATGGAGTTGTCCTGTAGGCCTTTGATGCTCGGCCTTCACTAGTTGACACGTCATACATTTACTAACAAAATTTGCGACATCTTTCTTCATGCCTTTCCACCAGAAATTTTGACATAAGTCCCGGTCGAGATGAATGGAAAACCTAGAATGGTGTGCTTCACTTAGAATTTCATTTCTAAGTTCTGGATTATTCAGTACCACCAACCTATTTCAGACCCTGAATTCCACCATCGGTTCCGAGCTTGTACCCACCATATTCGGACTTTCGTAGCCAAATGATCATGTATCACTCATAATTCTTCATCTACCTGTTGAGCATCTACCACCTGTTGCTGGATTGTCGATTGAGCAATCATGTTAAATAAATAAGCTCAATTTTTGTCATGGCTCACCACAAGGTTATATCATTACAATTCTTCCCTTAACCTCCATTCTTGACACCGTAACGTGGCTAAAGACCCTTGAGATTTTTGGCTTAAGGCATCGGCTATCACATTAGCCTTACCCGAATGATACTGTAGGGTAAAATCATAGTCTTCCAAATACTCTACCCACTGATATTGCCTAAGGTTCAGATCTTTCTGGGTGAAGATATATTTCAGACTATTATGGTTAGAATAGATTTCAAATCTCTCTCCATATAAGTAATGGTGCCAGATCTTGAGAGCAAATGCGACTATGGCTACTCTAGATCATGGGTAGGGTAGTTTTTCTCATGTTTCTTGAGTTGTCGAGAAGCATGGAGAAACATAAGCTACAACACGCTCCTCTTGCATTAGGACACTACCCAAACCAAGACTAGAAGTATCACAATAGATTGTATAACCCTTTTCCCGCTCAGGTATAACAAGAATTGGAGCCAAAGTAAGCTTATCCTTTAACTCCAAAAAGGCTTTCTCATATGATTCATCCTACATGAACTGAACACCCTTATGAGTTAGGCGAGTTAACGGTAAAACTATACGAGAGAAATCCTTGACAAACCGGCTATAATACCCTGCCAAGCCCAATAAACTTATAACCTTGGTAACATTTCGGGGCCTCTCCCACTTTAGATCCGCTTTTACCTTCCTTGGATCTACAGTGATGCCCTCTCTTGAGACGACATGTCCCAAGAATTTAAGTTCTGACATCCATAAGTCACACTAGCTAAACTTGGCATACAACTTACGATCCTTAGAACATGAAGAGCTAGAATAAGATGATTCTTATGCTCCTCATCAGACTTGGAATAGATAAGAATGTCGTCTATGAAGACCACCATAAACTGATCTAAGTAAAGATGATGCAATCGATTCATCAAATCTATGAAGGCAGCTGCGCATTCATTAACCCGAATGGCATTACCAAGAACTCATAATGCCCATATCGAGTACGAAAGACTGTCTTTGGAATGTCTTCTTCTCGGACTAACATCTGAGGATAGCCCGATCGAAGATCAATCTTAGAAAATCTAATAGCACCTTACAACTGATCTAATTGTTGGAAAATTAATACAAGTATGCGTACATGTATGCACAGCGGAAAATAATATTGGATCTTGTTAAATTGGCCTTACGATACTCGCGTTGTGTAGCGTTACACGAACGACTACCACTATTGTGAGAACCTGCGTTCTCAACGCCCGGGAGTCCTCGTGGGCGGAGATTCCGTTTTTGATTTGGAAATCGGTTTTGAAAAGAATAAGAGTCGCCAGTTTGTTTTACTAAACAAACAAAAAGATTTGTATAAAAGAGACGTATTTATAGGGTAAATATCCTCTTATACACAATGTATGCAAAACCAGTTGATTCGAGGGTTCGGGGATTAAGTTACGAATCGGGAAGGTGTTAGGCACCCAATTCGCCCTTTCGGTCTCTTGAGTAGGATATGCGTGTGTTATAATTCAGTTCTTGCATACTATTGCTATTACTTTACAGCTTTTCGTGCTTGCCTTAGAAATCGGGATTTTGGAATTGGGATGAAAACGATGTGTTTCCTAGTTCGCCCATGATTTAAAAATAAGTGTGTGTGTGATTTGAAAAAAAAAGAGAATTTGAGAATAATAAATGCAATGAAACAAGTGATTTTGTAAAGTATTGGGCTTTTCGAAAACTGATTCAATGTGGAATCTTATACTCGATATGATATGAGGTGACTTGACCGATCGTGTATCATAGTCTATTGATTAAACCGGTATAGATGGCAGTAGTGCTCTCATAATCGAGTATTTATCACATACACACCGCAATCTATGAGTTAGATTGGATATATAGCGATTATCGATTCCTTCGTATAACAATGCCGTTAATCCGGGCTTTTGGAAAAGTAAGAAAGTAATAATACTATTTTGGAATTGGATTAGGGTTTGTTAAACGCCTTTGGTTTTGAAAAATAATTTGAAAAAGGGTTTTGAAAAGCTATTAAGTGATAGAAATTATGCAAACAAGAATATAAATTATAAAACTGACGAATAAATAAAAGAAGAGAGAGAAAATTATACCCGAGCCTCCTTAGAGGGAGAGAATAAGGATCTCTTGGTGTGTACCACAAAATTCCCTTGATTGTAGATCAAAATAATGAATGGAGGGGGGTCTATTTATAGTTGTCAAAATACTTGGAGAGCAAGAAAAGAGATTGCGACTAGGACTCTTGGAAATTATCGCGAAACCTTCCCACCGTTGGATCATCCTGAGTTTTGGATATGTGTTGGAAATAGAACTCTTCTAGATTGTGTAAAAATATCAGGTCGATCAGGTTTCGGGAAGGTTCCCTTCCGTTCTGATTGGTACGAAGAGTTTGTGTCCGCGTAGGAAATGTACTTGTTGTAGACAAGGTCCCTTGTTTGCATGACAAGTCAGGTTCTAACCGTTGGATCACACTAAATTTTGGATATGTATTGCAAATATAAGTCTTCTAGACTCTGTAAAAAATTGGAGACGATCGGAGTTCGGGAAGGATTCGGTCTCCTTGGCTTGGTACAAAGAGTTTGTTCCCGCGTAGGAAATGTACTTGCGTACAACAATTTAACTTCCAACCGTTGGATTATGCTGATTTGTTGATATGTTTTCCCTCCAAATGTTTTCTAACTTGTATCCAAATTTGAGGTCGATCAGAATTCGGGAAGGCCGCTATTTATTTTAATTTTCTACGAAGGACATTTTAACTAGAATTGCACGGTAGACAAATTGATTCTTGAGGATTCCATGTCCGACAAAGCTAAATTTAGAATATGTTCTTCCCAAAAATAAGGCCTATCCACTTACCAAACTTTAAACCATTTTAACTTCGAGGAGACCTCCATTTGACCACCCGAATCTAACTCATGATTTTTTGAATTTTCGAAGATTCGACTGTCGGATTGAGCTGATTTTCGAGTATACTACTCCTCATGGTAATGTCTAACAACTCTGAAAGTTTGAGGATGATCCGAAATGCGTAACAAGTTTCTAGGAGTTTTTGACGATTTTCGATTCCGATAATTTTCGATAATTCTGTAACTCCTCATCCGGGGTCCTTTTGGCTTTCTTCTTTGACCTATATCACATGTACATAGTTTTTGTGCATCCAAAAATGCTCGTGCATGCATGCGTGTTCATTTCTTTAAAAATCAGAATTCTTGCGGGGGTCGCAAAATGAGGTGTTCACAGACCCTCTCGGCCTAGGTTCTTTGTGAAGCAAAGAAACCAGGACGATAACGAGAACGCATCATTTTGCGGCACTCGCATGAATCATAGATGATATTTTGAAAACAATGCAATGCAAATGATGCCACGCTATGCTGCTTATCTCTCTTCTTGGGATGGATGGGCGATTCATGTGTCTTGCTGTGATGTGTGATCCACGTAGAGGGGTGAGCCCCTACCTTAACCGGATTGGGAACCGTGTAGAGGGTGAGCCCCTGCCTTAACGGGATTGGGAACCGTGTAGAGGGTGAGCCCCTGCCTTAACGAGATTTGAGAACCGTGTAAAGGGTGAGCCCTTGCTTTAACGGAATTTGGGAACCGTGTAGAGGGTGAGCCCCTGCCTTAAAGGGATTGGGTACCGTGTAGAGGGTGAGCCCCTGCCTTAACGGGATTGGGAACCATGTAGAGGGTGAGCCCCTGCCATAACAGGATTTGAGAACCGTGTAGAGGGTTAGCCCTACCTTAACGGGATTGGGAACCGTGTAGAGGGTGAGCCCCTGCCTTAACAGGATTGAGAACCGTGTAGAGGGTGAGCCCCTGCCTTAACGGGATTTAAGAACCGTGTAAAGGGTTAGCCCCCGCCTTAACGAGATTGGGAATCATGTAGAGGGTGAGCCTCTGCCTTAACGGGATTGAGAACCGTGTAGAGGGTGAGCCCCTGCCTTAACGGGTTTGTGAACCGTACTTGTGAATCTGTGTAGAGGGTGAGCCCCTGCTTTAACGGACTTGTGAACCGTGTAGAGGGTGAGCCTCTACTTTAACGGACTTGTGAACCGTGTAGAGGGTGAACCCCTGCTTTAACGGACTGTGTGAACTGTGTAGAGGGTGACCCCTGCTTTAACGGACTGGTGAATTGTGTAGAGGGTGAGCCCCTGCTTTAACAGACTGTGTGAGATTGTTCTGTCAGTGATTCTATTATGGTGTATGTTTACTGGGGATATGATGATGGCTAAGAATTGATGGTATAATGATTGATGGCCTGCTGGGGAGATGAGAATTCCTAATGGCTAGGATAAAGGCTGAGAGTTGATGATCTGCTGAGGATATGAGAACTCCTACTAGCATGGATAATGTTGATGTGCGGGTTAATGATCTGCTACGGAAATGAGAATTCCTACTGGCTAGGATAATGGCTGAGGGTTGATGCTGTGGAGATGAGAGTCTCTGAGAAGACATAGAGAGAGAGTTCTGGTGTGATCTTTTTTTTTAAGTAAGTACTTTTGGCTGGCCTCTTTCTTCTTGAGAGATGATCGAGTTACGTTCTCTCTATTCGCGAACCTCGTGTATGAATTTTGGACTTTGCCTCTTACTCAACTTCCGTGGCATTTTTTTTTCTCGTCACTAGGGTGCGATTCTGCTTATTGCTTCCTGACTTCGCGAGAGAAGAATTTTTTGTGCCTGCATTCATTTTCTATTTTTTGATGCCCTTATTCCTCCTTGATTGATTGAAAGCTTTTTGATGCAGCTTATTTTTTATTTTATTTTTTTGCAAGGTCAGCAGCCTTCCTCACCCAAGACGTAGCCCTAGGCTTTTTAACCTAGCTGTCACTCTTGGTGTGGCTCTCACTGCCATCTTTTTTCTTTTCTGTTTTTTCAATATTCTTTTATTTTGGCACTGTAGGATTTATCCTCTTTTCTACTCTTTCAATTTTTTCTTGTACCCACTTTATTTTCTCTCACTTTGTCAAGTTTTCTGAGCATCATCATCCTTGCGATTTTGAGAATGTTTACTTTAAAAGTTCGCATTTGACATCGTCGTGCTGTGTTTGTGATTTTCGGTCCGAGAACCTTTGGGAGCATATCTTGAAGACTTCTCGAGCGAGAAGAAGCTATGCCAAAAGTCCTTTTTGTGGGGTCTTGTTCCCTGTGTTTTTTTATAAAATATTCTTATTCCAGTCTTTCTCTCTATCTTTCTCTAATATCCTCTCAAATATGCCTTTTTGATTTTGGAGAAGGACTTGAGTTTGCCTGTAGGAATGGCTTGGGTTGGTGCCTGTGAAAAGGGCTTGGGTTGGTGCCTGTAAAAGGGGCTTTGATTGGTGCCTGTGGAAAGGGCTTTAGAATGGTGCCTGTGGAAAGGGCTTTGGATTTTGCCTGTAAAAAGGGCTTGGATTGGTGCCTGTGGAAAGGGCTTTGATTGGTGCCTATAGAAAGGCTTGGGCTTTGCCTGTAGAAAGGGCTTTGATTGGTGCCTCTAAAAAGGGCTTTGGATTTACCTGTAGAAAGGGCTTTAGAATGGTGCCTGTAGAAAGGGCTTTGGATTCGTGCCTATAGAAAGGGCTTGGGATAGGTGCCTATAGAAAGGGCTTGGGATTTGATTTTGTCTTTCTACGAGGATTTGTGATGTGATTTACCTCTCTGGGAGAAAATGTGAAGTGATTTGCCTCTCTAGGAGACTTTGTGAAGTGATTTACCTCTTTGGGAGGGCATGTGAAGTGATTCACCTCTCTGGGAGACTTTGTGAAATGATTTACCTCTCTGGGAGTGATTCGCCTCTCTGGGAGATTTTGTGAAATGATTTACCTCTCTGGAAGAATCCGCCTCTCTGGGAGACTTTGTGAAATGATTTACCTCTCTGGGAGTGATTCCGCCTCTTTGGGAGACTTTGTGAAATGATTTGACCTCTCTGGGACTTTGTGAAATGATTCGTCCTCTTTGGGAGACTTTGTGAAATGATTGACCTCTCTTGGAGACTTTGTGAAATGATTCGTCTCTCTGGGAGACTTTGTGAAGTGATTTACCTCTCTCGGAGAAAATGTGATCTTATCATGACGATCTGGTTGGTGACGGTGGTGTGACTAATCATCGAGGTATGTACCAAGATGCAGTGGTAAAGCCTGTCCGGTAGGCCATGGAGCTTAGTGCATATGTATTCTTGGACTGGTGCACGATACACTTATGCAAATGTTCATGTGTATGCACTATGCAAATGCTTATGCCATGCTTCCCTAAATTTCGAGTATTTGCATACTTCTTAAATTATTGCACCATCATTTTAAAAACTTGGTTTTGAAAAGGTTTTGAATATTGAGTTGCATGATTTATGAAGTATGTTACACTACTTGAAATTATCTAAGTGCAGATGCATGCATGCAAGACCGACAATTTTTCGAGAATATAGCAACACTAAAAAGGCAAATATTGATTTTCGATCAATCAGTGAGTTAGTGCAAGGTGATAAGAGAAATGGAGTGTTGCCGACTTGAGATTTTACTGATCTTGCGTCATGCTTCCATCTTTGACAAGTTGCTATCTTCTTCGAGTCCGTGTGCGTTACTGCTTTTTGCTCTTACCCTCAATTTCAGGAGGCTTACAGATATTCTTCAGAGGTAGAATTTCTGATTCTGCTGATAGGACGGCCATGGGGTTGTGATGGTGTGGGTTAAGCCACCCTCAGTGTAAATGATAAATGGAGAGGGTAGTCTTAGGGGAGTTGTTTGGGTCTTTTTGTCGATACCCTCAGTAGATGTACCCTCGCCACCCTCAATATGTGTGAATCATGATGGTGAGGCTAGTCTTCAGGGAGCTGTTCTGATCTTTTTGTCGAAACCTTTAGTGCATGTACCCTTTGCACCCTCAGTGTTGCGAATGATGATAGAAATGCTAGTCTTTAAGAAACTGCTCGAGTTTGCTTGTTGATACCCTCAGTACCAATAACCTTGACACCCTCAGTGTATGTAAATGATGATGGAAATGCTAGTCTTTGAGGAGCTACTCATGTCTTCTTGTCAATACCCTCAATGCATATACCCTTGGCACTCTCAATGTATGCCCCTTGCACCCTTAGCACGCTTTTCAATTTTCTCGTGTCCTTTCGGGAATATTGTTTATGGATTGAGTTTAAACAGAGGCAGACATGAATTAGGATACTTGAAAAAAAATGATTGATTTTATTAATGAAATGAATTGGTACATTGGTAAAAAAAATTCCTCATTCTACCCTTAACCCTTACAATTTCGCTCCCTTTCTCTTTCAATTCCCCCTATCTCTAGGATTCTTCAAGTAAATTAAATTAATGGTGTCTGCCTCTATTTAAGGATTCTTTCATCAAGGAAGGATAATTTTCTTGGCGTCGATCAAATCTTGGATGGCATGCTTCAGAGCGCAACAGTTATCAGTGTTATGTCCTAATCCTTGGTGGTAAGCGCAGCGTTCATTGGCATTCCAGCCATGGGGGGCTGGGTTGGGGGGTGTACTAGGAGCTAGCGGCTGCAGCACACCCTCAGCTTGTAGCGTGGCTAAAGTTTGACTTAGCGAAGTTGATAAGCATGAAAAAAGACGATGCTTCTTTTTACTGTTACTCTTTTTCGGCCCTTGTTGTCGTGGATAATGGAAGCTGGTTTGTTGATGAGGATTCGAGCTTTGGTAAGACTGCACTTGATCGATGGCTGGGGTGATCTTCTCATATTGAGAAGAGGTTTTCTTAGCCTCGGCGACTTGGGCAAGTTCTTCCTCGGTCTCATTAGCTACATGCATTAAGGTCTTATATCGGTCAAAGTATTGGTGACCCATGCCGCTTCGGATCTCGGGTTTGAAGTTCTTGACAATTATCCCCAACTGCTCTTCTTCGGGAATCCTATCGACCAATTGGGATGCTAACTCTCTCCAGCGAGTGATGAAGTCACTGACATTCTCGTCTTTTCTCTGTTTTGTCATCTCGAGATTCTTACGAGTGACTTTGAGTTCTTCGTTGGACTTATAATGTTCCATGAACTCTTTCACTATACTTTTCCAATCGGCCACTCGGTGCTTCTCTAAACTCAAAAACCAAATGTGGGCTGACCCGGTGAGAGACTGATGAGAACTTAAGGACAAATGATCCTCTTTCAATCCGTATAACTGCATGGTTCGAACATAGGCTCTGAGGTGCAGGTGAGGTGGAGTATTCCCAGAGAATTTCTTAATGTGAGGGATTTTGAAACCAATAGGCAAACGGGCATCTGGGTAAAGAGATAGGTTTTGAAGATCGACGATGTCATCAGCCTTTTCGGCCACTATCTGGTTTAGAGCGTTCATCTGATCCTTAAGTGTGGTAATTGCCACATTCTCTTCAGCCTGATCGATTACGGTTTTGGGGTATCGGCCCTGGTTTGGATCTTTATCGGGGATGGCTTGAGGATTGTGGTTTTGAAGGGGTTGGTTATGTTCAGGGTTCAGCCGGGTGGCTTTGGGATCTTGCACTGGTAGTATATCGACGTTGGTAGGGACCACAAGAGATGGGGGGTTGATGTTGGTATGAACTGGGAGGTGGATGTTAGGCGTAGGTACTGGGCCTCGAGTTTGGTTTTCTTCAGTTGGGTATGGATTTGGATTGGGTTGGTTTGGTTCAGCTCGTGTTCTGGTAGTGATTAGGGTGTCCAGACGAGCTTGGGTGGCGGCTTGGTGATTCTTCATGATGGCTATAGACTGGGTCAGATCTTGGATTAAATGGTAGAGGTGTTCAAGGGTTAAGGTGCCACCTTCAGTTTGTGGGAGAACGGGACCAAGCAGCGGATCCGCTGCACGAGAGGCTTCATCATGGTTATCGCTGCACGAGAGGCTTCATCATGGTTATCCTCAGTATTGTTGACCATGGTTAGATCGATCGATAGCTCGGTGTTGTGACGAGAAGGCATGATCGGTGGTAAGTATGATCTTGTAAATCGTCTGGTGCGAAAAATAATCTGAGTTGCATAATTCTCGAAAAATTATGACTCGACAGGAAAATAAAATCGAAAACCACTTTTTTTTTTATTAGTGAAAACAGACCGACAGTAACAACTTGAGAGCCCCGGGATAGGTTTAGGGTAGGAATATGAATTCCCGGGGCGCCCTTATAACCTTTCGATTTTTGAAAAATTTATTTTGAAAAATGACTCGATTTTTTAGAAAATATTTTTTTGAAAATCGGGAAGTTCTCTCCTCTTAGAGTTGCTTTTCATGGAAATAGTGACAGGAAAATTCTCACTAACGGGTTTTAGTGAGGGATTTCTACGAACGGGGTTGGACAGCCACCGGCCGTACTTTCCAAACTAAGAGTTAGTATGTATGACAAGGCCTTTTGTCCACTAATCTCACGACCGACGGTCAAGAAAACATGCAGAAATTCGTGTGTACTAGGCTGACGCATCCTATATGCAAGCGTGGTTGAAAAGGGTATGTTTTAAGGCTCCCTCCTATTTGGCTAGGTCTTGCTATATACCCCAAGGGCGAGTACGTGCAAGGACCTTTTGATATACATTCTGGGTACGTGAGTGTTCTCGTCACTCGATATACCTCAGTTTGGTGCTTGGCCAAGGAGAGTGTTCCATGCGCTTTTGGCTAGTGTAGACCCGCAAGTCCACGGCATAGTCACAACTTTGGTCCCGAGGTTGATAGGGTAAATTCACACTCACGATAATGCATGATGATAGTGAGTGCGTGCAAAATAACAATTATGGAGGTACATTATGATGAACGCTTTAGGGTTTGTTCGAGTACTTTCAAATTTTATTTATGAAAAGATTTTCCTCAAACAATTATTACAAACAAAAAAGGGAATCAAGGTATCCACCTAAATCGCATCTATGTTATCCTAAGACTAAGGCCAAAAAAGAAAGCATGCAAACAAAAATAATTATCCACGCATATTCTACTCTTGTTTAGAGTTTAATCCTCTTAACATATCCCCAATAGAGTCGCCACTGTGAGAACCCGCGTCCTCGACGCCCGGGGGTCCTCGTGGGCGGCGATTCCGTCGTTGCTTTGGAAATCGGTTTTGAAAAGAATAAGAGTCTCCAGTTTGTTTTACTAAACAAACAAAAAGATTTGTGTAAAAGAGAAGTATTTATAGGGTAAATATCCTCTTATACACAATGTATGCAAAACCGAGTTGATTCGAGGGTTCGGGGATTAAGTTACGAATCGGGAAGGTGTTAGGCACTCAATTCGCGCTTTCGGTCTCTTGAGTAGCATATGCGTGTGTTATAATTCAGTTCTTGCATGCTATTGCTATTACTTTACAGCTTTTTGTGCTTGCCTTAGAAATCGGGATTTTGGAATTGGGATGAAAACGATGTGTTTCCTAGTTCGCCCATGATTTAAAAATAAGTGTGTGTGTGTGTGTGATTTGAAAAAGAAAAGAGAATTTGAGAATAATAAATGCAATGAAACAAGTAATTTTGTAAAGTATTGGGCTTTTCGGAAACTGATTCAATGTGGAATCTTATACTCAATATGATATGAGGTGACTTGACCGATCGTGTACCATAGTCTATTGATTAAACCGGTATAGATGGCAGTAGTGCTCTCATAATCGAGTATTTATCACATACACACCGCAATCAATGAGTTAGATTGGATATATAGCGATTATCGATTCCTTCGTATAACAATGCCGTTAATCCGGGCTTTTGGAAAAGTAAGAAAGTAATAATACTATTTTGGAATTGGATTAGGGTTTGTTATACGCCTTTGGTTTTGAAAAACAATTTGAAAAAGGGTTTTGAAAAGCTATTAAGTGATAGAAATTATGCAAACAAGAATATAAATTATAAAACTGACGAATAAATAAAAGAAGAGAGAGAAAATTATACGCGAGCCTCCTTAAAGGGAGAGAATAAGGATCTCTTGGTGTGTACCACGAAATCCCCTTGATTGTAGATCAAAATAATGAATGGAGGGGGGGTCTATTTATAGTTGTCAAAATACTTGGAGAGCAAGAAAAGAGATTGCGACTAGGACTCTTGGAAATTATCGCGAAACCTTCTCACCGTTGGATCATCCTGAGTTTTGGATATGTGTTGGGAATAGAACTCTTCTAGATTGTGTAAAAATATCAGGTCGATCAGGTTTCGGGAAGGTTCCCTTTCGTTCTGATTGGTACGAAGAGTTTGTGTCCGCGTAGGAAAGGTACTTGTTGTAGACAAGGTCCCTTGTTTGCACGACAAGTTAGGTTCTAACCGTTGGATCATACTGAATTTTGGATATGTATTGACAATATAAGTCTTCTAGACTCTGTAAAAAATTGGAGACGATCGGAGTTCGGGAAGGATTAGGTCTCCTTGGCTTGGTACAAAGAGTTTGTTCCCGCGTAGGAAATGTACTTGCGTACAACAATTTAACTTCCGAACCGTTGGATTATGCTGATTTTTTGATATGTTTTCCCTCCAAATGTTTTCTAACTTGTATCCAAATTTGAGGTCGATCAGAATTCGGGAAGGCCACTATTTATTTTAATTTGCTACGAAGGATATTTTAACTAGAATTGCACGGTAGACAAATTGATTCTTGAGGATCCCATGTCCGACAAAGCTGAATTTCGAATATGTTCTTCCCAAAAATAAGGCCTATCCATTTACCAAACTTCAAACCATTTTAACTTCTAGAAGACCTCCATTTGACCACCCGAATCTAACTCATGATTTTTTGAATTTTCGGAGATCCGACTGTCGGATTGAGCTGATTTTCGAGTATGCTACTCCTCGTGGTATTGTCTAACAACTCTCAAAGTTTAAGGATGATCCGAAATGCGTAACAATTTTCCAGGAGTTTTTGACGATTTTCGATTCCGATAATTTTCGATAATTCTGTAACTCCTCATCCGGGTCCTTTTGGCTTTCTTCTTTGACCTATATCACATGTACATAGTTTTTGTGCATCCAAAAATGCTCGTGCATGCATGCGTGTTCATTTATTTGAAAATCAGAATTCTTGCGGGGGTCGCAAAATGAGGTTTTAACAACTATGCCCACAGCTTCAAGTACTCTCTACAAGGAACCCTAGAATGTGCTTGAGAAGAGATGACGGCCGCCTCTAAATTTGTGTTGTGTATTATCTATGTTATTTAGGTCTAAAGACCTAAATATATATCATTAGCTTTAAAGGGCTTTGAAACCCTAAGGCCTACTATGGGTGTCCCTATTGGACTAAACCAATAGGCCCAAAAACCAACATCTCCCACTCGTACATAGTGGGCATAATCGCATTCTCCCTTGCGCCATTCTAGATTCTCCGTTCATATTTAGTAAATGAGTTGTGCGACCACGAGCCACCTAAAAAGAAAATATTTAGAGTACTATGCCAAATTCCCAAAGAACCAGCATAGAACATCCCCCATAGCGTCTCGTTATACCCCTGACCTATTGAGCAACATTCAGATTAAGCATTTCCAATCCCTCGGAGTCACATCTCAGATCAATGCTTAAAATTCTCCCGTTTTATTCTCACAGCTACGTCGCTATTCTTCAGAAAGCGACATAACTTGGTACCAGTGATCATAAAACTTGAACGTGCTACCAAACAATCATCATTTCGCCCTCATATCACTTAGATTATATTCAATTGCTTTCCCAACGATGTCCTTTTAGGCTGCATCAGTCTTAGCCATAGGATACACACATCAAAGTAGCATACACTGAACTTCCACTTCATGATACAGTCAAAAGTCACATAGGGCAAAAATAGTAGAGGATTATACATATTGTATTAATCCATAAGGACTCACACAGTTAAGAAGCAGGGATCATTCTTTCACTTCCTTATATAGGTCGCGAAGCATATGTAGTATGACTTACATGTTACGGTGGAGTTCTCTTTTAATAAAGAGCGTATGTCACTACCAAACACCGTACAGATCTTAGTCCAGTCGCTGTCAAGCGCCTAACCCAAAAAATCTACTTGCTCGCTCGTTTCAGCGCCTAGATGAAATTTCGCATCCGGCTATTTATATGTTATATATGGATAGTGGGGTATCCATATTCAGTCTTCGAAAGACTTTATCTTGGCCCTTTCCAAGTCGACACTTCAATCAATGTCAGCTCAGCTCAGCTCACTATTAAAGCGCCATAAACTTGATGTGTCTCATATTTGCTCGCCTTTCAGGCGCCAAAGGCGATCACTCGTGTGAGAGAGTTGATCCATACCTATTGACATACTCATACCATGATATCCCAACCATGGGTAATGTGTGTGCTAGCAGTTATATTAAAATAATAACATAAGAGCAACAAATTTCAAAAAAATTCATTAATAATAATATCAACGACATCAAATATCCTCTATGATCAGGAAGCAAATAATCACAACCTATGTAACCCTAGACTCCTAACATGAGCCTGGTAAACATCTCTAATTATAGGTTTAGTCAAGGGATCCGCAACCATGCAGCTAGTAGAGATATGCTTAAGGACCACCTCCTTTTGCGCAACCATGTCACGAATGAAATGGTATCTAATGTCTATGTGTTTTGTTTTCCCATGATACTTGGGATCCTTGGAGTATGCAAGAGCTGTCGAACAATCACAATATATCGTAATCGGCTTTGAAGCGCTTTTAACAATGCCAAACTCTCAAAGGAATCCTCTCAACCAAACACCTTCTTGAACAGCAGCTGAACAAGTAGCGTACTCCGCCTCCATCGTAGATAGTGCAATACAAGTTTTCTTTTTGCTGCACCATGATATTGCTCCGTCGTTGAGCAAGAAAGCATAGCCTGACTTCGATTTGCGTCCGTCTGGGTCCCCTCCCCAGTCAGCGTCGGTGTATCCAACCACACGCAAATTCGATGCTTGATAGCAAAGCATATAGTCAGCTGTCCCTTTCAGATATCGGAGTATTCTCTTCACTGCTTTCCAATGAGCAACGCCAGGATTCCCTTGGAATCTACTAACAAGACCAACTGCATAGCAAATGTCGGGCCGCGTACACATCATCGCATACATTAGGCTACCAACAGCGTTAGCATACGGGACACGAGCCATCTTTTCCTTCTCATCAAGAGTCTTAGGACACATATCCAGACTTAAGGTATTACCCTTCTCAACAGGAGTGTCTATGGGTTTACAAGTGTAACACCCGGTTTCCTTATCGCATGCAAATCGCGGCCCATATCGCGTATGAGACTGAATTTGGCTCCGGGCAGCCAAATTGGGTTCTGTAAAGGTTGGTATGGTTTGAAAACTTCCAACAAGTCATATTAATATATATAAGTGTATTATAATGACCATAAGTTGTTTCGGGTGGCTCGGACGGAAATCGGCTCGAAAATCACAAGTTTGGAACCTACGCGATTAATTATTTTTACCCAACTTTGGATGACCATAACTTCCTCATACGAACTCCAAATGAGTCCCCGTTTTCGGCCACGTCTTCATTTCAATTCCCTCTACAACTTTTGTGTTTTGGCCGAGAGCCAATTCCAACTCCTTGAGGCCCAAAAGTGCGTGCGAAGTCGAGCTATTGACCAAAAGCTGAAAGGGGCACTTCCAGGCCTAGGGAGTCGACTCCATGAACAGTAGGGAGTCGGCTCCATCGTGCTGGACAGGTTTTTTATAAATTTCTTCTTCTCCTTTCTTCCTCATTTCACCAAGCCATTGGAGAGCTCTTAAAGAGAGATTGAGGGGCTATCCTTGGGGATATTGTGAGAATACTCTAGGCTTATTATCCCCCACCAAATCATCAACATCATCATCATCTCCATCATCATCTTCATCTTCTCCTTCACCTCCATCCACCATAGCTAGGGTTTTGAGCTCAAATTGGGGATTTTCTCATCTACGCGATTTCGGCTCGATTCTTCCGCAATACTTCGAGGGATTGACCCTCTTAAGGTGGGAATAATAGTATTTTAACAATTTTTCCTACGATTACATCTTATTCGCCTCAAATCAAACTAAACCTAGGGTTTTTCTACCTAAATTGCACATTCATGGGGTTTGGGTTGATTTCTCTTATTTCTTTGGTTGATTTGGACTTGATATGATTATATATGGTGGATTATACTAGAAATTGCCATTTCTATCTTAATTTCCTAAAGTTTGGTATGAAACCCCTATATACGGATATGATTATGGACTATATACTATGATACGCATATATGCAATGCGATACATGATTTTATAAGTATGTTTTGGGACAAAGTACATATATTGGTGGTATTGTTGTTGTGTTTTTAGCTATAAACCATATTTATGAGATTTTCTACTTACCTAGCCAGTCCGTAAGTATGCTGGTCAAATATATATATATGTTTTGAATAAACCAAGTCTTTAAATCATATTGGGAGGCTAATTGGGAACTCGTATCCATTGTTTTATTGTGTTAGACTTGGCTTGGGGCCAAATTGATGAAAATATGTGAAACCTCCCAAACTAAGGATTTTTCTGGTTTCCTTTATTAATTGACGGACTTGGCAGATCTTGTACAACCTTAACAACAATACCACTACGTGTTTTACAAAGTGTGTAAGTACCCATAACATGGATGGATATACATATATACGAGTTATACAAATATACATGGAATATATGTATTTGCATAACTGTACATGTTGGATTCTATATTCTTGTGATTTCATTGATTTGATGTATTTATGATTATTGTGATTTTACATCGGATGGCCACACCGTTCGTACTAGATAGATGGTGATTACCGGTAGCGTATAGCCTTGGTGGCTACGTGAGTATTATTGTAGCGTGCGCCTTTATGGCGGCGTGAGGTAGCGTATGCCTGTGTGGCTGCGTGAGGTAGCGTATGCCTGTGTGGCTGCGTGAGGTAGCGTCTAGGTGGACCTGGTAGGTGGTCCCTGCCTTGGGCAGAAGAAACCGAGTGCCGGCTATCTCTGTACAGTAGATATATGAAAATCCTAGACGTGAGTTGATATATGTGATTGATGTGATAGATCTAGTCGCGGTGTTGTGGCTTATGTAGTACGATGATGTATATGTATACGTACATTGCTTTTCTTGTACTTTGGGTTGGGGGCATTATATATACATTCCACGAAAGGTTTCCCTGCATTAGCTGCTTCACATGCGTATATGTATTTATATTTGTATATACAAAGAGAAATGTGACTTATTACTGAGAAGCAGCACATAAACTATTTTCATTATAATACATGGCATGGCATGCATGATTTCCAACTTATTTTCTTATACAACCCTTATAGTTCCCACTGAGCCCGTTTGGCTCACTCCCATTTTCCAAACTAGGTTTTGCAGGTATTACCCGGGGGATGGTGCGCCATCGAGTCTAGATAGCTCTGAAGATTGGATTACCAAAGTCGTGGGAAACGACTTATGTCTTCTTTGTTTAAGTATTCATATTGCATCGTTTTAAACTCTTAAGCCATATATGTAAAGTAATTGTATATGATTGGAACCCTATTAAAGGGATCACTTTGTAATGTACTGTGCCTTTTATTTAACAAGTTACAGATGTGGAGATATTATTTTAAGTTAAATGTAAGCTATTTGACAGGAAATGGTTTTATTAATAATACAAACTCCACATGCCAGAATTTCTTTTAAAATGACTTTATTACTTCAGCCTGTTTGTGATATAAAATTCTAAATTTTACATCTGATCACCCGTCGTCGCGTACGACTCCGTGGCTAAGCGGGTCCCGGAGGTACAAACCTCTAAACGGGATTTCGGGGCGTCACAACAAGCTTGCATCTGAAAACGCTCAAGTACATTTCTTATGTAAGTCTCTTGAGACAAATCAAGAAGTTTCCTTGATCGATCTCTTAGGATCTTAACTCCGAGCACATAGCTTGCCTCTCCCATGTCTTTCATTTCAAAATTTGAAGACAACCATATTTGTGTGGCGACAACCATCTCCTTGTTGTTTCCAGCTAATAGTATGTCGTCTACATACAAAGAGAGAATCAAGAAACTATTCCCAGAACGTTTAACGTACACACAATGGTCCTCCTCGATCATCGTAAACCCATTTGAAGAAATGGCTCGATGAAATCTCAGGTACCATTGTCTAGATGACTGCTTCAACCCATAAATGGATCGTTTGAGCTTGCAAACTTTGCGCTCTTTCCCGCTAGTTATAAAACCAACAGGTTGATCCATATAGATTTCCTCATCTAGTTCTCCATTGAGAAATGCAGTTTTATCGTCCATCTGAAAAAGTTCTAAATCCATATGAGCGACAATAGCTAAAATGAGACGGATTGAGGCAAACCTCACTACCGGTGAGAACGTTTCCTCATAGTCAACGCCTTCCTTTTGGGTGTAGCCTTTCGCCACTAGGCGAGCTTTATACCTATCAATGGAACCATTTGCCTTGCGTTTGACTTTTAGAATCCATTTG
Source organism: Lonicera japonica (assembly GCA_021464415.1). NCBI lineage: Eukaryota > Viridiplantae > Streptophyta > Magnoliopsida > Dipsacales > Caprifoliaceae > Lonicera > Lonicera japonica. The sequence continues at coordinate 32,521,646 of CM038463.1, read as the reverse complement.
TTTCCAATAGTCTTTCGCCCCGGCGGAAGATCTACCAAGTCCCAGACATTGTTCTTCCTCATAGACTCCATCTCATCAATCATTGCAACTTTCCATTCATTCGAAGCAGGGGATGTGATAGCCTCCTGATAATTTCTAGGCTCATCTACATCTTGCGGAGTACACATGAAAGTTGCCCCCTCAATCTCAAAACGACGACGTGGGATACTTTCACGATTGCTCCTACGCAAGTGTGGACTTTGGGAATCATTCTCTAATGGAGGAGACACTCCCACTAGGAGGTTGCACACTCCCACTAGGAAGCGAGTCGCTCTCAACATCCCCATTCGAATTTGAAACGCCTTCATTCGATTCGACCATTTCAAACAACTTTATGTTTCTGTCCACATCCCCTCTCTTGGGGAATTCCTTCTCTAGAAAATCCACATCTCGTGACTCAATCTCAGAAACAGATCCATCTTCTAGTTCACCAAGCATCACATATCCTTTAGATTCCTCAGAATATCTAATGAATATGCACTTATGCGCCCTAGGGCCTAGTTTCCCATGCGAATGAGAACTAGTGTGAACATATCCCGCCGCGCCCCATGGGCGCAAATGGCTTAAGTCAGGCTTCCTGCCCATCCAAAGCTCATAAGGCGTTGATGAAACAGATTTAGAAGGCACACGGTTGAGGATGTAGGCAGCAGCTAAGATAGCATCCCCCCAGAAAGATATTGGGAGGTTAACTTACGCCATCATCGATCTAACCATATCCAAAAGGGTTTTATTCCTTCTCTCCGCTACACCATTTTCTTGCGGAGTATATGGAGTAGTTAACTGCCTCTGAATACCTTTTTCATCACAGATCTGCTTAAATAGCTCAAATAAATATTCACGTCCACGATCAGTACGAAGAGCCTTAATGGTCCTTCCACTTTGATTCTCAACCAACCTCATAAAACGCTTAAAGCAATCCAATGCTTCAGACTTGTGGGAGATCAAATATACAAAACCGTAATGTGTGTAGTCATCTATAAATGTGATGAAATAGCTAGCACCATGCCTTGCCCTCACACTAAGTGGGCCACAGATGTCTGAATGTACTAATTGTAAAGAAAAAAATGCTCTAGTGGCCTTTCTAAACGGTTTTCTAGTTGACTTTCCTACTAAGCAATTCTCACAATTGGGCAAACTAACTTTAGCGAGCTGACCTAATAATCCCTCTCTAGCTAATCGATTCATTCTGTCCTGGCCTATATGACCAAGTCTAGCATTCTAAATTGTAGAATTATCAGTAGATGTCACAAAAGAAATAGAATTATTATTACTGGAATAACAAATATCCAAAACAAATAATCCATCAGAAATAAAACTACTACCATAAAAAATTGTTCCATTAAAAATACTAACATTATTGTTCTCGAAAACTACTCGAAATCCTAGCCTAAGCAAAGCAGAAACTGATAAAAGGTTCCGTCGAATATCAGGAGCAAACAATACATCATGGATCAATAGGTCGCATTCACCGCGCATGCACAGCTTGTAGGTACCAATACCTATAACCTGAACAGCTTCTCCATTGCCCACGTAAAGTACTCTGCTTCCTGCTGGTATTCGGCGGTACTCCACATATCCAACTCTATCCCTCACGACATGTTCGGATGCTCCTGAATCCACAATCCAATCATAGGAATGATGAGCTACCATAACATGACTTGTTACATAAACAAAAAGAGAATTATAACTTGAGAGTACCTTCTTCGGCTCAGCGCAGCCACGAGCGAAGTGACCTTCCTTACCACAGTTAAAACATGCTTTGTCGGCATTGCCCTTCTTACCACCACGCTTGCCCCGCTTGCGTTTGGTAGAGTTTGCCTTCTTAGGCGCACGTTCATCATCGTTCCTTTTTCCATTATTTTGGTTCTTGCGCTTAGACCCAGATGCCTTGCGCGAACCAGAGTGAGCCACATAAGAGGAATTATTAGCTTTAGCAGCTTCCAAGCGATTCGCCTCTAACTCCAAATGACGCGCAAGATCATCAAAAGTTTTGATATTTTCATTGTGCGTCATATTGACTCTCATATGTTCCAACGAATCAGGTAGAGAACGAATCCCAGCTTGAACCTGCTGCTCATCGCTCAAGTTGTTCCCAGCTGCCTTGAGCTCGCGAATCATAGTCGACATCTATCTAAGATGCTTCTTCATCGGGGTGTTAGAGCGCATCTTATATGAGTCAAACTTCAAAGTCAACGCGCGCAACCTAGTAGCTGAAGTGGAACCATACTTAGCTTTCAGGGCATCCCACATTTCTTGAGCAGTCTTACAGTCCTCGAACGCGCTGATCAAGTCATTGTGCATGCTGCTAAGCATAACAAAGCGCGCACAACGATCCTTCTTGACCCACTGAGTGTAGGCCTCTTGATCGCGCCGATGTTGGGCACCATTGCCATCCTCCGGTGGTGGAGTCAAAGACTGGGTTAAGGTTTCCAAAACCTCTTGCTCATCAAGGAGATATTGGATTTTACGGTGCCAAATATCATAATTGTCACCATCCAATTTCTCTCCTTTGTTCAAGTCAGCAACAATGCTCTTAGAAGTCATCTAATTATGCGCCAAAAATAAGGATATTTAATAAGGATATTATTATCAGCACAACACACATAATATTTTGCAGCACAAATCTTAAATAAAATTTAATAGTTCAAACATGACACGAGATTGAAAGATCGCTACGCTAAAAATCATCTCCCCCATCATGTGATATTATCAAATTTAAATTTAAATTACGCGCAAAAAATTGTAAAGGAGCTTTAAGCTACCACTACACTCCCACTATATATAAAATAGATAAAACATGCAACACAATGATGATATATATAACAGTAAATAATATCAAAATTGCATGTATCGTTGCAAAAAAAAAAAACACTACAAAAACTGTTTTATTTTCTAATAATCAAAAAACTGTTTATCCAAAAAACAGAAAAAACAAAATTGTTTTATTTTTAATAAATAAAAAAACTGTTTTTCCAAAAACAGAAAAACAAAACTGTTTTTATTTTCTAATAAAAAAACTGTTTTTCCCAAAAACAGAAAAACAAAACTGTTTTATTTTTAATAAATAAAAAAAAAATGTTTTTCCAAAAAACAGAAAAACAAAACTGTTTTATTTTCTAAAAAAAAACTGTTTTTCCAAAAAAAAAACAGAAAAACAAAACTGTTTTATTTTTAATAAATAAAAAAAATGTTTTTCCAAAAAACAGAAAAACAAAAACTGTTTTATTTTTAATAAATAAAAAAAACTGTTTTTCCTAAAACAGAAAAAACAAAACTGTTTTATTTTTAATAAATAAAAAACTGTTTTTCCAAAAAACAGAAAAACAAAAACTGTTTTATTTTTAATAAATAAAAAAAATGTTTTTCCAAAAAACAGAAAAACAAAAACTGTTTTATTTTTTTTTATTTTATAAAGAATGGTAAACAACCGATTGTCGAAAACTTGAACGGCAGCCACCAAAAAAAATTAGGAAACCGTGCCTCCCAAAAAAAATAATGGCTGCGGCATTAAGAAATTGTACTTGCTGTATGCCATAATAATAAAGATAAGATCTTATATATATAATTGAAGCAACATCAATAGTAGTCATATTAAAGCACAAAACGGTATGCACATATCACAGATCTAATCATGTATATATATAAAAGCAGATCCAAACATGCAAATATATATATATATATATATATGTGATTATGTATGAAGACCAATATGTATCCCTTTGATACCAATGTTGGAAAATTAATACAAGTATGCGTACCTGTATGCACAGCGGAAATAATATTGGATCTTGTGAAATTGGCCTTACGATACTCGCGTTGTGTAGCGTTACACGAACGACTACCACTATGCCCACAGCTTCAAGTACTCTCTACAAGGAACCCTAGAATGTGCTTGAGAAGAGATGACGGCCGCCTCTAAATTTGTGTTGTGTATTATGTATGTTATTTAGGTCTAAAGACCTAAATATATATCATTAGCCTTAAAGGGCTTTAAAACCCTAAGGCCCACTATGGGTGTCCCTATTGGACTAAACCAATAGGCCCAAAAACCAACACTAACAAATCATCTATTCGAGGTGACAAATACTTATTCTTGATAGTGACGCGATTTAATTGACGATAATCTATACACAATCTTAATGACCCATCCTGCTTTTTGGCAAACAGAACATGTGCACCCCATAGAGACACATTGGGTCTAATGAACCCCTTTTTACAATAATTCATCAATTTGAGTCTTCAGCTCCTTAAACTCAGCAGGAGCCATACAATATGAAGCTAGAGATATCGGTGCAGTATCAAGAACAATATCGATAGAGAAATCCACCTTCTGATGTAGGGGTAAACTCGGGAGATCGTCGGGGAACACATCGAGGAATTCCTTAACCACAGGAAGATCAAAAGAATGAGGACTGCCATCCTCTCATGCTATGATGCTAGCCAACCACCCAAAGTAACTCTGTTGTCCTCTGGGTTTTAGATATGCACATAGAACATGTGACTCAGGTTCACACTAGAAAATCAGAACTTCACTATCTGATAAAGGAATCGACACCAGATATTTAGAACAATTGATTACCACGTGGAAAATGGCTAACCAATCCATTCCCAATATAAGATCGTAATCTTCCATTTCAAAGACAACAAGATCAAACTCTATCAAGGACTCTCTAAGACTCAACGAGCAATTCCTACAAATAGAATACAACCGAATTATATCCCCCCGTAGGTGTACTAACCCATAAAGATACATTCAACGATTCAACACACAATGCCATTCTATCAACCAACGCACGTGACATAAAGGAATGGGAAGCACCAGTATCAAACAAAACTTTAACCTAGGTGTTAAAGAATAAGATGATACTTTCAATAACATTGACCTCTGGCTATTTTGACCGTATCAATGTATAAACTTGTCGCTTCGTTCTGCCACCACCCCGAGAACATGAGCCTCCACCTCCATGAGACCCACTTTGACTATGTCCATGGCCCTGGCCACCTTCGTTGCTAGAAAAGGATTAGCCCTCACCGCCCGTGCGACTCAAGCCCTGATACTGTAGCCGACTATAAGAAGACTGAGACAATTATTGACCTATGTTAGGAAAATCCCTACGGATATGTCTTGTTTGACCACATCCAAAATAGATCCTCTCCTTGGGTCCCTGACCCTTAGAACCAAACTCCGGGAACCGACCTCTACCAGCACTTCCACTAGATGACCCGAAATTGCCTTTGGACCTCTTCCCCGAACTACTTACTTTCTTTCCCTCGGTACCTCTTTTCCTATCAAGGAATCTACTAGCATCGATCCTTTCTTATTCCAACTTCATCGCCATTCTCACGGCTTCAGCAACGCTATTGTGATTCAGATGGTATAACTTCTCTCGAATGGAATGTTTCAACCCTTGAGGAATAAACATATGTTTTCCTTGGGGTCGTTATCCAGACTCTTATTAAAATGACTCAAACTTTTAAACTTTACTTTATACTCTGACATCGACATGTTCCTTTGGATCAAGGAACGAAACTCGTCTCTCTTCAGATTACGATGAACTGACGAGAAAAATGCTCTAAGAACAACTGAGTAAATTGTTCCCAAGAGGTAGGAGCATCCGCTCTTCTAGCCACATTTCTTCACCAGATACCAGTTTGATCAACCAACTAGTATGTCCCCAAATTAAGCTTTAGGTCATCGGGTAAGGTCAAAACTTCGAAGGCTCTCTCTATTTGATCGAGCCATGACTATAACGTATCGGGACCAGACATCCAGTTGAATGTAGGTGGGGCCAGCTTTTTCAACTTCTCGAGGGCCACCATAGCCCTATTCTCTTGGACTCTACCTTATGGTTGCTCAATGTGCCCTAACACGTTGGCCAACTCTCGGGACGTAGCACGTATCACATCAACTGACTTTTCGGAGGTCGAACTATCTTGGTTGACATTATGTTCTTGTGGTGTCGTCATTTTATACGAAAACAAGAATAAGAATGTCATAACAATTCAATATACTTGACAGGAAAACAATTTATCATAATCTATCGCAATACCTCACAAATGTCGTCCCACAACCCAAGTAATCGTGTAACCTTCGCTCTGATACCAAATTGTAACAACCCTGCCTTAATTAACAAGATAACACCTGTAATTAAGATCTGGAGCGTTAATAACCCATCTTAGTTTAACTAAAATAGGTATATAAGTATATAAGAAAATAAGAAAATGAGGCAACGCGCATACTAAGTAAAAGATCAAGTATAGAGTATATAGTTATGACATAATTATTAACAAGCATATAATAGTATCCACACCTAACAGGGTAGAAGCAATAACATATACAACTATTGGGCTAGTCGTGGCTTCCCATGAACATGTACACACTACAAAAATGAGTTGTATCAAAGCTTCTACTTCATCCCTAATTCCGTCGTCTCTTTTTCGTCATGAGACTCATGAGTCCCTATAATATTTTAAAGAAATGGGGTGAGCTATATGCTCAGTATGGGTGAGTAATAACAAAAGTATCATATGTAAAACACATTTTAGTCTAAAACCATACGTTCAGTAAAAAATGCATGCATATGCCAATGCAGGTTACCCCTCTTGACCTCTTGTGTCAACCTTAAAGCCATGTAGTCAAAATACATCAATATTGAACCAGAGTATAACATGGGCCTGGTCACCTAAGAGAATAATCCGATAGTGAGCATAAATTGGCCCATTGACCTCAGAGAACACGGCCGGACCTAGAATTCGAAAGCCTGAAGCGAAATTTATGAATGAGGCCCTCGTTTTCAAATTTTTAGGTCTTTTTTTTTCTAAACATCCAAATTCAAAGAAAAAAAATTAAATAAAATTAATCTACATAAATGATCACCACTTATTTTTTTATCAATGAACTTTCTCATTAAAGACTGGCAACTAGCGCGGCAAATAAGCAAAAAACTGCATTATGAACAAAAACAACTACTTGAGCAATAACAAAAGCATAATTTAAATATTTCCCACCTTGCAGTTTTAGAGGCAAAAGTATCAATCAAGTTTTCATAGTCAAATACTTTGACTACTTTTTTCTCGATGGATAACATAGCCAAGCCATTCAACCTTTCTTATGACATTGTTGATCGGAGGTAAGTTTTAAGCCACTTCAACTTTGAAAAACTTTTCTCAGCAATTGCAACCGTAACCGGTATGGTCAGTAAAATTCTGTAAGCAATATATACATTCGAGTAACAGCCTTCCATAACTTTCAAAAAATTCAGGACATCAATTGCTCGTTTTACTTCTTTTGGTAGTGTTGATCTTAAAAGTGTTAACTCCAAATATAAATCATATGCTGTAATATCAGAGATCCCATTATGCTGCCTCAAAGAATTTTCAAGATTGACACAAGAAGTGTGCAAGCTCTCATCATTAACCAACTTCGAATAACGCGTTTCTCTCGAAATATAGCTTCAACTCCCAATTCATTTGCTATTTGTTTAGCTTCAACCATAGCGTGATCAAATCCAGTTTCTCTATAATTTTGAAGGAAAGAAACAAGTCCTAATTTTTTAACAGCAACATCAATATCCATGTCTTCGGCTTGAAGTAGTTTGCTGACATTGTTGAAAGCATAAGCAAATCGTACCAAATGACCATTCCCAACAAAAACTCAAAATTCTCAAGTTCAAATGTTGCCAATGACTCTGCTTCACTCTTTATTTTCACATCTTCACAAGAATTTGCTAAGGAAACTAAAGCATCCCTTGTTTCTAACGTTTGTACCTTGATAGGCTTAACACTTTCCACATGGCTCTCCCAACGAGTCTGTGACAATGGCTTAACGGTGAAACCTTTGACATGATCTTTAAAAATTGTCCCTCGCTTGGTTGAAAAAGAAAACAATGTGTATATCCATTGAATTACTCCAAAAAAATGACATAGCTTTAGAACAACAATTTGCCATGTCACACAATGCAAGATTAAGGCTATGGCAACCACATGGTGTGTAGAATGCTATTGGATTCACTTCCAATAATCTTCTCTATACTCCTCTATGCTTTCCAGTCATGTTGGACCCATTGTCATACCCCTGGCCTCTTATATCATCAATGTTAAGTTGATGATTACTCAACACAGTTTGAAGCTCATTAAAAAGTCCAAGCCCTGTTGTATCATCTACCTTCAAGAACTCTATCCAGAAATCTTCCACTTTAATAGGGTTTGCTATAACATCTACACATCGTATCACAAGAGTCATTTGCTCCTCATGGCTTCTATCCGGAGCGCAATCAAGTATGATTGAAAAGTATTTTGCTGCTTTAATTTTTATAATAATTACAGCTCTCACATCACCTGCTAACATATTAATAAAATAATTGTAATTCATATTAATAAAATAAATAATTAAAAAGTCAAAAAAATAATTAAAAAAATAATAATAATCACCTGCTAACATCTATATCAACTCATTTTGAATTTTTGGGCCAAGATAAGTATAATGAATTTGTCGTGCTTGGATACGCTGAAGGAGCTCTTCCATTACTGGATCAAATTCAGCAATCATTTCAATGAACTGTAAAAATAATCCATTAGTATCAACATAAAGCTTCTCACAATCTCCTCTAAATGGAAAATTATTTCTCCCAAGCCTCCGCACAAGAGCAATTATTCTTGTCAATACTTGCTTCCAATGTTTTATCTCTTTATTAATTTCTGCTTGCACACTTTCATCAATTGTCTTCTTCGCCTGAAGTCTTCTTTCTAACTCCATCCAGCTACCCATATGACTTATATGCTCCTTACTACTTTCGTGACTTTTAAGAGCTCAGCTAACATTTTTCCAATCTTTAAATCCTTCATCAGCTAATTGGTAAGGTTGACTCATGATTCTTTGTGTTTTAAATAACTTGGAACAAAAGCAGAATATCATATCCAATTATCTCCCCATTTGGCATTTGTCCAAAATAATGTGATGACTTGAAATGCCTTTTTAAATGATTTACTGGAAAGTCGTCAACTTCTCTCTTGGGACCTCTATCAACTAAAAAGTCCCTAATACAATGATCAATTCTATCCCAGTTTCCAAGATCATCAACATTTAAAGGAAAGCAAGCTTCTTGATTCAAATCTTCATGTTGAACATCTTCCCTCATATTAGCATCATATTCTTCTATCACAGGCTGAACTGGAACTTCAGTTTGAGGCTCATTCAAGTGATTATCTTCCTCATTCACAGGCTGAACTGGTTCTTCAATTTGAGGCTCATTCAATTCATTATATTCCTCATTTACTAAAGCTTCACTTGTTCCTGCCCTTGTATTTTTCCCAAAATACTGATCAATACTTCCAACTTGACTTTGAACAATTAAATCTTTCTGTTTTTTTTTTTTTTGAGCTCCAGATGGATATTTTCTTTCAGGAGGCATTTTTCTTGCTAAAGAATATATAAATATCAATTATCTCATAACTCATATGAATTATAATAATATAATCCAAATTCTCCCAATACTAACATTGCCTGAATGCCTTCAACAAACAGGTAGTACACCAAAAAATTAATAGTGTAAATGTTAAAAGTACAAAAAGTGAAAATAATCATTTAACTATAGAATCTAATATTGAATATTAATTATAATTATAGATACTCAATATTCTGAAATGGCTTAACCAATTTATAACAAAATTAATTGGGGCAGAACCGCAAAAACAATTAGGGCATTAATTAAGGCAAAAACAATGCCTCAATGGCTCAAATGCTCAATCAATGCCTCCATGGCTCAAATAAATCACAAAATCAATTATTGGACCAAAAAAAAGCAATAGCAAGTTAGAAACTCACACACAGACTGAAAAGTGAGAAGAGACTAGAAAGCTCGCACACGGACTGAAAAAAGCAGAAGAGAGTTCTTGTATTCGAAGAAAAAGATACGGCATTGTTATCCGAAGAGAGCTCGCTGATTTGATGCTAATCGATCATCTTCTTCTCAAAGAACTACGAAGAGCTTATCCCTTTTCTTCCCACGCTTGGTTTATCCGAAGAGTTGGAAGAGAAAGATGCAGCTAAAAGCTACAAGTAAAAGCTAATGTTTCTTTTTTTTTCCTCCTTTTACAGGAATCAGCCCTCCGTAGCTTTTACCTCCTTTTAATAAGTTTATTCAAAATTAGTGCTTTAGTTAATGTTTTTTTTCTTTCCGACCTTTTACCTGTATCGTTAATTTTGAATTAACTTATTAAATATTAATATAATTACAATTTTACGTTTAAGATTCTGAAACTTTACAAACCTAACCTTATAAAAAAATTTGGGGCCCTACAAAATTTGGGGCCTGAGGTGAAAGCTTGTTCCGGCTCACCACAGGTCCGGCTCTGTCAGAGAGTATCATAAGATTATAATCGAATCGGACCACAAGTCCGTCAATGATATCACAACAACAGAATCATCAGTGCCTTGCCATTATTTAGATTTCTGGACTACTCACCGCTGGCTCTAAATGGCCGAGGCTTTGCTGCCCCCGGGAGGTTTAGAGATTTTCAACCCAAAGGTACCAGGCCCCACTTATTTCCATACTAGCAGGCACAAATCATTACATAATCCTTTCAGCATCGAAGGGCCACAATAGAATCATAACCGGATCCATGTTAGGATCATATCACATTCAGAACTATCATGATCATAATAAGCTTCCATCATCATATATAAGAAGTATATGCCCAAGGTGACGGGCCATAAGAATAATCCAAATACGTCGAGAATTCTCCAAGCGTTTGGTTGACACAATAATGATATGTATGGTATGCAAAACATACTATTTTATAGATACATAAAGCAATTTATGCCAAACACACTTTAACAAACCTTATTTCATATCCCTTGGTATAAACAATTCATTAGCAACCCAGTTTCATTAACAAAATCATCCATACGATCAAGAGATGTCATATATAACACAAACAAAGCTTTATATCAAGTATGGATGGCATATCTTGCCTCAAATCATGTAAATATAACCATAAAAGTCATAGAACATAATAGGTTTCCTTACACATGAGTTTTCAAACCAACACGGGTCAAAACAATGATTTTCAAGCCATAAAATTGTATTATCAAGTTTTGAAAGCAAGAGAACCCCTACCTCGTGTTTATCAACTATATAGAAGAAAGAAAGATGAGAATCCAAGCTTCCTTCGAAGAAATCCTAAGGAAAAAGACGATGAATAGTGAAGAAAAGAGGATTTGGATGATTTGATGCTTAAATCTTCGATCAGGAGTGAAAATAAGAGAAAATCGGTTAAGAACCCTTCTTTTTCTCTCTCTAGAGTTCTCTAGAACTATCTTTGGGTGTTTGGGAGTGTTTTGGGTTGAAATTAGGGCAAACGGGGAGTAAATAATACTTTTAAAAAGCTCAAAACCGACCTAGCCCGCTGTCAGACAGGTCTAGAAAAAGACCAGACTTGTCCGCGATCCAAAACCACTCCAAAAATTAAAGGTTAAACCGGTCTTGAGAATCCTTAGACTGGTTTGTGGGTAAAAATGTGATCTAAAGCGCTGTTCATAATTCGGCCATAACGTTTTGCTTATGACTCCAATTGAGGTGATCTTTATGTCCACTGAAAGGTAATTCAATGATCTACAACTTCCTAGAAGGACGTTTTCCCAAATTTTGGATGGATAAATCTCAGAAATTCGCTGAAGACAGCGTTCTGCCGAAGCGCTACCGAATGAACATAATTTAGTGATGGGCCTACTTCGCACCCTGTTTTGACCAACGAGGGGTATGAATTGGACTTTAGTCAAAACATAAAAGATAGACAATGGCTCAAAAACTGGACATATAAGTAGAAGGCATCTTACTCGGACAAGAAACGAAGAAATTACAATGGCCCAAAATTAGCTAAAATCAACAAAACGCGCAAGGCCAAAACGCACGATTTAAGGGCCAATATTAATTCGGACCACCCGAATCATGAAACGATTACTCACACAAGTATAAAGGAGTTAATACAACATAATTAACATTAATATAAATATAGGATCTTACACATTATCAAGCCCAAATCTCTTTACAAGATCGTTAGCATATTTAGTTTGGGAAATGAATATGCCATTCGAAAATTGTTTCACTTGTAAGCCCAGAAAGTAACTAAGTTCACCAACTATACTCATTTCAAATTCTTGACGTATAAGATCCGCAAAATTTTTGTATTCTCTTCAAGTGCGGAACCAAAAATAATGTCATATACATAAACTTGTACTACGGTTATTTTATCATCACAAGAATTCATAAACATAATTTTATCGACTCCCCCACGAATATAGCCTTTCCTAATCAAGTAATTAGACAATTTATCATACCAAGCTCTAGGAGCTTGTTTTAAACCATATAGAGCTTTCTTCAATCGAAATATATAATCAGGATGTATATAATCAATAAAACCCGTAGGCTGTTCAACGAAATCTTCTTCAGATAAAAAGAACCATTTAAGAACGCACTATTAACATCCATTTGAAACAGTTTAAACTTCAAGTACAATGACATGGCAAGCAATAAGCGAACGTATTCTATTATAGCCACAGGTGCAAACGTTTCTTCAAAGTCTATTCCTTCAATTTTATTATAACCTTGGGCTACTAATCTCACTTTATTTTTGATAATTGTACCTGTGTCATCAATTTTATTTTGGAAAACCCATTTAGTTCCAATTATATTTGTGTATGTCGATCTAGGTACTAAATGCCAAATATCGTGTCTAACAAACTGATTAAGTTCTTCTTGCATAGCTTCTATAAAATAAGCATCTTTTAATGCCTCGTCAACATTTTTAGGTTCAATCAAGGATGCATAGCAAGAAAAATGCACATAATGTTTAGCTTTAGATCTATTTGCCATAGGAGCACTTAAATCACCAATAACATTCTTTTTGGGGTGACGGTTCTTTTTGGAAAAAACTACATCAGTTTATTTAGTTTTTCCAGTCGCAGTCACAGTTTCATTTTCCAATTCTTTTTCTTTCTCATTACTTTGACTTTCAAATGAATCAAAAATTTCAAATGTGTTTACTACTGCTGGAATTGTAGATTCTGCAATTGTCGTATCATTTACTACAACATTTGCAGATTACATTATACTCTTGCTTCTCAAATTATACGATATATATGCTCAACTATTCACAGCATATCCCAAAAAGATTCATTTATTATCACGAGTATCAAACTTTTCTAAATGCTCTCTATCTCGACAAACATAGCACATAAAACCAAATACATGTAAGTATTCAAATTTGGTTCTAACCATACCAAATCTCATAGGCAGTTTTATTAAGTTTTGGTCACACGTAAATTCTATTCATGATATGATAAGCAATTCTAATTGTCTCGACCAAGAAATGTTTAGGCAAATTCTTAGAATGGAGCATGACCCTTGCCATATTTTGAATAATTTTATCCTTACGTTCCACAACCCCGTTTTGTTGTGGAGTTTTAGGGGTAGATAACTCGTGACTTATTCCATTATCATTACAAAAATTCAATTATTCCATTACCAATGAATTCACCACCTCTATCACTTCTAATGCCTACAATGGTTGACTCATTTTCATTTAAACACACTTTGTGAAAGTAATTGAATGTTTATGATTTTTCATTTAAAAAGCAAATCCATGTAAAACGAGAAAAATCATCAACCATTACAAGCATATAAGATTTTCCACTAAGACTTACAGTCCTTGAGGGACCTATCAAATCCATATGTATAATTCTAGAGGTTGTGAAGTCATGATATCTTTTACCTTTTTATGTTGAGTTTTGGTTTGTTTACCAATTTGTCTAGGCTCACACACAACATCCCGTAGTCTCCTTAACTTAGGAACTCCTTTCATAATTTTCGTTGAGGTAATACTACTTAGGTCTTTGAAATTAATATGACCTAATCTTTGATGCCACAAATTTGTTGAGTCAAGTTGTGTTAATTTGCAAGACTGATATGCCACATCATGGATCACAACATAGCAGTTATCCATAGTGCGGTTTCCAGTTAAGATACATTGACCACTCTTGTCTAAAATCCTACAATTTTCTTTTAAAAACAAAAATGTATAATCAATGTCACAAAATTGACTTATACTTAACAAGTTAGCATTTAAACCATCTACATATAGAACATTTTCCAAAACAAGTAATCTGAGAGTATTTACCATTCCACGACCTATATTTTGGAGGTTTTCCTATCTCCAAAAGTCACATAGCCTCCTTTAAAGTGTTTTAGGTCAATAAAAATTGATTCATCTCCACTCAAGTGTCAGGAACATCCACTATCAGGTACCATTGAGACAATATTTTAATAGCATTTAAGGCAGTAACAATATTACATCTCAATTGTGCCTTGAGATCATTGTTTCTTACCCAAATGGCTTTATATGTTTTTCAAACAATTTGTTTGTTGCCATTTTGATAAAAACGATGTCATCTAACTACTCTAGATTTCTGTTTTGGATAATTCTTATTGTACCCAAAGGAATTTGTATAAGAATTTCCATTGAATTTATTTTGATTAAACTGCCCATGGTTTGGTCTATTATGAATACGAAAGCATGACCAAACACATCACAATTAGGACAATAAGGCTTTCTCATAAAACTATTTGAATGCTTATTGTTCACAGATTCATTATCTTTCTTCTTTTGAGCTATGTTTTGAATTTGATTGGAAGTTCCCATATCACTTTGCATAACAATGACAATTTTATTTTTATCATTATCTTTATAATTTGAAACAGGTTTGAACCCTAATCCAGATTTATCAGAAGTGACTTTTTGAGAACTTAGAATACTTTCAAGTTTCTTTGATCCATTTTCAAAATCATTTAACTTTTTAAAAGCTCTTGAAAGTTTCTGTTTTGTTTCCACATTTTCGACTAAAGCAACCATGCATTTTTGTTCCAAAACATTGTTTAAATATTTCAATTCTTTTATTTTTGAAAGAAACTTTTCTTTTTCATGATCAAAAGATTGACAGATTCATACAGACTCTTCGACACTCAACTTTATTTAAGTGTTCAAGTTCTCAATCTTGGTGTTAAGCTTATTAGTGGCTTTACCAAGTTTGAGACACTTTCTAGTTTCTAAAGCATACATCTTTTTATAATTCAACACGTCAAAACACTCATTTTCAAAATTATGAGAACAATTAGAAGCAGATTCAACATTATCAGAACTTACACATCAGAATCACTATCCACATTAGAAGTATCGTATACATTAACAATCACAGTGTCATCAATCTCATCAGAACCCCATGTTTGTGTTATATTAGCTCGGTTCTAATTATTTCTAGTTGGACACTTATTAGTATGATGCCATACTTCTTACACTTTCTACATTAGATGTGATAAAGGTCCTTGTATCCATTTTGTGAATAATTATTTTGAAACT
The DNA here is from genome assembly GCA_021464415.1 of Lonicera japonica. Lineage (NCBI taxonomy): Eukaryota > Viridiplantae > Streptophyta > Magnoliopsida > Dipsacales > Caprifoliaceae > Lonicera > Lonicera japonica. The sequence continues at coordinate 32,506,196 of CM038463.1, read as the reverse complement.
AATTTTTATTTTTATTTGTAGAAAATTTCCTTGTCCATTTTTATTATGTGGGAAAAAATTGTTTTGATGCAAAGACCTTCCTTGTTTAGTTGCAAAAGTGTTTCTGAACTTGACAATTTTCTTAAAATGCTTAAACAATAAGGCAAATTCTTGATCAAGAGAGTCTAAGTCAATTTCACCATTAGTTTGAACAAATTTTGTCAAGTGAGGATCAAAAGATGATGTAAAAGCAGTGTGGAATCAATACTTTGATTTTTATTCTTGCCTCTGATTTTTTTTAAATCCAATTCCATTTAAAAAATTCTAAGTTTACTTGATAAAATCTCAGAAGACAAAGTATTAAGATCATTTGACGCTTCAATATTTATCTCTTTGGTTCAAATCTATTAGTCAGTGGTCTCAATATTTTTAAAACAATTTCATAATCACAGTATTGTATTCCATTTGCAGCAAGCTTGTTGATTAAATCGTTAACCTTAAGTAAAATTCATCATATTTTTCATTTTCCTCTATCATATCATAAGAGTGATAAATTGATTTTACCAACATCTGAACTATTGACTGCTTTACTTTTTCATCACCCTCATGGGCTTTTATCAAAATATCCCATGCCTCTTTTGAAGTTTTACAAGTAGAAATTCTCCCAAATTCAAATTCACCAATAACTATAAAAATAACATTTCTACCCTTACTATTGTATTGAAAGCTTGATTTCTCAGCGGCTGTTCATTTAGCCATTGGTTTAGGTTCAATTATTGCATCAGTACCGATTCTAATAGTTCTAGTAGGAGGTGTGTAACTAGCCTCAACTCCCAACACTTGTAAAAAGGCAAACATACGTCTTTTCCAATGTTGAAAATTGTTTCCATCAAATGCTGGGGGATAATTCAAAGTTCTTCTGAACATTCCATTGTAAATATTTCAAAAAAATAGAGAAGGATTTTAAAATACGAAGTGTTTAAACCTTTTTCAGTATAACCTACTCTGATACCACTTGTAATTCCCACAATTGACAGTCTCTTTAAAATATAAACCAGTGGTTTACTTTTAATAAGCATGTCAATCTAAATTTTACGAAAATCTTGTTTAATTTTCAAGATTCTTGAAAACCTTTATGATATTGTTGCAATTAATGAACTAAAAATAGAAATTAATCAATCAATCAATCACATACACAAGGGTTTTTACATGGTAAACTCTCAAGTGAGAGAAACATCAACGAAGGCACCCTACCTCAGAACAAAATCCATTATGTAAAATGTTTTTACAAGAGTTTAAACGAACACAAGAAATACAAGGACCCTAATGCGCACAATTTTTATCCGTTATAAATTTTTAACATTTAAAACCATTACTCCTTATTATATAGATTCATGTATAAATGCGTAAATCTTGTAATATTTGTGCATCTCTTACGGGATTTTTTTTTACATATTATGATGTCCATCTAATTAAAATATTTGATCAATTACTTTACGTTTTATAAATTACTTAAAAATTTATATGATTATTTATCCAAGGTACTTTAGATCGATTTGTGTCAACTTTATACTCTTTATATATTAATTTTAATTTGATATACTATGACTTCCATCTAATTAAAATATTTGATCAATTACTTTAAGTTTTATAAATTATTTAAAAATTTATATGATTATTTATCCAAGGTACTTTAGATCGATTTGTGTCAACTTTATACTCTTTATATATTAATTTCAATTTGATTTTAAAGTAAGTCTTATCAATATGGTACATATAATAAAAAACTACGAAGTATAGACACAAACACGTCGACATATCAAATTCCTAAAACTAGGATATTGACAACAACCGATGATTCGTCAATAAACATCGATGTATATATATAAATAATATTATTCTTGGAAAATAAATATATGTTTTATATAGACGAAATGTAAAATTTTTTATAGTCAAAATGAATCGGTATGTATAATACCTAATATTACTAAAATATATGTATCGTATAAAATAAAAATTGTTAAGGTGTTTACTCTACTCTCTTGCAATCGTTTATATCAAATTTTACTTTTAATTATTATAACCCTGCTTTTGATGTTTTCACATAATTATATATATGTAAGAATTTTCATTTTTTTGTATATTAAAATAACTTTAAAAACAAATCTAAAAGAAACTTAGTCAAATCAACAACTTCTTGAAATTATAACTCATTTGCTATTTTAGTTTGTAAAATAATCTCTAACATTACATTCAAATCATTTTTTAACCAAAAAATAAAATTCAAAACTTAAAAAGGATCTGTAATTATAAGACTAGTATATACATTTGCATGTATACACGTGCATAAATATAACATATTTAGGTTAATTAAATGGGCTTGTCGTAATATAATTTTAAGTTGTAATGAAGATCCTCTCCATATTATTTTTAAAATATGGGGTGGAAACACAAACCTAAATTAAATATGAGGAGAGAAAGTCTTACTGACCAATAATAGAGAAGAGATAAAATTGAAATGAAATGGATCAAATTCAAATCCCGTAATTCAATGCAAGATTTGAAAATCCAAACTTTTTTAGTAGATTATGAAATTGGATTTTAAAATTTGACAAAATTTTAAAATTTCAGGACTTATCCCAAAAAAATAGTGATATGTAAATTACATGATTTACCAAATCCTATTTCAAAAATCATGCAAAAGAAAAATAGACCTAAATATGGACCATATGTATGCCTTCTCCTTTTTATCTTCCCACTTTCTTTTTCTTTTTCTTTTTTTTTTCCCATTAATTTATCTCACCTTCTTTGAATGGAATTTATTATTTGTCATGGTTATTGCTTTAGTGGCCTAGTTAGAATGCGGAAAGTGTTAATGGCATCTGCAATTATATACGTGTGTATATGGGGATGAGCTTGCCCCGTCCCAAACATACGTATGTCAAGTTGGCAATTGCACATGACTCTTGTTATAAAATAAACATACGTGTGTGTTATATACAACGCATTAGAGTAAAGGGCCAATAAATATGTTGTCGCATTCGATTTCAATTTTTGCACTAGAACTATATAGCTCAGGTCTGGCCTTGATGATGAGTTCGGAACTTCTAATTCCATCCTTAATTTCCATAACTCGATTACCACTGTTATTATGCGCTAAGGCTATCGTATCACAAACATACTAATTTAAACCGTACAATTTGATTAAAAGAGTAGTTATCTTTTCCAAAGCCTTTTGAATTCTAGTATATATATATGCCCCAAGTGGTTTAGCCAATATTAGGACAAAGAAGCTGAAATTAGTGCTTGTACTTGTTTGTTTTCTTAATAATTTTTAGGGGCTTTTTTAGCCTTTTGCTGAAAGGGAAAAAAAAGAAGAAGATATATTTAGAAGAATACTTACAAAATTTTGTACTAAATTTTTCTTCATATTAAGTCAAAGGAATCTTAATTTGGTTAGATGTAGTTGAGATATCAAGTGAGGCCTAGGCATCTGAAATAATCCCTTGAAATACGGTATGAGTGTGGATTAAGTGAAACAACACATCATAAATAATGAATAAAGATTTCAAATGAAGAATTTTTGTGCATGTATCAATGTGATTAACGTCAACTCCAAGTATAATATAATAATTGGCTTGCCCAATACATGGTTTATTTGAAGTCCCGGAAAACTTAATAATTTCATGTCTTATTGACCATGACTGTCCTTATTGAAGCTTCGGCAATCCAGTAACATACCCAAATTAAATCAATTGTGCAAATAACATTACTAGTTAAAACCAAAAAAAATAAAATTTGATGCTTCAATTTGCTTCATCACTAAAGGATGTGATGCCAAGCTAAGACGATACAGTAACATATTGAAGAATGTAAACCAGTAGTGGCATCAATGGGTAAAGCGCATAGGCTACCAAACATGTCCACAGAGGAAAAGTAGTGCGAACACTAGCAGAGATGCCGACTATTAGGGTAACTATGAGGATAATCGACACTTCTGCTGAGAAATTCCATGTTAAATCTCGCAGATAAACAATTCCTAGGAAGACTGATAGGCAAAGGTTGTTACTGCTGCATAAATCTGCATTAAAAAGAAAAAAGAAGACTAATAGATATTAGAGACCATATCATATCTAGTAATATATCTAGAGCTGGCATGCAAGCATTAAATTTATTTATGAAAAATTTACATAATAAGGAAAATGAAAAGCTATTTGTCAGACGTTTATTTGACTGGTGACACGTCAATTTTTTGCGGATATGTTTAAACTAGAGTGGCATTTTGAGTGTGTGACTGAATATATAGTTAAATTATATATATTGGATTAAGAAGCAAATTACAGGCATACCTGAGAAAGGGTCAAAGAAGCAGATCCGTTTCTTTTCCTACTAGCAAAACTGAGAGCAGCCAATGCTTCACTGGAACGAACAAAAGGGAGAACCCCAAATGCAACAAAGAAAGAAGGAATGGTGGCGGCTGTGGAGAAGTTGTTGATTGAATCCACAAAAGGATGAGCAAATGAAGCTGCTATTATTAATCCCACAATCAGCATAAAAACTGCTTTAAATATATTCCACTTGCAATTAGCAAAATGCTCCACCTCTTCGTTGTCTAGATCACCCAACGAATGTTGCTCTAACTTTGTTTGCTGCAATACAGTTATATGTTCTAAATCATAAAATCTCTGGATATGAATCTAAAATTTAAAATTTCTTGTTTGTCAATATGAAACCTCTGAACAAGCCATTTACATTTGAAATTTAGATTTGGTAAGGGTGATGTTTGCTCTAATGATGAATGATTAAGTATAGTAAAGTTTTATTCTAATGTTGTTCCTGTTCTTTTTGTTCACAATGTAGTTATAAATATATATTGTAGAGGTAAAATTGTGAAATTTTATACATGCAGCATTTAAACTCCATGTAAATTCAAACAAAAAGTATATGTTGGAAAATATGAACTGCAGAATTGAAATAAACAAGGTAGAGAGTACAACGGGTTGAGTCACGGACTAAGTCGCTCTCTTTAAGACGTTTCGCAGCTCTGCCCGGAATTGTGCTAGCAGTTCTGATTATGCCACGCCGTCCCCAGGATGGAACAGCCCAGATACCCTCTGTACGATCGATTTGCACTTTTTCGATCGCTCGACAATAACACTCTTTGAATCGCTCGGGATCGGAAAAATATTTTACCGCCAGAGGCTAAAAATTTTTTCTGCCGGAAAAATATTTTGTAGATAGATAGTCTCTCTTAGTTGTCTATGGTTATTGAAGGTTGTTTTTTTTAAGTACAATATTAGATCCGTTATTAAGGGATAAAGTATGAACAAAAACAACTTTGAGGAAAATCCGCAAAGGTGGAAGAAAACACGGAGGGAATTAAGGGAGCGTGGGAGGAAATCGTGGGAGCATGTTGGACTAAATCATGGAGGAAAATGAGGGAGCATTTTCTTGTGTTTTATTTATTTATTTATTTTTAATAAATAAAATTCTTTAAATGTATTTTGTATAAAAATATACTAAACAAGCCCAAAGCCCGAGACCGGACCGAACCGGGTCGGTCAGCGCGCGTGGAGAACCACATTCATCCAAGTCCTCATCCAATAGTACAAAAGTGTAATGCCCAAAGAGCTCAAGCCCTTAAGCAAATTCTTCCATATAAAAACCCATGAAAAGTTTTATATCTCTCCTATGTGAAACTTGGGATAACATCACATCAAACATCACATCACATTAAATCACCTTGTCTTGGTTTTATTTTTCTTTAAATACACAAAAGCTCCAACAGTATATATCAGAGACTAATTCAATAAAAAAAATTAGAATATTTTTCTAAGAGTCACTCTGCATTAAGCATTCATCATTTATCATTCAGAGGCTAAAAGCGCAAACATCTTGTAAGAGAAAAAAACTCATAAGTTACCTCTTAATCTTTTGAAAATCATTCAGGATTTAAGAAAGGGGGAATGTATTCATAATGGAAAGGTTTATGGATAAGGCATACACTGCAAGTCTGATGATAATTTCAATTCCATTGCTTTGCTGTGGGAATTGTTCTTCTTCGTATAGGGCTTAGTCTTATTTAGCCACTTTGACATCCCGCTTATGAACTCTGCCAAACTAACTTCAGAATCATTGTTTTCGTCAAATTCTTTCATTATTCTGGCAACAATATCATCCGAATCAAAGTTTATCTCTTGAAAATTGACTCTGTTATCATTGCTTTTAGCTCTGCAGGTGAGAGTGATTTATCATTATTCACATCAACCTTTACAAACAACCTGTCATTATAACCACACACGCATTAATTCAATTTCTCATTCATTTTCAAAAGAAAATTTGTACTGAATATATTGAGTGCAAAAATTGAAGAACAATATATTGGTGCCTTGGCTCTTATAAAGAGCTCTTCACTTTGGTCCCTATCCAATGCGACAATCATGCTTTACAATGATTATATATACATCATGCGTTAGAATTAACATATTTCAAGAAAAATCCAAAATTATTTTGTCAAAACTAGTTCATAGAACGCAATGTCACAAATGGACTTACTCTAGTAACTTCTCTTGATTAGGACTACCATCCTCATTACGTAGGCTTTCCAATAACGTTGTATGATGCTTCGCCATACGCAAATCTTCTTTCCTGAATACGAGGTAGAAACACCTGAAACAATTATTTAGTTTAATTCCAAAATTATGAAATAAATAATTAAAAGGCTACAAATGATGTATTGCAATATTTTCAATGAATGGGAAATTGTTAGGGAAATTGGAACTTTGCACCCCACATTTTGACCCCTAATTTGATATTGCAGCTCATATTTTAAATCCTTTGATTTTGCAGCCCGCTGTTAGTATTTTCTGTTATGTTCCGTTAATGAATTTTTCTTTGGACCATCCTGCCCTTATGATCCAATAGCTTGGAGTATAGGGTCGTTGAAAGCAGAGTGAAGGCTTTCAAACATTCTAATGGTAATATATTACCCCCTTTCTCTTCTCTCTCATAATAATTCAAAAAAAAAAAGAAAAAAACCCAAATTTACTCCAATTTCAAGGATCAAGAAAAGGAGGAGGAGAAGAATTTGTAGAGAGAGAAAGAAGAAAATTTGTAAAGACAGAGGGTGGCTACCGAAAGCAGAGAAAGAAGAAGAAGAAGATATGGCCTCTAAAGTTTCCATTGTTCCACATAATCAACAAATGGGTATCTTTCTTTTAATTAATCAATTAATCATTCAATTCAATTATGTTTTGGCTTTTTAATTTAATTGATTGGGGATTTGGGTTTTGTGGGTTTTATTAAGAGAATCTAGTTAAGAGAAACAACTCAACCAATTTGAACAACAAGATTTGCCTATAAGGGGTCTTTGATAAAAGAATCACCATAAATATTTTTTCCTTAATGGTTTGAGGATTTTAACACAAAGGGGGAGAACAGTGATGAAGTATAGGATCCTTCTTAAGTACGAATCTTCAAGTTTCGATATGTAATGAAGAATAGGATAGAATAACAAAGCTATAGAAAAGGTCATGTATCAAAAAATTATTATGTTAGTTTCTTCCTCTTAACATATCATGGAGTAGAAACTTTATCAAATCTTCAGTAACAGAGCAAATATAGGTCTTTTTACGTATTTGTCCAAAACAGAGCAAGACAAGTTTGACAGTAATCCACTAAATTGCTCTGACTCTACTTTCTCCAACAACAATCTGTCTCAAAAAGGTTCGTAATACTTTTCTTATTATTTGAATCCACTCAATTGCAGTGTATTTTGGTTTAATTGAGGATCTATCTACGGATTTGGATAACAAAGATTTTTATACCCCGAACACCACGGAAAACTACTGAACACCAAGCTGTTGGATCATAAGGGCAGGATGGTCCAAAGAAAGATTCATTAATAGGAATTAGGACATAACAGGAAATACTAACGGTGGGGTGCAAAGTCAAGAGATTTAAAATATGGGATGCAAAGTCCAAATATTCCAAATTGTTATTGTCTAGGTTCGAGTAAAAACAATATATATATACCTAATAAAGGAAGTAATTAAGAAATGAAGAAGAAGATGGAGAAAATGAGGGAAATTAAGATGGCAATGCTGCGCTGATCATAGGCGCAAAACAGTTGAGGAATTTGGACGATTATGAAGGGGATGATCGATATAAGCATGATTCTTGCGGCATAGCATGTCCAAATATCAGTATCAACACCAGAACCTAAAAATATAAAAATCCACATATTAGTTTATTAACTGAAAAAATTTAAATAAATAAAAACAAGAGTAATAAAGTACCAGTAAGGCTAAATGTTTTTGTATCTCGTGATTCTTTTATAGCAGAACCCACGAAGTCACATTTGCCAGCTACAATACAAGATCCCCATAGTACGGTTAGAGCCATAACTGTTGATCCAGCTACCAATCCCATCCCTACCGATACCTCTATTTGTGCTGTTTCTTTGCTTCCAAACAGTCCGGACACTGCGCATACCAATACATTGAATTCTTCGTTAAAAAATAAAAGAAAAAAGAAAGACAAGCGCCAAAGAAAGATTTCTCTGCATTTCAAATTAAGAGCCAGAAGAATATTTTGAACTTATTATATTTTTTAGAGTGAGCTACACTAGCTAATCACTGAACTAAGTTATATTTTCGTTTTGCCCCCGTAAACTGTTCAGCTTTTATGGTTTTTAATTTCTTGTCCAAAATTCTTAAAATTAGAACAGCTAGCTCATTAACAAACAAAAGTTCAATGGAACAAGTTAGCAAATTCAATTTAAGAAACTTTTCCAAAAATTTTTTTAAAAAAATCTTCAAATTTTATTCAACACTATTATATGCTTTACAAAATAAGCACTAAACAATTTTTTTTGTAATTGGATCCTTCACCACTCCACTCCACTCCCCTCCCAAACCGTAATGTATGTCATGCATCGCTATATTATAAGGTTATTGTCAGCACTAAAATATAGTAAGTGTCAAAACTCAATGGTTTATGTTTTTTAAGGGGATTTACTACCATTAATCTTAACTAGCATAATTTGAGATGTACAAAAAACAAAGCATAACACTCAGAGTACTACATATTCATGATCATCTACCATTCTAATAATTAATAAAAATAAAGAGAAAAGATCAAATTTTTGTGTTACCTAAAACAATAGAAGCATCAAGAAGAGTGCTGACGCCTGGCAAGAGAAGACCACCAACAATACCAGGCCCCAGAATTTCAAGCAAACCTTCACTTCCATCAGATAAATACTTAGCTGCCAAAGACATCAAATACCCATACACAATTATTAGGAATGCGTTCCCTATAACCGTATCACTACACGGCAATAGCCCGTATATATCTTTACATGTATCTGATGCAACAAACCCCTTGACAACGGATGGCCGTTCATCCAATTTCTCGACTACTCCATCTACTACCAACGATATATCAGATACTTTAGGATTTACTATTTGGCTCTGGCAAGTGCCCATGATTATGAGGAAGAAGAGAAATGGTAACAAAGAGAAGGTTTCCATGTTAAAAGGTTGTTAATTATGTGGTTTATTTTTTTGTGTGAAAGGTTGAGTAGCTTTAGCTTATTTTAGCACCTATACAGATGTGTATGTTTTTGGGAGTTCATGTTTCGATCTTTCTTTTGTATTGAATAGTCTGGGAGACCAAGACATTTGGGAAGTCAACTAGAAAAATAATGATCCGAGGGAATAAATTATTATAATTAAAGCACGTTCAAATCTACATGTATATTTTTTATTTTTTTTTGGTTGCTTTAGATATTTAAAATATATGCATATGTCCTAATTTAAGGGTGGGACTATTGCCACCCCTTAAATCTCTCTGTAACACTCCCATATTGACTCTGGACATTGTTGACCTATACACAAATGATAATCATAAAAATATTGGGGACAAACATTTGAATATTATGTAAATATAAACATAAATAATAAATAATGCAAAATTTAATTACCATATCCATCTCACTCGTTCTGCTTTGTAGATTCATCACTTGTTTGTAAATTTAGAAATATAAAATAATATTGACTGTGAATTCGCATAGAAACGCTACTGAAGAGACTCAACGGTCCTAATTGTCGAAATACCATGGGTGCTTCTGAAATTCTTGCTTAACTGTTTCTCAAAATATTTATGAACTTTGATTAGTCACCACGTACTTTAGCATTTGAAGTAACAATTACATAAATTTGGTACAAATTTTGTCTTAAAAACTCTTCATGTTTGAGAAGAAGAAGCTTGTACATATATACATTGAAAAAAGTTTGAAAATGTAAACTGTAGAGAGCCATTGGCAGACTTGAAGGGAAAATGGGAGGGGGAGGGTCAAGTCAATGTAAATCGCCTTAGGGAGGGATGGGCAACATTCACCGATTTGGCTATAATTTAGCATATTGTTAAATTTGTGGTACCAAAAAAGTACTCCTTCCACTACTAATTAAAAACTCATATTTATTTTTCACATTTTCTAAGAAATATAATAATGTTATTACAATCAATATATTTTGGAAGGACAATTAAAAAATAAAAAATAAAAAATTAGTGAATTAACTTCTGGTTCTTCTCAGAAGATTATATTAATATTACAATAATATCTAATTCAATTTTAATTTTTAGCTTTTTATATATCTTCTCTCTTGTATTTTTCCCTTTATTCCATATATTATTGGGAATCCAATATATACTTCATAAATGGTTATGGTTTTTATTTTAGTGGCTTTACTTTTCTGTATAAAGCAGGCATCTTCAATTACACTCACACTTAGGCTTTATTGATACTTAATAAATTTTATATAACAATCAGTTCAGACTTTAACAAACTTTTTGGACATTGAATTATCTATTTTTTTATGGGGAATTAATTGAGGCAGTGTTGAATTGAATTAATGAACAATATTAGGGTTGCTGTACGTAGGTGAGAAATTAAGTGGCCCTGTGCATGTGAAAGTAATCCCATTGAATATGATATTAATGTGAATGCACTGACGTACGTCAAATGAAACAGATTATTAAATAGTTATATAGGTGTGAACAGGGGCGTAGCCAGGAATTATAAGTGACCCGGGCTAAGAATTAAACAATGACAACGTTAAAATATAATAAACCAAAATGCAACTATAATATATTCAAATGCATTCAAAAGATACCAACTTTTTATATACTTTGGAAGTGTAAATATGAAATATTCAAAAATATACAAAAAAATATAATAATTTTCCTTTATATCTAGCCATGTACGCCATAAATACAAACAAAAAGACATAATAGCCTATCGTAATTGAACCTTGCGCTCCTTAACAGAATCAAAATGAAGGTGGTAAATGCATTGATAAAATTTTAATAGGCGTAGAGTAGTAATATTAGAAAAAATGAGGTGGGCTATACACATTTATAGACACATATATTTATAAATAAAATTTAAGTCTACTACTAAAAAAAAAAAAAATTAGACCCGGGCTACAGCCCGGGGTAGCCCAAGCACAGCTACGCCCATGGGTGTGAATGGATCCACAATTAAAAGATTCAGGTCAATTCAAAGAAAACATGTAAATATTAGGAGCGGTACAATACAATTAAGGGTAACTATCACTTTTACCCCCTAAAGTTTATCATTTTTCTCATGGTCATCATAAATCTTTTCATTTTTTTGTAGGCTGAAGCATCCCTAAAGTTTGCTATGCGTCCCATATTCATTTAAAACTGAATGTCCCGTTAAAGATGTGGACAGAAAATGCACGTGCAATACATGAGGTCGACTACGCAAGGGCAATTTGGGTATTTCAAATCAAAAGTAAGGAAAACCTCTCTCTCCCCCCCTTCGCCTTATCCAATTTCACCGCCGGAGCTCACCACACCGCGCTGGACTTCTAATTTGATAATTCTTCTTGCTAATGATGGAGTCTCCATTTCATGATGATGAATCAAGAAAATAAAATTTGGGGATTTTCTTGGGGAAATTATTCTCCGATTGGCTTCTCTAAGTAATGATATTAGGGAACTTAATTGGATGCCATTTTCCCGGCTTCCACTCTCGAGTATGCACCAAGTTGAGGAATTGTGGAAGGATAAAGCCTTTTAAGGCACATACAGCCATATAAATGAACTAGCTATGCTTCTCAGAGTTGCTACATATTTCTTAAACCGGATGAGGCTTTCGCTCATTGAACTGAGAAATAAACGTGACTAAACATTATTTTGCATTCGATGGTTTTTTATGCAAATTCTATTGCATTTTTTTCCCTTTTGAAGGTTATTGAGATTGCTAGGGCAGAAAACAAATATTCTACAATTAAAAGAAAAGGAGAAAAAACTAAAAACCTTATCCAAATAATGAAAGCATATTCACTCGTACTCGACGCTAGAAGTAAAAAAACAAGTAAAGGAAAACAATTTAATACGACTAGATCCGAACCAGATCGACGCTAAAACAGCTAAAATATAAGCAACAACCACTGATCAAGGTAGTGCGACAGTAGCAAACTTGGTGGAATGCTCGACACATAGAGGTGGAGGTAGCCAAATGAGGTAAGAGAGGATGAAAGAGAATGGAAACTTTCATACCATTGTAGGAACCACTGGTGCCACATATGATGTAACACCCCGTATTTCATTTTTAAGTTAATCCTTCCATTAAGCCCAGTTAAGGCTTAATCTCCGTTAAGGGGTGAATTTTTGTTTTAAACCCTTCTTAATTGATTCGACACTTCTAGCATATCATATTAGGTATATTAAGTTTGCGGGAATGATTGCTTCACAATTCGGATGGTCCGAATTGATATTGGCTCATAAATGGTGAGTTTTGGTCTTACGCGATTCTTTGTTTTCATCTGACTTTGAGCTATCGTAACTCCTACGTTTCTTGTCCGTCGTTCGCGTATATATCTAGATTTTGATGCATTCTATAACTTTTGTGTTTTGATCGAAAGTCAATACGTACTCCTTGTTGGTCAAATCAGCTCGCGAAGCTAGCCAATCGCTAATTCTAATTGTTCGGTTGCGCTTTGGCATAGCGTTGTTTTCGGAGGATTTCTAGGAATTTTCCATCCATAATTTGAGGAAACTTCCTTGAGGAAAGTTGTAGATCTTCGAATTAGCTTTTCGTCGATATATGGATCACACAAATCCGAGTTGGGAGCATGGAGTTATGACCAGAATACTAACAGTGCACTTTTTTGCCCGTAATAAGATCAATCTTACAGTTTAGCTTTTAAAATGGATTTTAATTCTAGTTTGCTCAGTAAAGGTATATTTTGCTATTTGATATTTATACTTATGATTAGTATGAAATCTTTGAATTATAATTAGTATGCTCTACGTCTGCCACTTATCAAGTTTGATCTGTGTTTAGTATGCTCTGTAACTGCCACTTCCAGTGGATCTCTCACATCAGAACACTCAATGATTATTTGTGTGGATCTCTCATATCGGAACATATAAGTTCGTGATTTCAGAACATAAGTATAAATCTTACATATACATAGCAGAGTAATATCATACGTAGACAGGTGTTTGAGCTATGGAGCTTGTTAGGCATGGTGCCATTGCTTTGCTTAGTAAATGCTCGCAGATGTGGTCCGGTATGATTTGTACTAAGCTACAAGATATTTATGGTCATTGTTTTTAGTAATTGTTGAAAAAACTCAGCAAACTAGATTTTTAAAAGAAGTTTTTCAAAAGTTAGATTCATCTTCTGATATCCTTTGGTCCAGAAGCCTGCACTCCAGTAAATTGTTTTTCAAAAATGTTCAGTAAGTCTAAGTCTATGCCTTCTTCTTCTTCCAAATCTATTCCCTCCCCTTCTTTTTCTTCTCGTCATGATATAAGTAAAATTGAGTCTTTGTTTAAGATAACACATCTTCCTGTTGAAGACCAAATCCAGCAAACAAATCTCCCGATAACAAATCCTTATCATGTATTCGCTAAACCTTCTACCCCTTCTTTTACAAGAAGAATTCGCTAGTTAGTCTCTTCAGATTCATCTAATTTACCGGATAAAGAATTTGTTCATGCCAGTAAATTTAATGCGCTAATAGTTCCCTCTGGAGGAGAAAAACGGTTCTTTACAGTTCCGTTTCCAAAGGAACTCCCATGTATGGCCTTAGCCCAAGGTTATACTCATATGCATTTTGGAGCTATCCGATTTGCAGTTACTTTTCATGGAAGAAAAGGTATCTCGGCAGTTGCAAGAATTTTCCTTGTTGATTCCAAGATAAAAGACTACCAGCAAGCCAGCCTTGGTAATGTTCAGGCTACTCTCAATGCTGGAACATTCTTTTTCACCCTTTATCCGAATTTCAATATTCCTTTATCAGATCGATACATCTATGAAGTCCTGAAAATTCAGGTTCAGATTAGAGGAGTCTAAATAATTCTAGGAACTTCTACAGCAACAATTCATCACCAAATGGTCTATAGAGTTCAAAATCACTCTTATGATCTATTTATCTATCACTAGCTCTTCTACAGCAGATGCTTTGCTATTGAAAATTGATTCAAGTGAAGCTCCTACAGCCACTTATGTGCCTCGCCAGCTCACTCACCAAGAACTTCTCAAGTTGTTACCAGAATCGTGGGTAACTTCTTATGAAGCCCTCCATGATCAATGCAATTCTGAGCCAATTCAGAATGCAAAACCCACATACATTCACCGTCTTGGAAAGCAAATTGAGATGCGCTTCGATAGAAAAGCCTCTCCGCAAAGAAATCCATTCCAAACTGAGTTGAATATGATGGAACATATTGAAAGGTTACCTACAGACCCCCTCCTTAAAAATTAGCCTTTGGCTATTTTGTATTTTGGAATGGATGGTCTACTTGTTTATCAAGGAAAAGATGAAAACGGTCATATATGGTATGATACGTGCTATTGTGATGCATGTGAAGAATTGGCTTATGAAGCAGAATTGGATCCTAGTGAATTAAAGCATTATAGGAAAAAGAAGGGTGGAAAGCCTTTAAACTCTCAAGAACTCCTTCAAGAACGCTAGGAAACCAATGATCCCACAGTTGGTCTACTTGGAGAACCATCCGGCAAGTTTAATTATTTTGTCACTTATGGTGATCCCCCTTTGCCAACTCCACCCCCAGAAATAAGCTCTTGTCCACCTCCACCTCCTCCACAGCCTAAAGCACATCCTCAAACACCTCCTCAAAAGCTTACCCCTTATGCCATTAAAGCCTTAAAAGCTTTAAACCTTCCATATGAACAACCCTCTATGTTTCAGACTTATAACCCTCAACCTGAATCTGTTTCATGTTATATGATGTCAGAAGACGAACCCAAATTTCCCCTTTCTAAAGATTTTGAAAATCTTAATCAGCATACAACCCATCAATGGAAGATTCCAAATCCTACCTCAGTTCATACTGATGGTACTGTTAAGAAAGTCACAGCAACTGAAGCAACATTAAATTGGCAAGCAGAAAATGTTGTTGCCCAAAATGCAGTCCTCTCCCAAATTGCCCAGTCCACAAAAAGGATAGAAAGTAAAGTGTTAGCATTCCCAAATATGGAAAGCGCCGTTAAAGATTTGAAAATGAGGATCAAGGTTCTTAATGATCAAATGCGCTATGTTGCTTCAACATCCAAGTGTTAGCATTCCCAAATATGGAAAGCGCCTCTTTCTTTGCTGATAAGGAACGTGAGAAAAAAACACTCCAAGCTCAATTGCGGGATATTGAAAAAACTCAATATGCCCAACATGCTTTATCTCATGAAAAAACTCTCCCTGCCATGTTTTACCCTGAAGACCACTCCCCCTTTCAACCTAGTGGTATCCAAGCATCAGCTATAGGTTTTCTCAACCCAGACAGTATTAATCTATGGGATGAAACCCCCCCTCCCCGTAGAAGATTACCCCCATGGGCTGACAAGTCCAATAAACCTTCACCTAAATGCCCAACTTTCCGTCCTAAAAAACAAATGAATTATCATCACCCTCACCCTCCAGTTGATCAACGCCTCAGACCTTTAATGACTGATGACCCCTAACCTTTTTACCACTCATATCTTACCACTGGATATCCTAAGAGTCTTGATTACAATAAACCAATGTATATTAAGAAACATGGAACAGTCCCACAAATCCATCCCCCAGTTCCAGCCAAGCAAAAATTCATCCAATTAACCAGTACTAACCTAGAATCAACACCAGAAGCTTATTCTAAACCACCTGAAGCCACAGACATAATCCAAGGTGCCTCCACTAAGCCTATGGATATGTTTCCAATTTCGATCCATGAAAACCATCCTACCAACCATATAGGTTCCTTCCTTAAAACCCTTACCCTAGATGACAAAACCCCAGTTAAAGCTTTTAAAGAAGATCTCTTTCAATCTTTTGAAGAAATATTTGCTACCCAACCCCAACCTCCAAATCCTCCCAATCCACCTGAGCATAAAGAACCCATGGTTGAAGACCCCCTAAACGTTACTAATGCTCCTCAGCAACAATCTCACAGCTCTTCCCATGATAACCATGTTTGATTTACCATTGATGACATCATGCCAAATCAATGGCGTGATAGATTTTTCTCATTCTTTGCATGGCTGACAGCTGACAATGAGTCTTATGAACTTCAATCTGTTTATAAGAGTTTCTAGCTAGATTGATTGGACGTCTCCGAGATTGGTACGAATCTCTTGGAGCTTATCGCCAATTATAGCTCTAGCAATCCACATCAATTGACATCTTCCTTGGTACTATTTACCATGAATTTGTCGGTACGCCACTTAAGCATGTTGATATTTCTCAAGCAGAATTTATGGGAATGAAATGTTGCTCTCTCAAAATAAAAGATTTAGAGCGGCATTATGATCGAATGACCAAGCGATTCTATATCCTTGGTGGAATTGACGATGTGAACCTCAAACAAGTTTTCTTACACTCTTTCCCAGATGCTCTTGTCACAGAAGCACATAAATTGTTCAAGATACAGAAGCTTGAATTGAAATATTTAACTCTTGGCAAAATCTATGAACACTTAATTGATTCTGTTAAAATAATATACAATCAGAAGCAGTTGTTTGATGATATGGCAAAAACCAGCAAGATTATTTCATCTGCTTGCAATAAAGATAGTTGAAAAATCAAATACAAGCCTACTGATAAGCCATGTGATTGTCTTCCTCACACAAACGTACTTCTCATAAAAACGCCGTTCCAAGCAATCTCGTGATGATTCTTTCTCCCTGTGAACACCCCAATCCACAAATCTCGTGTGAACTTGATTTTCATACAAACAAGCATTCCGCATCAAGTCTTGAGCTATCATCCATATAAGAGACCATTAGGAAAAATCTTGACTTTCAAGCGTGTCAGGAATTTACCACAACCAATGTTGCCTCTTCGCTTACTAGGATGGGGTGCGGGGTAGCGCCCCTTTAGAAAATTTTAGTTTTTTAAGAGCCAGCCACACGCTTCCTAGCCGTACGGTTGGCTCCTAACCGCACGGTTCGCTTCAAGCCACACGCCCTAGCCGCATGGTTGGCTTCAAGCCGCATGCCCGAACCGCACGCCCTAGCCGCACGGTTGGCTTCTAGGTGCACCCCTACGGCTGGCCCCTTTTGAAATGTTTTTGGCGGAAATTTTGCTATAAATAAGACCCTTGGGGTCTCATTTGAAAGAACACTCAATAGAATTTTTAGAGAGGAGAAGCTCTGTCAAGATCATTAGAGAGAGTTTTTAGAGAGAGAAAATTCTAAAGAAAGAGTTTTTAGAAAATTCTAGAGAGAGAAAGAAGCAAACAAGCAATCATCGGTCTTCTTCAAGCGCTTCAGGTACACATTTCTATACAGTTTTAATATAAAAATTTAGATAACTTGCAAAGAAGTTCATTATTTTCAAAACTAGTCTTTTCTAAGTTTTACAAGAAAACTAAAATCTGTTTTGACACGTTCTCAAAACCAACTAAAATACAAAAACAGTTTCCAAACAAATGGAACTACGAGACTCTGATTTCATTCTACGAATGAATACATAGGCGCTCGCAAAGCTCGAGTCTGATTTCAAAATACTATTTTAAACTGAATTTATCCGAAAGGACTACTTTGGAAACGATTTCAAACTATTTGTAAGATATCTAAAATAGGAATTAAATGCATGGTCCATTAAGAGACCGAAATGGCGAATTGGGTGCCTAACACCTTCCCAATTCGTAAGAAGCTCCCAAACCCTAGCAAAAGTAAAATTAATCTCTGGTTTCAAACGTATGAAAGATAGTTCACTTTCGAATTATCTTTTGTACAATCTTTTGTTTGTTTTCTTGTAAAACAAACTGGTGACTTTACAAACACATTTTCCAAACCCCGAGGAGTATGGGTCGTATGAAGGCAAAGTCCCGGTTTCTCACACTCCCAACCTTGGAAACCAAAGCACAAGAAGTCATTCAAAGGCAAAAAGAAACAATGGGAGTTTGTCAAAAAGCGAAATAATCGAGGAAAGAAATCTGATAAGTGTTTCAACTACAAGAAGCCAGGACATTTTGGAAAAAATTGTCCAAATCAAGCAAAACGGTCTCAGTTTATGGTTTTGTTACACAAGTTGGCTCCTGATATTGCCGAATTAGATGTTGAGTCTATTCTTTCTCTCGAAGATAAAGCTTCCCCAAGCACATTAATGTCTATTGCCTATTCTGATGAAAAATCAAAAAATGAAGCCTCTAGTTCTGAACCAAAGTCTAACGTTTCCGATGATAGTTCGTTGCCTACAATCTCTTCGTTATAGCAGCTTACAACTTATGATGAAGATTGTTTGGCCACAACCTCTATTGTACCCCTTGGAAAAGTGCAATTGATTAAACAAGCTTATGATAAGCCTGTTAATGTCATTGCATTTTTTAATACCGGTGCAGCTCATTCCTTAATGAATCCCTCATTGCTGGCCTGGTTCCTTTTGGCATCCTTGCTCAGTAGATTTTCCTGTTGCCAATGGAGAAATTCTACCAATGAAAAAGATTAGCAAGACGATCCAAATCCAGATATTCCTAGGTGTAAAAATTCGACACAAGATTTTTGGAACTTCTTTGCCACAAAAAGAATTGTTGATAGGTTTTGATATCATTCAAATATTGCCATATATGAAATTTAGCCATGAAGGCTTACGGTTTAAACGTCATTTCTTACCTTGGGTAACTCCACAGACGGTTTCCCAAATATATTATGCCTTTTAACCGAAGTATCCATCTTCTGCAGATATCACGATTGGTTCTCTAAAACAGAGTATCATTAAGCTTTCCTGGGCAGAATCCCATGTCGATTTCCTTGCAAAGTGTCAAAATCCTCTCTAGAAGAATTCAAAGTTCTTCATTTCTCTTCCCTTTAAGATGAATGAAGATGTTAACCCGACATGTGCAACTCATTATGGGATGAACCCAGAACACTATGCCTTAGCCTTAGAAGAAATCCGTTCTTTCAAAGATCATAATCTGATTGAAGGAACCACTTCCCTGTGGGAATGTGAAGCCTTTTATGTCAACAAAAGGGCTGAACAAGTTAGAGGAAAGATGAGACTTGTTATCAATTACCAACCGCTGAATCATTTTCTAGTCAGTGACAAGTTCCCTCTTTCCCAGAAGCAGTCAATGTTTGGTCATCTCTCTAACGCTCGTATATTCTCGAAGTTCGATCTCAAAGTTGGTTTTTGGCAACTCGGCATCCTCCCAAAAGAGAGACCCAAAACTGCATTTTGCATTGCTGGCCATCACTACCAATGGACAGTTATGCCTTTTGGACTTAAAAATGCTCCTTCCATTTTCCAAAAAACCATGATGAGAATATTCTAGTCCATTCTTCCAAATGCCTTAGTTTATATTGATGATATTTTGCTGTATACTCCCGATGAAACATCTCATACGCAACTTCTCCACCATTTCCACCAATTGGTTCAAAGCCATGGTATTATGTTGTCAGAAAAGAAAATGGTGATAGGTGTTACTGAAATAGACTTTCTATGCATGAAAATCAAAGATGGAAATTCCAGTTACAGCAACACATTTCAAAGAATCTTTTGCAATTTCCAGATGTCCTTACGTCAAAGACAAGAGTTCAACAGTTTTTAGGACTAGTGAACTACATGTCTCAATTTATCAACAAAGTTGCAAAATACACAGCTCCCATCTCATTGTTGTTGAAGAAATCTCATATTCCATGGTCAGATGTCCATACAAAAGCAGTCAAAGACTTAAAAGCACTTACTGTTGATTTGTCTCCACTTTAAATCCATCCACTAGTGTTCGAATTCTCCAAACCGATGATAGTAAAGATTATTGGGCTGCAATTTTACTATAAGAAATCAATGAAAAAAGACACCCTTACGATACAAGTCAGGCAAATTCAAGAATGGTGAACTACACTACCATTCTACATTCAAGGAGATACTTGCAGTTCATCGTGGAATTGAAAATTTTCAGTTTCATGTAATAGGCCACCATTTCAAAATAGAGATGGATATGACTTCCTTTCCTGCTATGATAAATTTCAAGCAGAAACAAATCCCAAACTCCCAGCTCTTACGTTGGTCCAAATGGTTTTCCCAATGGGATTTTGAAGTAAAACATTTGAAAGGAAATGATAATGTCATTGCTGACTTTTTCTCAAGGCCTATGACTTCGTCCCACATCGCCCAAATAACCCAGTAACCATTTTGCAAACCATTTAAAATACAACTACCCCAAGCCTATTACTCATGTATCTATCCAATCACAGAAATCCCTCTATCTGAGTTTGCAAACTTAACCATGAATCCCAATGTCCCTTCTTCCTCATCTCCCCAGCCAAATGCTGAATTACCAATCCTTGATGCAGTCTCCACTTTACCCCCAGAAATAGTAAGTTCCGTTGGAGAAAAAACAGTCCAGAGTAGAGATAAGCTCATGATTCAGAAGTACCGAGAGATCCTTATTACTAAGTATGGTATTATTTTCAAAGGACTTTGCCTCCATCCTAATTATCCATATGTCTCTCTCTTCCATATCCACAATCTTGCTCGACTGCCCAAACAAGGTCTTATTTTACTCTGGTATTTGACTAGAGTATATACTATAGCCTTCATGTTCGATGCCCCTATTCTTCTCTAGTACATACAACTTAAAGTCACGGATTTAGAGATCAGCATTCTCTATGATGTAGCACATCCAGGATCCCTTAATCTTTTAACCTTTCTTCATTGGTTTAAACCAGTTGAACATTGGAAAAATGCCTTGTCCGTTCATCTCCACTGCTATGTTCTTGTTACCTTTCACAATCCCCAAAAAGTAGCTAATCCAGACGGTACAAATGCAATTATCCACCAGTGGTATAGTTATAATTTAGCTAATACTGCTCGAGCCATATAATCTCGATTATGTTTATTGGTTAAATTGCATGTGCTATCTTAATAATGTTAATGTCACAACCATTCTTGAAAGCGTGAAATATGGACTAGATCCCTGACTCAATGCGGAAGAACCATGTTGTTTGAACCTTGTTACATCTTTGTTCAATTATTCAGAAAATCATTTTTGGTCTACTGGATCTCAAAGTTCAGACACTACAGATTTTGTTGGTATGGATGTTGATGACCCTGATGATAATATTCTTGTTGCTCCTCATGGTCATAATCCCGATCCTATTAGTGACGATGATTTTAAAGAATACGATGATTTTGCTCACTACCAAGCAACTCATAATTACCATCCTCTCCCTCATGAGATTGATGATGATGGTGCCAGCACATATTAACTTAGTGTTGGCAAGATGATGCTCACCCAGTTGACTCATCCTTGAACTCGAAATCTACTTTTCTGAGTAGATGTTTTTCCTTTTGTAAAAGTTGTATTATTCCTGCTTTTCCTTTTAGCTTCATTGGCTACTTTATTCTCTTTTATTGTAAGCCGTTCCTTTTGCTTTTGAGTTGTATGGTTATGCTTTTTTTTGTGCTTTGCCCTTTCCCTATAAAAGGAGCAAGCTAGTTTAGTTTTCAGTATCTGGTTTTGGTTTTCTCTTGGTGTTTTCTCACTCTAGAAGTCAGGTGGAAGAACTATTGGTTCTTTTGTAATTCCCTTCTATGAATGAAGCTTTTATAATCCTTTTGGTTATTGGTTGTTCCATCCTAGGTACTCTATTTTGGTGTTTATTTAGCTTATTCGTTTCATTTCTACTTTTTGATTATTAATGTGCGATTAATCCCGTTAAGGTATTGCGTAGTCCTTAGCTAGTAAGATCGATCTTACTCATCAAATTTTGTTGAGAAAATAAACCAATGCACTTTTTTTCCAGAGAAGGATCGATCTTACTCATCAGCGCATACATATTTTGACTACTTTTGACCCGTTTTTCTCACACCTTATTAACCTAAACCACCCAACTTCGAGTATAACACATTCATACACCCATGGAGGGTTCTAGAGAGCTCTACAGAAAGAAAAGAGGATATTCCTACACATCTCTCACTCCACATACAAGATCAAATCTTCAAATCACACAAACCCTCACCCAAAGCACTATTCATCATCTTTAAGCTTGGAATTCCACCATTGGAGCTCAAAGAGGAAGCTAAGGTTTTGGGATTGTTGTATCAACACTCCATCTCACACTCTAATCTTGTGGATATCATCAATAGAGGTGGGAACACTAGTACCAAACCCTTAATTTTAAATTATTGTTGTTGCATTAGAGTTTTTTACTCAAAATGGAGATTTCTCATAAAAACCCTAGGTTTGATATGTGAATGTGGGTTGGGTTTGTTTAAGGCTCAATTAGTGATGCAAATGGGTAAATTATCACTTATATATCATGTAATATCATTTATTATCATGCTATGAGCTTTATTCTTTCACATACACATCATACCCACATTGTAGCTAAAAGTATGAATTAGGCTTAAGGGGATTTCGGGATTGGTGCTTGGATTAGAGTTGGTTATGTCTTATAAAAGGTAGTTATGCATAGATATACCCTTAGTTGCTAGCGTAAAACATTATCCTCGCATTTGCACTAAAAACCCATTTTCTAGTTGCATGTACAACCTAAGAATTGGGAGTTTTGGAGATTTTGCATAATGGATGTTGAATTATGGGTGGTAAATGGTAGAAACACATACATATGACTTTAATAGCAAATGTAAAACCTTATCCATGTCTTTGCCTTAAAAACCACAAAGTAGGTACCGTAAGTAGTGATTTGGGAGTCTTGCGTCCCATGTAGATTATTGTTAACGCTAGAGATGAGTGCGCCACTTAGATAAATTCTAATAGTGTCAAAGACATAAATTGTGGGGCATTGGTTTTCGTGCCCTTTAGTATGTGAAGCTAAGGGTGTTAGAGTGATATACTAAAAGCCATAATTTTCTTATTGGTTTGGATATGTTATAAACTTGGTTTTGGTATTTTAATGAGAATCTTTATGGGCAATGGTTGCATTATATTATTTATTTAAATATTGTGCATGTGTGTCTGTTATTCCATATAGTAGAAGATTTGGTGTAGAGTATAGCTTACACATAGAAGATCATATCATCGGTTCTTGTGGAATATAAGTGAAGTGGTAGGCTCAAGGATTAAGAAGTCATTTAAATATAATTGTCAGTAATTTAATTTAAATGATGGTTATCTGTAATCTTAACGTGGGGAGAATAATATGTATTTAATAACAAGGAGCTCGAATTTAAATTTTGAGATAAGGACGGGAGTGCAATTATAATTCTTTAGTGGTGTGAATTATAATTTATGGAAGGTACTAATTCATAGTAGAATTAGGATTCCAACTTTCCATAGGAAGCCCAAACACTTATTTCTCCTTAAGGTCCCTATCGTAGCCTTATATATACGCCGGCCTCGTCTCTTCTCAAGATAACAAATAATTCTCGTGAGTTAAGGTTTGTTTTATTGAGAGAAGAAAAAATCTTAGTGATACCCTAGTCCACACTCGGTGCAAGATTTGATGGTGGTAGGAATACGATAGAAGATCTTTAGGTTTTTTGGCATAGAAGTCGTAAATCAATCGTAACTTTTGATCCCACCGTTGGATCAGGATGATTTTTGGATATGTGGTTCGGAACGCAAAGTTACCATTATTGCGCGAAAAATCAAAATGATCAAAAGTCATTTCGGTGGCGAAAAAAATTAATTTTCGCAGCCCAGCAAGAATTAAAAAAATCTGACCCAATTGCAATCTGATGTTTTCAAACCCTAGTCTCCTCATATGGATCCTCAACATGATCCACAAAGGTTAAATCCCTTTATTCTTATAGGGTTTTAGCAAAAAAAATTTTTTTTGTTCAATCTATACGCAATATCGAATGATCCTGTATTTATGTCTCCATCAATTGGTATCAGAAGAAGGTTTTCTTTGATACTGCATACGGATTGAACTAGCCATGTTGTCCTATTAAATCTATTCATGCATGTTGTTGTTGGATAAAACGTAGAACTCGCTAACCCTTGTTTTTCAGTGTTGTTGTCCCGCTATTATGGTCACATAATTATGTTTTATGTGATTGGATCCCACGATATTTTTATTCGTGGTTAATTTTAATGTGCATGATGATTTGGGTTTTATTCATGGTTGTAAATTAAATTTAGATCAGATTTGTGAACTCCTTAAAAGGAGGCATAGGATCTATGTAATTTTATTTACAGTTTAGATATAATAGTTTATGTGTGAACTCCTTAAATGGAGGCATAGGACCTTTGTATCTAAGATTGCAGTTTTTTTAATGAAGAACGTTGGAGAAGGTGTTTCCACCAAGATTGATTCCCGACATAGTCAGTGAAGTGGCGATGTAGGTCGTGACAGGTTTTTCAACTAACTAGGGATGATGAAACTTGGACCATAATAGCAGGGATTTAATTATTCTTATTATTGAATGGTTTAATGCTTTGTGTGATTGTGTGTTGGTCATATGTGTTTAATTATTAGGTTTTCTTATAATTTTGGACAACATGGATTCATGACCATACCTAGATCACCTTTTATTTTATGTTTAGTTCTTGTCAAATTAAAAAAGGGTATATAAATATAAATTTTGCGTAATTGAAAAATATAAGTTTTTTTTTTAAAAAAAAAAAGCAGCAAAATAATTTTATTACACATGTCTTTTATATTTCATACCCTTGTATTTTAGTTGACTAGAATTTAATATAACATTTTCTTAACCCTTAGAAAATAATGTTTTAAATATTAAGTGGGTGAGGGATTTTTTTCACATAAAAATCCCACGGTCTCCATCATTGGTTTGTAGATGATGTAATTTATTCTTCGTGTGTGTTATAGTGCTCACCTCCATATCGGAAAGAATAGATTGCGGAATCATTATACAAATTTCACTAACTGATAATTTTAAATGATGTGATTTATTTTTCGTGTGGGTTTTAGTGCTCACCTCCATATCAGAGAGAATAAATTGCAGAATCATTGAATTAAATTAAATGATGGTATACACTTAGATATAAATAATAGTATGCTCTTCAACTGAGTCTCTACTATTATTTGTAGGACCAAAGGAAGTCGACTATTTAAATTTTACTTGACAATAAAGGATTGTCTAAGATAGTATGTATTGCTTGACGATAAAGGATTGTCTAGATAGTAAAATTTAATAGGTTTACATATATCTAAGAAATAATGAATAATAAACGACCTCATTAACGAGGCATATTGTTTAAAGTCTTAGGCGCTGGCGAACGCTTTTTGAAATGGTAGAGGGTACTATATTTAAAATATGTGTTCAAAGTTATTATTGTCCATCATAATTTGTATGTGATTCTCAAGTTTTAAAATGGCAAACTCTTTCAATCCACTTTTAATTATTCTCAACTAAAAAAAATTGATTGGACCTAATTATATTGACTAAAAAAGGAACTTGAACATTGTGCTTACTGTTAAAGAGTACAAGTTTGTGCTCACTGAGTCTTTTCCAGCAGAACCTGGTAAGGGGGCGACCAATTAGGAAACCCAGGCTTGCCGGAGGTGAAAAAAGGCTGATGAGATGGCGTGGTTTTACATTCTGGCATTTTTGTCAAATGTGCTACAACATTAGCATTAGTCTTTTGCCACCGCCTACAACATAATGTTGAACCTCAAAGATATTTTTGGGGATCAAGATCATGCCGTAAGGTAGGTTTCGATGAAAGACCTCATGAACACGACTATAGCTAAAGGAACCCGAGTTAAAGATCTTATTTTAAAGATGATCAGTCTTCTGAATGAACTAAGAGATCTTTGGAGCTGAAATCGATGGAAAAACTCAGGTCGATATCGTTCTCCAATTGTTGTTGGATTTATTTAAGGGATTCCGACAGAATTACAACATGAATAAGCTTTATTCGTTGTTGGAACTTCTTAAAGAATTCCAAGCAGTTGAGGAATTCCTTGGTAAGCTGGCTAGTACTCTAGTGGCTGAGAAAGCTTCAACTTCTATGCCCAAAAGCAAGAAAGGAAGAAGAAGAATGCATAAGCTGTAGTCCCACAAGGAGCAGTGCGTGCAGCAGTCGCTGAACCTCTAGGAGGAGTGGAAAAGCCTCTGGGCCAGTGTTTTCACTGTCAGTAGAAAGTGCATTTGAAGAAAAATTGTCCCTGTTTCCTAAACCGTTATAACAACATATGTAAATTTCATCTATTTGTTATTGTATCTTGTTTAGTGGTCTGATCTACCAATACCTGGTGTGTAGATTCGGGAGCCACTAATTATGTCTGCAATACTTTGCAGGAGTTCCAGGAAACCAGACAACTTAAAAATAGAGAAAATTTACATATGAGAAGCTACAAATGTGGTAACAGTTGCAGTAGAAGATATTTATCTTCAGTCTAGTCAGAATAGGATATTAATGATTAAGGAATGTCTATATGTATCTTCCATTAGAAGGAATTTGATTTATATTTCTAGATTGGTTGAGGACAAATATTTTGTTTATTTTAATGATAAATCAGTTATCATTAGAAAAAATAAGTAGTTTGTTTGTTCTAGTACATTAGTGATTGATCTTTACATTATTAATCCTGACTTGTCAGTACTACAACTGAGTGAATCGAATAGCATTAATAGTTTACCAATTAAGAGAAAGGAACATTCAAAATGAACCAAATGTATCTTTGGCACTTACACCTTGGTCATATTAATCTAAACAGAATTCAAAAACTGGTTGAAAATGGACCATTAGGTTCATTGGAAGTGGAGGCACTTCCAGTTTGTGAATCCTGTTTAGAAGGTAAAATGACTAAGAGATCATTCTCGGCAAAAGGTTATAGCACTAAAGAACAGTTAAAACTGGTTGACTCTAATTTGTATGGTCACATGAATGTCTAGACTAGAGGAGGCTTTGAGTATTTCATCATATTTGTAGATGATTATTTAAAGTATAGATACATTTACTTAATGCGACGTAAGTCTGAAGTCTTTGAGAAATTCAAAGAATTCAAGACAGAAACGGAGAAGCGTCTAGGAAAATGTATCAAGTCACTACGATCAGATCATGGTGGTGAATACCTCTTGGGAGAGTTCAAGGAATACTTATTAGAGAATGGGATTACATCCCAGTTGTCTGCACCGGGGATGCCAGAGCATGATGGTGTAGTAGAAAGAAAGAATAAGACTCTTATAGAAATGGTAAGATATATGATGAGTTATTCAGACCTACCTTATTCTTTTTGGTGATATGCTTAAGAAATAGCTGCATATATTCTGAACTTGGTACCATCAAAGTCAGTACCTACTACACCCATAGAATTGCGAACTGGGCGTAAGCCTAGTCTGCGGCATATTCGGATATGGGGTAGTCCAGCACATGTGCTAAAAGGTAATGAAGATTTGTTGGAATCAAGAGTAGAAGTGCATTTCTTTGTTACGTATCCAAAAGGAACCAAGGGTGGTTTATTTTATAATCCTCGAGAATGTAAGGTTATTGTTATCAATGCCATATTCTTAGAAGAGGATTATATCAT
Organism: Lonicera japonica; assembly: GCA_021464415.1. Taxonomy (NCBI): domain Eukaryota; kingdom Viridiplantae; phylum Streptophyta; class Magnoliopsida; order Dipsacales; family Caprifoliaceae; genus Lonicera; species Lonicera japonica. The sequence continues at coordinate 32,478,271 of CM038463.1, read as the reverse complement.
AGACGATAAGCCCAGAAGTAGTGTTGTTGTAGTGGAAATGAGAGGAGAGAAAAACAGGGCACAATTCGTCTATACCTTTAGTACAAGAGGAAATACCACAGTAAATGGATATCGACATTCCATTACCTCGTCGTAGTGGGAGGATTGCCGATACTTGTGCACATCTTGAACAAATCACTAATACATAGGTTCTTGAACCAGCACAACGTGTGGATAGGGAGTTAGTATGTTCAATATTTGCACAATGTACACAAACACAAGTAGTGCCTCGTCGTAGTGGGAGGGTTGTTCGTCAACCTGGTCGTTTTATGTTCTTGGGAGAGTCTTATGACAAGGTCCCTGATGAATAAGAAACGAACCATTTTTAACTACAATGAAGTACTTCAAGATAAAGATATAGAAAATGGCAGAGGGTTATGAAATTTGAAATAGAGTCCATGTACTCTAACAAAGTCTGAAATCTTGTAAAACCACCCGAAGGGATAAAACCTATCGGATGCAAACGGGTATATAAGAGATAGAGATGATTAGACAGGCTTGTTGTTAAAAGGGTTCACTTAGAAAGAAGGGGATCGATTATGATGAAACCTTTTTATCGGTAGCCATGCGAAAGTCTATTCGAATTCTCTTTTCCATTGCGGCTCATCTTGATTACGAGATTTGGCAAGTGGATGTCAAGACAGGTTTCCTTAATGGAAGTCTTGATAAAAGCATCTATATGATGAAACCAGAAGGATTCATAGCAAAGGGCCAAGAGCACATGTTGTGCAAGCTGAAGAAGCCCATTTATAGGCTTAAGCAAGTGTCTAGATCTTGGAACATCTGTTTTGACCATGAAATCAAATCTTTTGGTTTTGATCAATGTTCAGATGAGTCTTGTGTGTACAAAAGGCGCAGCCAAAGCGCGGTGGTATTCTAGGTATTGTATGTGGATAATATCTTACTTATTGGAAGCGATACGTGAATATTATATTTAGTGAGGGTATGGTTATCAAGTCAGCTCGATATGAAGGACTTAGGAAAAGTCAGTCACATCCTTGGTATTAAGCTTATGCGAGATCGGAAAAATAGGATGTTGGGCTTATTGCAAAGTACTTGTATTGATACAATTCTTGCCAGATTGAGCATACAGGATTCCAAGAAAGGGTTTCTCCCTTTTAGGCATGGAATCACTTTATCCAAGATCAGTGTCATAAGACACATGATGAGGGCAGTTCCTTATACTTCGGTAGTAAGAAGCCTCATGTATGCTATATTGTGTACTAGACCAGAAATTTGCTTTACCGTTGATATGGTTAGCAAATATCAGTCTAACCCAGGGAAAGAGCACTGAACTGCGGTAAAACATATACTTAAGTACCTTAAAAGGACTTGAGTTTTTATGTTGATTTACCAGGCAAACAGTCGTACCTGTTTGATACACAGACCTGAATTTTTAGTCAAATGTTAGGATTTCAGAAAGTCAACTTTAGGTTATGTGTTTACTCTAAGAGGTGGAGTCATTGGTTGGAGGAGTATCAAGCAGTCAGGCATTGCTGACTCCACCATAAAAGATGAATATGTGGCTGCTTTAGAAACAACTAAGGCAGCGGTTTGGCTCAGGAATTTTCATATGAATCTAGATGTGGCACCTTCAGTGTTATAAACTATTTCACTTTATTTTGATAACAGTGAAACGGTTGCGAACTCGAAAGAGCCGAGGATTCATAAGAAGGGAAAACACATAGAGTGTTCACGTTGAGGGAATGGGAGTGAGACGCATAACTGCATGGCTTTGAGTCTAAGTGGGAGATTGTTAGAGTGAGATTCATTTATGGATCAATAATTTTCGTGAATTGGATGATGACACTATATGTATGATGAATATTAATTATTGACGGAATCCACGTCCCGGTATAGGGATTGATGATAGCCCCTTGAGAAGCGTATAAGTTTTGATCATGTCAAACCCTGTAGGTGGATTATGTTAATCCGACATATCAAATAAGTTAAGTGGTAAGCTCAAGGATTAAGAAGTCATTTAAATATAATTGTCAGTAATTTAATTTAAATGATGGTTATCTGTAATCTTAACGTGGGGAGAATAATAAATATTTAATAACAAGGAGCTCGAAATTAAATTTTGAGATAAGGACGGGAGTGCAATTATAATTCTTTAGTGGTGTGAATTATAATTTATGGAAGGAACTAATTCATAGTAGAATTAGGATTCCAACTTTCCATAGAAAGCCCAAACACTTATTTCTCCTTAAGGTTCCTATCGTAGCCTTATATATACGCCGGCCTTGTCTCTTCTCAAGATAACAAATAATTCTCATGAGTTAGGGTTTGTTCTATTGAGAGAGGAAAAAATCTTGGTGATACCGTAGCCCACACTCGGTGTAAGATTTGATGGCGGAAGGAATACGATAGAAGATCTTTAAGTTTTTCGGCACAACAGTCGTAAATCAATCGTAACTTTTGATCCCACTGTTGGATCGAGGTGATTTTTGGATATGTGGTTCAGAACGCAAAGTTACTTTTATGACGCGAAAAATCAGGACGATCAGAAGTCGTTTCGGTGGCGAAAAAAATTAATTTTCGCAGCCCAGCGATAATTAAAAAAATCTGACCCATTCGCAATCTGATGTTTTCAAACCTTAGTCTCCTCATATGAATCCTCTACATGATCCACAAAGGTGAAATCTCTTTATTCTTATAGGGTTTTAGCAAAAGTTTTTTTTGTTCAATCTATACGCAATATCGAACGATCTTATACTTATGTCTCCATCAAAGGGTACCTTAAACCTATCAGTTGGGCGAGAATTACAGGAACCAATTCATAACTCGATAATATGACTTAGGAATTATTATATAACATCAACTGCCTTAGTTTTGTACACATGACGTATAATGAGACATAAAGCACTCACAAGGAACCGATTGGTCGTAATACTTGAATAATGACTAGACGATGAGCTTATGGATTATAAGTGTGATAATGACGCTTATAGTGATGACGAAAGATGATTAATAAATAATGGGTTATGATGTATTGTTTTTGTATATGTGATTAGCCATATGTATGATGAATGGTTGTTAGAACTTATGCTAATTTATGATATTGATTATGGGACGACGTAGTCTTTGGGAAAACTAGGTTGGTCTCTATAGGTTGGGGCCATAAGAATGGCCACAGTGCTCCTAAGTGAAAGACTCAAAATCGTGCATGTAAAACTAACGTGTAGGTACTACATGCCAAATGGGTGCGCCTGAGGGCAAAACTACGAAATGCAGACTTGGTGAAACTAACGTGTAGGCACTACATGCCAGATGGGTGCGCCTGAGGGAAAGACCACGAAATGCAAACCCGGTTGTACGATTGGACAGTTACGAGATATTCAAAAACTAATGTGTAGGCCCTACATGCCGGATGGGTGCGCTTGAAGGCAAGACCACAAAATGCAGACCCATTTTCATGTACTTCTAACACACTTTTGTACGGTGGTTACTATTATTGTTATTACCGTAGTAACATATATGTGTTGTATATATAATACCTCAGATAAGTTGTATAGTAAGTAAGAACAACTTAGTGGTAGAGCCTATTAGACGGCCAGGTATGGAAACCCTAATGTATTATAATTAAAGAGAAAATAATGATGACTTGGCCAATAGCTAAAACTTACGGTATAGGTACCGAATAGCAGTGATAGAGTGTGAAATTACACTTAAGAGCGAATCCACGTGTCATGACGAACCTTAGGAAGCTAGAATTTGATACGAGGTGGCTTTCGACTAGCAATTCGCTCATGTTATGGAAATTCCCAAGGGGTCTACTTCACGAGACGGTTAGGGGCAAGATTGGTTAGTTGGATAGATAGCTTCCGGTGGTTAGGATAGGAGTCCTAGTGGGGTACGCATACACTCGTGTGTGGATTGCTTTGTATTGCACATATTTCAAACTATTGCATCAAGTAAAGTATTTATTTTATATATAATGATACACGTGCATGTGTTAGCAATATGTATTTTCAATACAAAACTTATATAGTTCCTACTGAGCCCAGATTTGGCTCATTACATCCTTTCACCAGTTTTGCAAGTTCTGCCTCTGGGGTGGCACGTGATGTTTAAGTATAGAAGCCTCTGATGACTATGAACTGATCCTAGTCCTTTATAAGAAGGACTGTGTTGTATATTTGTTTTGGTTTTAGTGTATTGTATATGAACCATGGTTTTATGTATAAATGATATTTTGGCAAATGGTTTTCCTACGTGGAGTGGACTTTAAATGTGATTAAATGTGATTTTATTTGTATGAGATGATTTTGATATCACTAGTTGGTTTGTTAATGAAACAAATTTCACATGCCGAAATTTTATAAAAAGGGTTTTCATTTGGTTCATGTTTATTCAAGAAAAGTTTTTAAAAGTTTATATTTTTATTAATTTAAACTCGCCATTGTGCACAGCATCCGTGATTAACCAGGTCCTGGAGGTGAGAATCTCTTAACAGGATTAGGGGCGTCACAAGTTGGTATCAGATGTATAGGCCCGATTTTCTTTACGAGGTCATGGGTAGTTAGGTGTTTTTAGACGAGTTTTTCGGATATACTCAGGTTGAGTCCCGTGTCATTCCGTGATAGGAATCATTTATATGCGTGTCAAACCCTTATTTTTTTTTCATCGTGTGTTCCTCTTTGCAGGATGTCTTGTTTGATCTACGTAGGCGCTACTCCTCCACCTACCAAGAGTGTTGATATTAGGACTGCCTCCCCTTTGGGAACAGTGGAGAGGGTTAATAAAGAGTCCAAACTGATGAGTTCGAGATTACTTCCTTTGGGAAAAAGTCCTTTTCCCAAGCATGTTACTATTGTGAGTCATTAGAGCATGTGTTAAAATGTTACCCTTTTTGGATGAGCAGTTATGGGCAGGTTGTGAGTGATAGCGAACCGTTAGTTAAACGTCATCATCGAGAGTTGATTGTGGAATCTGAGGAAGTTCGTGTCGCATTATCCGAATCGCCTATTAGTAAGGTAAACCGAGAGCCTAAACTTCGTGCTTGTTTTCACTGTGAGTCTCTTGAGCATATGAGCAATAAATATCCCTTCAAAGGTCCAAGGACCGGGTGCTTCATTTGTATGAGTCAGGAAAATTACTGTAAGGATTGTCCTACACAAGGGGAAAGTCATTCTATTAGAGTGACGCAGCAGAAGAGTAATAGAGCTAGTGGTTCAGGTGCTAATGAATTGGCCCATGTCCGTCCTTCCAGTTAGGACTTTCCTTAAAAAAGAGGTATTCTTTTCACATTAATTCTATTTAACTTGTTCCATTGATAATTCCTATTATGATTATGTTACTTCCCTATGAATCTGTTACTTCTCTTGTGAATGTGCTTTTGTACTCGGGACTAGTTTTACTATTTAGTTAGCAATGGGCGACTGTCGAGTTATATTTTAGTCAACCGCCTGATCAACGGATGACTGATATATAAATCCATAGTCTTCTATCGCCAACGGAAAGTGAAATGTGGCTTACTAATGTTAGTGGCCAGTCCCATTTCTTGTATCCACCATGTATTTTTCTTTGATTTTAACGGGTGAATCCCATACTTTGTAATATTTGGTGTTGAGAGGTTTGATTTAGCTTGATCTTATTTGTATTCCCGAGTACCGTATGTAGGATTCATAGGAAACTAAATGGTGAGATTCATCGCTTTTGACTTAATTGTAATCTAATAATGCGTTTCGGGGAGCCTTTCCCATTTTGTTTGGGTTCTTGATACTTTGGAATTGTGGATTAAGGATTGTGAATCTTAATAAATAGAATTTCTTGGTTGATAGTCTGTGTTGCGTGTTTAGCGATAGAGTTCAATTCGAGTTTTAAACTATATGTCGGTTCTATGACATTGAGGATTATTCCTTCAAGAGTGAGCTAGATGATTCTAGCTTTATTGTTCCGTCCCCTTACCATTCATTGGAAATCGTTTGTTTCATTTTGATTCTCAAAGCGAGTTTAGTTTCATTGGTGGCTACGGTTTCTCCTTTAAGGAGGGGAGACCTCATGAGAATTTAGGAATCCGTATCTTCCCCTGGCTCGTACTCCTCCTACCAGAATTTCATGGATGAAATTATTTAAGGGGGGGAGATTGTAACACCCCGTATTTCATTTTCAAGTTAATCCTTCCATTAAGCTTAGTTAAGGCTTAATCTCTGTTAAGGGGTGAATTTTTGTTTTAAACCCTTCTTAGTTGATTCGACACTTCTATTATATCATATTAGGTATATTAAGTTTGTGAGAATGATCGTTTCACAATTCGGATTGTCTGAATTGATATCGGCTCGTAAATGGTGAGTTTTGGTCTTACGCAATTCTTTATTTTCATCCGACTTTGAGCTATCGTAACTCCTACGTCTCTTGTCCGATTAAGATTTCGTGCGCATATATATCTAAATTTTGATGCATTCTACAACTTTTTTGTTTTGACTGAAAGTCAATACGTACTCCTTGTTGGTAAAATCAGCTCGCGAAGTTGGTCAATCGCTAATTCTAATTGTTCGGTTGCGCTTTGGCATAGCACTGTCTTCGGAGGATTTTTTAGAATTTTTCATCCATAATTTGAGGAAACTTCCTTGAGGAAAGTTGTTGATCTTTGAATTATCTTTCCGTCAATATGTGGATCACACAAATACGAGTTTGGAGCAGGGAGTTATGACCAGAATACTAACTGTGCAATTTTTTGCCCATAGTAAGATCGATCTTACTTGTAAGATCGATCTTACTCATCAGATTTTGTTAAGAAAACAAACCAGTTCACTTTTTGCCCTGAGTGGGATCGATCTTACTCATCAGCGCAGGCATATTTTAACTACTTTTAACCCGTTTTTCTCACACCTTATTAACCCAAACCACCCAACTTCAAGCATAACAAATTCATAAACCCATGGAGGGTTCTAGAGAGCTCTACAGAGAGAAAGGAGGAGATTCCTACACATCTCTCACTCCACATCCAAGATCAAATCTTCAAATTTATACTAAAATATTAGCATCCACTATCAATAATACTAACCAAAAGATGAAATAGGGGCAAGAACTAACAACAAGATCATATATTCAACAACAAATATACATTTTCTACATAAATCTCAACATATATATAAACACACAAATTACTTAAAAATTAATATTAATAAAAGATAAAGTACCTAAAAATTAAAAAAAAAAAAAAAAAACCTTTAATGAGGGAAACAATGTTGATTCTAAGCTTTAAATCGCCAAAATCACCCAAAAATCACTCCAAAACCTTCAAATTCTGAAAATGGAGGAGTTATTGCTATTTGAAGATGAAAAGACATTTAGGGGACGTAAGTATATACATATGTATGTCACCTAAAGAGACAGGTCATTCCAGTTGACCATCACTTATAGTGTTAATGGTCAAAGGTTTTTAGGTGACGTACATTGTGTCCTCCGTCTCCTAATATATTCTTAGACGACAAAGATGATACCTATGTCGCCTAAGTTTATCCTAGGATGCGCAGAATTACCATAGGTCGTCTAAGAAAATATAAGGCGACATATGTGTTTTTTCGTCGTCTATGTTTGTCCTAGGAGACGAAATATATTTAATACATCTCGTAAACCCCCGACTAGTGTAGTGGTGGTTAGATGATAATAGGATTTCGGGAACAAATTAAGAAGCAAAATCACCTTGGCCTCATCATCAATATCGACGTCTAACCCCTGCAAATTTGAGATTATCTTATTGAACTCAACGAGATGATCGCTCATGGATGTACCCCTCGAAAACTCATACCAAAATAGCTTAATCTTCAAATACAGACAGTTCTTGATACTATTCGTGATATATTAGTCGTCGAGCTTCTTTCAAATTATTGCGGCAGATGTTTCATGCATCATATAGTACATCACGTTTGGAGCAAGGTGTAAACAAATTGTACTACATGCCGGCCTATCGTACTCAACCTAATCAGCACAGAACCACTCATCGAGCTTAGTTTTATTCCCAAAAAAGACTCTGTGTAAACTTTATTAGACAAGGATGTTGGACATCTGGCACTGCTATATCGCAAAATATGTCTTCTTCCCATCAAATCCCTCTATATCGAATTTGACAGCAGCCATCACCTTAGAATCAGACGCTCCCTTCAAAGGTGGTTTATCTTCTACCTTGGCACCCCTTTCTAGTGTATCAACAGTATATATCTCTAATTATCATGCAATTATCCCAAGGAACAAACCTTCCTTTGATACTAACAAGCCTTAGCACAAGCATAAGATCGACCGAACAATTTTGCATACAATAATTAAAGAAACAAGCACCACTGATATTCAAACAATACAAAAAATAAGAAATTAAGGAAGAAAACAACTAACCCTATTCCGAGTTTAGGGTATCGGCAAAACCGCCACTAATCCATTGGGTGATAGTTATTATTGATGAGACCAATTCCGAGTACAATGCCCAATGCAAACCCTATTCGCCAATTAGAGCTCTCAATATTATCTCTCAAATATACTCTCTAATCTATCTAGTAAATAAAGCAATACAACTCATGAATAAAACCTATAACAAAGGGTCTATTTATAGAGTATAAATCATATGGGTCTAGGATTGCACAAAGCCAAATCCTACTGGAAATTGGATAATACAAATCCAACAAGGATTTGGAATAATAAAAAGCCAATTAAGAATTGGACAATTTAAAACCAAATAGGAATAAGATTCCTGTACAGAGCCAAATCTTCAGAATTAAATAATCATATTCCTTAAGAAAATACATGTTAAAAATTAAAATTAACTATATACCAAAATACACAAATATCCAAAATATACCGAACAATAAGTAAAATAAAAATACATTTCAAAAAATTGCACGGTATTGTTTTGGTTTTGCATTTTGAAAAACGAAAACCAAAATACTAAAAAATAAAAATACCAAACATCATGGTTCCGGTTTTGGTATAGAACAATTACCGAAGCAAACTGGCCTAATCCCCACCCCTATTATTAACTGTTGTTGGTTAGGTCCCGTTAAAGCCCCCTAACCCGACCCCCCCCCCCCCCCAAGGAAGGTCAAAAGATTGTGAGATGTAAATAGGTCTTCAAGAAGAAGGAAGAACTCCAGCAAGGGAACTAACGAAAACTTTATCATTGTCGTTGCTGGAGTTCCATCCTTTAAGGTGTAATTGGGTCCCATTAGAGATGTAGTCCATCGCGTAGATAATATATATATTGGCTGGACTATCCTCACATCAATACTCTAATTAATACCGAGAAAAAATAAATTTGGGGTGGGTTACAACCCACCTCGGCACCCTTCCCTAAATAAACCCGTGAACTCCAGGTGCAGAAAATGCTATGTTCAAGGCTCGGTCAATTCCTACTTAGTTTATGCTTGCATGTTTTGTAGTCTTAGGAACATTATTCCTAAACCTATTACTTTTTATAGTACTAAGAGTTCATGTTTAAACTCACTATTATCAAAATAATCAGTGTCATAACCAAACGTATTTTCAACTTGGGAAATGGGAAGAATACTTTTCTCTCCGTGCCTAGCTATAGCTAGTCTGTCAAGTTTTTTGGTAAGTGCATCAATAATCTCTTTATGCTTAGAGTTATTAGTTTTAAATCCCTCAGTGAGTTCAATGGGGGGTTTAATGTAAGTCGAGATAATAACAGGCTTTTCCACAGGCATCTTTTCTTTAGTAATCATTTGAATTTTTTCTAAGGTTTCCTCAATACAAGTGAGTTGTAAACCAACCGTTTGCATATGAACATTAGTATAATTGTTTTGCTTTAAAATTTTATTTATTTCATCAGGATTAACATAAGGAATGGAAACAATAGGTTTTATGTTATAATAAAAAGCATTTGCTTCAAGCCTCTGGTTATTTTCGAAATCAATTTTTAACGCTTTAGTGGGAGGATGTATAGTTTTGTTGTCTAAGGAACATTATGCTTGTTTTTGTCTACTTTGTATTGGGAATTTAGGGAGACTAAAAGTAGGTCTAGGAAAACTAAAAAAAGAGTTGATCGGCTCATAATTGTACGAAAATTTTTGGAGTAGGATAATGTATGGAGTCACTATTTTTACCTGTAGAGTACGTAAGGCCAAACTTATCTCTCCATGTATATATGTGTGCCTTATGATATGACTTTCTCATTGATTGCTTTATTCTTATCGAATTCATACTTTAGTTCAATGGTCCTAGCACAACAAACTGGTATTTGAGGATAAAAAATTGGCACCAAGGTGAAACAAGTTAGTATCAAAGGAGTGGTTAGAACTCCGAGTCGCGCACAAGGAAAAAATTCAAGGCTTGAAGAAGTACTGGTAGGAGACCCAGTGAGCTAAAGGTGGAGTCCCTAAACCTTATGTACACCTAGTATTGACAAGTGCCTGATTACACAAGTCACTCGAGAGTAGTGAAATAGGTGTACCTCGAGATATGTCAACAAGGTGAATGATCTTGTGGATGTTGAAGGGTGGCCAACATGGATTTGATCTAAGGTGGATATACAGTGAATAGTTGGTTCAAATACAACAGCCCCATATTTATAATGTAGATGTTCAACATTGGATTAATAAGTGAGATGAATATAGTGGGGATCTAAGGATTCAAGACAGTGGAGGCACTGGCAAAATAATTCTTAAGAAAAGCTAAACTCAATGACAATGTACTCAAAATCTAATTATCTTATTATGTATTTTAGGAACTAAATTAAATTTATAACATTTTATTTAGGGTATGGTTATTAGTACTCTAAATAATTCGTTTAGCAGTTTAAAATCCATTAAAAATACGAATAACGCGTCCATGTAACAAAAAGAAAAAAAGAAAAAGAAGTCAATAAAAATAATATTGGAGCGTTAAAGGATTGACTTGGAGTGTTAATAGCCATCCCATTTATTTATATACGAAGTAATTTTGGAACCATACCATAATAATAGATAATTTATGTATTTAATTAAATAATCATAAGTTTCTCAATAAGTAAATTAAAGGATAACTAAACCAAGACTTCAATAATATTTTTACATTAAATAAATTTCAATCAATCGCCTAATTAATAAAGGATTTATTGACTTAATCCCACCAAATTTAACTAAACCCTCCAAAATATTTTTTATTAGATATAACCCCTCCTCAATTTTGACGCGTCAAGATTATGTTACTTTTCAAAAAATAAATTGACCAATTACCCTTTTGCTTCCCTTCCATCTTGTTTCCATCCTATTCTCTTTCTTCCCCAACAAAAAAACCCTAACCCATAATTTCTCCCATTCCCCTTTTTTCTTCCTGTTTCTTCTCACTCCTTCCTCAAAAACCTAACAACCCTCTCTTAAACACAAACTAATCCCCTGTTAATGTTATGGTTTTGCTTATGAGTAAATGGGGTGACAATTGACTCAAAATTTATATTGGAGAAATAGAAAACCAACATCTGATGTCTCACTCTTGTACAATTTCTCACTCTATTCTCCCACTAGCTGCCACGTGGCAGATGATACCAAAAAGAAATAGAATAAAAGACAAAAGGAAAACATTACTAATGTTCCCTCAAAACGACGCCACTTGACTAACTCCCTCATCTTAACAAAACTACGCTGCTTTCACCGATTTTGCCAAACTAAAATACGACAGGTGTTGCTTGATAACACCATTTACTTAAAGTTTTCGATTTTGCCACTTGATATGTCTAAAGCGTATGACAGGGTGGAGTGGCAATTTATCGAACATATGCTTCTTAAGATGGGCTTTGCTGTTCAGTGGGTGAAACTTGTGATGTCCTTTGTAACTACGGTAAAATATTCTATTCTGCATGGGGGGAACGAAGTGGGTCCTATTACTCCCTCTCGTGGTCTACGGCAAGGTGATCCTATCTCCCCTTATCTCTTTCTGATTTGTGCTGAGGGTTTATCTGCTTTAATAAATGCTAGTTGTCAAAGAGGGGATTTACATGGTTGTCAAGTAGCTCGTGGGGCGCCAATTGTATCGCACTTACTTTTTGCAGATGACAGCTATTTCTTTTTTAGAGCCACAGTGCAAGAGAGCATGAAGATGAAGAATATTCTAAGTACGTATGAGCAAGCATCCGGTCAAATGGTAAATTTCGATAAATCATCTATTTTATTTAGCGAGAATGTGGACGTAGATAAAAGGGAGAATATCTGCAATATTTTAGGGGTGTCGATTTGCTCTAATCATGGTCCGTATCTAGGAGCCCCCTCTTTAATTGGTCGTAACAAGGTGGCGGTCTTTCAGTTTGTTCGAGAAAAGGTTTGGAAGCGTTTAAATGGGTGGAAGAGTAAAATGCTTTCTAGAGCGGGCAAGGAAGTGTTAATTAAATCAGTTGTTCATGCTATTCCGAGTTACATCATGAGTATCTTCTTATTACCGGTGACTTTGACTGACGACATCGAGCGTATGATGAATGCCTTCTGGTGGAGTAATGGAGATTCGACTGGGCGTGGTGTTCATTGGAAGCGTTGGGATCTTTTATGTATTAGCAAAAGAGACGGCGGCCTTAATCTTAAAAATATTCATAACTTTAATTTAGCTCTTTTAGCTAAACAGGGTTGGCGCTTATTATCGAATCAAACTTCCCTTGTGAGCCGTGTTTTTAAAGCTCGATACTATCCTTCAAGCAATTTTTTAAGCGCAAAAATTGGGTCAAACCCGAGCTATGTTTGGAGAAGTATTTGGGTAACGCAAGATCTGCTGAAAAGTGGCAGTCGATACCGGGTAGGATCAGGCAGTAGCATCAATGTTTGGGAGGACCCTTGGCTTGATGACGATGGGTCTCCGTTAATAGAGACTCCTGTTGGCAGCGGCATGGAAAACTTGAAGGTTTCGGACCTTATTGATCCTATTTCTAGAGAGTGGAACATCAGTTTAATTAATTCGGCGTTCTCTTTCAGAGACTGTGAAGCAATAACCGTTATTCCAGTTTCTCGTTTCACACACGAAGATAAATGGAGATGGAAACCGGGTGATAAAGGTGCTTACTCGGTTAAGAGCGGATATCGACAACTAGCAGCGACATCTCTTCCGGTTTTAGGACCTGCTGTTATCCCTTGGTGCAGCGTTTGGAACCTAAACATTCCGGGTAAGGTCAAGAATTTTTTGTGGAGAGTTTTTTCCCTCTCTCTTCCGACAAAGGTGGCATTACGAGCTCAACGTGTCGATATTCAAACTATTTGTGCTCTTTGCAATTCCGAATCAGAAACGGATTTGCATGTACTAGTCGCTTGTTCGAAGGCTAAGGCAGTTTGGGTGCGGTCTCCATATGGAGATCAATTTGCAGGCCACGGTTCGTGTTCAATGTGGTGGAATGCGGCTCGTAACAGGTTCGGTAAATCCGAACTCGAAGGCATGGCATGCATGCTTTGGAGCATTTGGTTTCATCGTAATAAGGCAGTTTGGAAAAGCAAAATTTTTTCCACGACAGCAGCGTATTTTATGGCGAAAAATATGATTGACCAATGGCGTAATTCAAAGGAAAGTTCAAGCATTAATTCTTCGTGCAGCACAGCAGCAACTCCGAAGTGGGAGAACCCTCCTTTTGGCCGAGTGAAGTGCAATGTGGACGATAGTGTGGATACCGCCAACAATCGAATGGGGTATGGTTTTATCATTAGAGACCATACCGGTACTTTTCTAGCAGGAGGAGCAGGTCGTCGAGAAAGTGCGCAACAACCAAAGGTGGCAGAAGCTATTGGAATCCGCGAGGCGTTAAGTTGGTTGAAGCGCCATGGTTTATCGAATGCTACAGTAGAAACAGATTCCCTTTTATTTGTTAATGCTTTGAATAAAAAAGAACCGGATTTGTCGGTTTTTGGTTTAGTTCTAGATGATTGCCGCACAATTGTGGAGACCTTAGAGTCTTGCAACGTGGAGTTTATTAGAAGGTCAGCGAATGAAGTGGCTCATAGCATAGCTAAGGCGGCTCTTTCTAAGCCTGGCTTTGAGGAGTGGGAGAATGTTCCCCCTCAATTTATTTCTGATGTTATCTTGTCCAGTTAATGCAATTGCAATTTTCTTTTAAAAAAAAAAAAAAAAGCCGTTTGTTAACAACAAATTAAAAATAAAATAAATTAAGTGTCAATTTAATTTTCCTCGCTCAAAACTAAAAAACTTAATTTTAAATAGTATAAAATATATAATTTACACTCTTACATTTAAATAAATTACCCAAGTGTAAGTACGATGTTAGCACTATTTTAATAAGGGTAAAATTGTTATACTAAACAAAATTCGGTTTTTAAATATGTTATATTCAAATAAACAATAATTTTTTAGATATAATTTTTAAAACTAAACAAATAGTTTTTTCAGTTTTAGCTTTAAGTTTAATTTTCAGTACTTCCCATGTAGCCTGCTCCAGTGGGAGATTAAATCAGTGGCCAAAACTTGAGCAATTGGTTTGTTGTCACGCTTGATTAGACGTCTATCCAAGATCTGAACAGTTTCAACCATGAATTGCCCTTTCTCTTTGATGGAAGGAAACTGAGTTTAAGGAGTTTCGTGAGCACCCATCCTATTTTTCAACATTGAGACATGGAAGACAGGGTGTATAGCAACTAACACATGTAATTGTAACTTATATGCTACTTTGCCCACTCGAGCTACCACTTGATATATAAGGCCCATAAACTTGGGAGCCAACTTGAAATCCCTCCTCATAGATAGGGAAGTCTGTTGATAGAGCTGTAACCTCAAAAATACCCAACCACCAAGTTGGAGTCCCCTCTTACTTGGATGCTTGTCAACAAAAAGTTCCATTCTACTTTGAGCCTCTTACAACCTAGCTCGTATAAGCTATAGAGTAGTTTTTCGAGCTTGTATAAATTGTTGAACATCTAGTTCTACTGGTACCTCTCATGTGGAATGTACAGTTAAGGAGGAGGATAACCATGCAGTGCTTCAAATTAGGACATCTTAATGGCTGTGTGATAAGTAGTATTATACCACCATAGCCAACAAGTAAGCCCATTCACCTTAGGAAGTTCTCCAAGCATTGGTTAAGTCTTTATGTCTGCCCATCAGTTTGAGGGTGGTAAGCAGTGGAATGGCATAGCTGAGTGCCCAATTTCTTGAAGAGTTTGTTGCGCCAAACTGCTCACAACCGAGCACGACACAACTGTGAGGGATCTCACAAGCTCACTTTGTTTACCCGAAAGAAGAACCGACACAAAAAAGCACACCCACAATAGAGAAAATAGGAAATAAAGCAACAATCGCACAAAACAAGGTTTTACCGTGGTGTCGGCGTAAAAGCCACTAATCCACACAGACAATAGCTTCTATTGATAATTGGAACAAAGAGTGATTACAAGCACACAAGAAAAAATTTCTCACAAAATTTAGCTCTCAACTAAATTCTAGGCAAAAAACAAGTTATAGCACAAATGAGCCCAAAACAGCACTTAAAGCAAAATTGCCTTGGACCATGATCGATCATGGGCAACCCATGATCGATCATGGAGCCCACTGCCACAATTTTCCATTTCCACCAAATGTGAGCCAAAACTCACAAATCTCCACCTTGGCGAACCATGCAGCGATCCCGTCCAGCAAATTGCACACCTCACTCCCATTGTTCCTCCATCAATACTGCTATAGCATCACACCCGGCCCCGAAGAGCCTCCACCCCCGAATGGGGCCTCAACACCGAAGAATGTTAACCAAAGTCGAGCAATGCTCAAACTTGGTTGTCAGTACCACCTTCGTCATCATATCTGCGGGATTATCCTTGGTGCCAATTTTCTTCAAAATTATTTTACCACTCTCGATAATCTCCCGTATAAAATGAAGCTGAACAACGATGTGCTTCGTCCGTCCGTGATGAACCTGGTTCTTGGCCAAATGAATAACGCTTTGGCTATCACAATGTACATCGACATTCTCCTGAACCATCCCCAAATCACCTATCAAACCCCGAAGCCACAATGCTTCCTTGACTACCTCTGTTGCTGCAATGTACTCTGCTTCCGTAGTAGACAACGCCACTACACCTTGCAACATCGACCTCCGCTAATCAGACCACCACTAAATGTGAAAACATACCCCGTGGTCGATCGTTGCTCGTCAAGATCCCCAGCATAGTTCGAATCAACATACCCGCAAATAATAGTCCCTTATTCTTCGTTCCTTGTAGATACCGCAAAATCCACTTAACAACATTCCAATGCTGTTTCCCCGGATTTGCCATGAATCTACTCACAATGCTCATTGCCTGAGCAATATCCGGTCGAGTACACACCATGGCATACATCAAGCTTCCTACCGCACTAGCATACGGAACTTGAGCCATATACTCCACCTCTTCATCTGTTTCTGGAGCCATAGTTGCCGAGAGCTTGAAGTGAGGAGCCAATGGAACACTCACAGGCTTTGAGTCCTGCATCCCAAACCGGGCTACCACTTTCTCTAGATATTGCCTTTGAGTGAGGCACAATCTTCCCTTCTTTCTCTCCCTTACTATCTCCATTCCCAGAATCTTCTTAGCTCCACCCAAGTCCTTCATCTCAAACTCGAGACTCAACTGAGCCTTCACCGTGTTGATATTAGACATACTCAATGAACAAATAAGCATATCATCAACATATAAGAGTAAGTAGATAAACGAATCCCCTTTGAGTTTCTTGAAATAAACGCAATGATCAAAATCACTCCGCTTGAATTTCTGAGCCATCATGAATGTGTCAAACTTTTTGTACCATTGTCTAGGCGATTGCTTCAACCCATACAAGGACTTCTTCAGTTTACAAACATAATCCTCCTTGCCAACAACCTTGAACCCCTCCGGTTGAGATATATAAATCTCCTCCTCTAGATCCCCATGCAAGAACGCCGTCTTGACGTCGAGTTGTTCAAGCTCTAAGTCAAACTGCGATACCATAGCTAATAGCACTCTAATGGAAGTGTGTTTTACTACCGGAGAGAAAACTTCATTATAATCCACCCCTTCCCTCTGTGCAAATCCCTTAGCTACCAATCTTGCTTTATACCGAACATCCGAATGTAGAACCCCATCTTTCTTGGCAAACACCCATTTGCACCCAATTGACTTTTTCCCCTTTGGCAACTTGCAAAGATCCCAGGTTTCATTCTTGTGAAGAGAATACATCTCTTCACCCATGGCCGCCTTCCATCATCACAATGACTATCCGCCACTGCCTCCCGATAAGAAGTCGGTTCATCGCCATAAACCACCAATGCATATGCCACACTATCTTCATAGCCAAATCATTGCGGTGCTCGTCGAGCTCTAGGCTCTCTTCCACTCGCCAAAGACGGTACTTCTCGTTGTTGTTGACTAGACCCCTCAATAGGAATCTCCCCATTCTCCGAATCACTATCGGAAGAATCAACCGGATTAGTCACTTCCGATTGCACCGGAATAGTCACCACTGGCGTAGTAACTTCCGTTTGCACCACTCCTCTCTTCTCACTCTCATCGAGAGCCTTTACATTTTCTCCCGTAGGCATCTTGAGCAAAGACGCCTCGTCAAATGTAACATCTCCGCTAACGATCATTTTCTTGTCTTGAAGACACCACAACTTGTATCCCTTGACTCCAATTCTTGAACCCATAAAGATCGCCTTTCGAGCTCTTGGATCAATCTTATCTTCACGGACGTGATAATAAGCGGGACACCCAAATATGTGTAATGAATCGTAACTTGCATGAGATCCTGTCCAAATCTCCATAGGAGTTTTGTAATCGACCCCTGAAGATGGCAACATGTTAACAATGTAGTTCGCATAGGATAAGGCCTCCGCCCAATACCATTTTCCCAAATTTGCATTTGACAGCATACACCTCACTTTTTCAAGTAAGGTACGGTTCATCCTCTCAGCTACTCCGTTTTGCTGTGGTGTACCTCTAACTGTGAAATGGCGAACAATTCCCTCATCTTGGCAATACTCCTTAAACGGATCACTAGTGTACTCTCCGCCGTTATCGGATCTAAGCACCTTGATCTTCCTGCCAAGCTGATTTTCAACCATTTTCTTCCACCTTAGAAACACCCCAAAGACCTCGTCTTTGTGCTTCATGAGATATACCCAAATCCTCCTAGAGAAATCATCTACAAATGTAACAAAGTAATGATTACCTCCTAAGGATTTCGTCTTGGAAGGTCCCCAGACATCCGTATGTATGTAGTCAAGCAACCCCTTCGTGCAATGAATAGCCGTCCCAAACTTTACCCGTGTTTGTTTTCCAAGCACACAATGCTCGCAAAACTCCAGCTTGCAGCTCTTCGCACCTTGAGCAAACCTTGTTTACATAACACCGTCATCGCCTTCTCCCCGGCATGTCCCAATCTCATGTGCCATAATCTCGTCGAATCCGAACTTGTACTTGCTCCACCAGCTTTCGTAGAAACTAAAACGCTACCCATCACCGTACTACCTTGAAGGAAATAGAGATTACCCTCTTTTTTTCCCTTCATCAACACTAAGGCACCGGAAGTAACCTTTAGCATTCCATTCTCGAGCACAATCTTGCACCCGTTGGAATCTAAAGAACCCAAAGAAATCAAATTCTTCTTCAGATCCGGGATGTACCTGACTTCATTCAGAGTTCTGACTACTCCGTCATGTAGCTTCAACTTGACCGTTCCAATACCCTCCGTCCTCCGTCCTACAAACGTGATCATTGCCCATCAAAACCGTTCCTCCATTCACCTTCGTCAAGGTATGGAAAAGGTCCTTGTTTGGACACATGTGGTACGAACAACCCGAGTCTAGAATCCACTCGTCCGTTGAGCTTTCCCTAGGAGTAACCACTAGCATACTCTCAAAATCATCATCCCCTGAAGTAATAGAATTCGCAGTATCATCCGCATTCTTCTTCTTCCCTTTGTCTACCCAAGCGTTAGGACAATTTTTCTTCATATGCCCCTTCCTTTTGCACTTGTAACATTCCATGTTATCCAAGTACTTAGTACGTGACTTGGACCGAGAGTTGTTGTGCTTTGCTTGTTTCCGATCATCTGTCCTTCCCCGCGTCACCAACGCATCGGACAATGTACTACATTTCTCCCTCTGTCTCTGCTCATTACCAAGCAGTGCTGAAGAAACATCCTCATATTTCACAGAATCCTTACCATATAACAAAGTGGTGCTCAAATGGTCATAGGATTCCGGAAGTGAATTGAGCAACAAGATAGCCTTATCCTCATCTTTCATGTCCTCATTCAAGTTTAACAAATCAGAAATCATCTTGTTAAACTCATCGACATGCTCACTCATTGATGTACCTCTAGCATATTCAAACCGGAACAGCTTCTTCTTAAGATAGAGACGATTCTCTATGCTCTTCGTCATGTACTTCTCTTCCGGTATCTTCCATATGCTAGCCGCGGATTTCTCACGCATAACGTAGTATATCACATTTTGAGCTAGATGCAACCGGATAGTGCTACAAGCCTTCAAATCATACTCTTCCCATTCAACATCTTTCATCGTCGTGGGCTTAGCTGCCACACCCAACAATGCCTTATGCAACTCCTGTTGGATCAAGACATCGCGCATTTGGCATTGCCACGTGCCGAAATTGACCAACTTTCCGTCGAATTTCTCTACGTCAAACTTTATCGCTGACACCTTTGAGGTCTTAGAAGTAGTCATCTTCAATCACCAAAGAACTTGACAAACCAACAACGAGTCAAAGATTGAAAAAATCTCACCTTGGAATTTTATCAAACACTTGGCGTGCGACACAAATCCCACCTTTCTCGTTTTAGGCTCTGATACCAATTTGTTGCGCCAAACCGCTCACAACCGAGCACAACGCAATGTGGTGGAATCTCACAAGCTCACTTGGTTTACCCGAAAGAAGAACCAACACAAAAAAGCACACCCACAATAAAGAAAATAGGAAATAAAGCAACAATCGCACAAAACAAGGTTTTACCGTGGTGTCGGCGTAAAAGCCACTAATCCACACAGACGATAGTTTCTATTGATAATTGGAACAAAGAGTGATTACAAGCACACAAGAAAAAATTTCTCACAAAATTTAGCTCTCAACTAAATTCTAGGCAAAAAACAAATTATAGCACAAATGAGCCCAAAACAGCACTTAAAGAAAAATTGCCTTGGACCATGATCGATCATGGAGCCCACTGCCACAATTTTCCATTTCCACCAAATGTGAGCCAAAACTCACAGAGTTAAGTCCATAACTGGCTAATAAATCAATCTTACATTATGAGTAATTTCCTTGGCTGTGAATGGATGAGTAAGGCCAATGAAATGACCATACTAAGCAAATATATCAATTATGAGTAGAGTTGCATCTTTAGGGTAAGAGTTAGGCAATCCTTCTACAAAATCCATGGACACATCAATTAACTGGCTTAAATGGAATTGGCAGACATTGCAAAAGCCCTGGGCAAGGCACATGTTTTGTTTTGCTTTGTTTTGTTTTGTTTAGTTGGCACACCAAAGCATTTAGTCACTACCTTAATCGCATCTACCCTTAGCCTTGGCCAGAAAAAGAATTGTTCCACCCTCTTAATAGTGGCTTCTTTACCTAAATGGCCTCCTATACCAGTTTGATGTAATTCCAAAATAAGTTTATGCATGATCCCCCCATTAATTGTTTACCGTATACAACCTACCCTTGAATCTGGTGGTTTCATTCTGATCCCCAAAAAATCTGGTGATGACTTTTTGAGCCCATTCATCATTATCCCAACTGTCTTGAACTTCTGTCAACCATCCTACTTTTTGCTATTGAAATGGCTGTGAGCTCAGCATTACTAAGTCCTCTTCTTGATAGGGCATTAGCCACTTTATTCTCTACTTCTCTTGTAAGATATTGCGTAACTAAGCCCCATTAATTTCAGCCACTTTGCTGCAATATTGTGGTACCCTTTTGCTCTAACAAGTACTTCAAACATTGGTGATTGTTCTTAATAATAAACTAATTACCAAAGAGATTAGTTCTCCACTTTTGGACTACATGAATTAGTGCCTACTAGGGGTGTTAAGGCCAATCCAAGAACCAACTGATTGGACCGATCCATAAAACACCGAACCGAAAAAAATCGAAACCGAGAAACCACATAGTTTGGTTTGGGTTCGGGGCTAGTTAGTCCCAAATCGAACTATAGAACCGAACCGAATTATTGATAAGAAAATGAAATATGTTAATATATATCTGAGGGCATGCGTTAAGTATACTATGATATAAAAAATAGGGACTTTTATAAGAGTATGTTCCTTATTAATTGCATATGTGATCCTCATAAAAAAAAGTCATTAATATGTGCTCTTATGTTTGCTCCATGTTTTTAGTAACTAAACAGCGAAATCGTTTCCATATGTTTGCTCCATATTTCTAGAAAACCATGACTTTAATTTGAATATAAATCAATCTTACATTACTATTAGTATTCCATTGTTATGTTGAATTAATTTTATTTTAAAAAACATGTCAAAACTGAACCAAAACTGAAAAGTTTGGTTTAAGTTTCGGTTTAGAAGATTCATAAACCGATACCGAACCGAAATAAAATTTTTATATTTGGTTTGAGTTTGGGGTAACTTAGTTTCTACCCCGACTGAAAACACCCTTAGTGCCCATAGTGCTATTTCATAGGCTGAAAGTCCCATCTTCCTAGATGGTAAAGCTTTACTGATATAAGTTGGGGGTCTCTGATTCTGCGTAAGTACCACACCAATCCCTTCTTGAGAAGCATTGTCTCTAATACATATGGTTTTGAAAAATCAGGTAATGCTTGAAAAAGGAGTAGTAGTCGTAACCATCTTGAATTGTTGGAAAGCCTCGTTAGCTTCTTCCGCTCATTTAAATTGATTCATCTTCAATAATTGTTTGAGGGGTTTGGAGATACCATAATTTCTCAAAAAAAATTGGTACTAACCAGTCAACCCCAAGAATCCCCCTTAAGGATTTGACATTTTTTGGTTATGGCCAATCGAGCATGGCTTCAATTTGAAGAGTCTGCACTCCTTGTTCAAAAACTATATGGTCCAAATATTCAAGAGATTTTTTCCCAAAATTAGACGGTTTGATGTAAAGTTGTTATGTTGCGGTACTTCAAAAGTAGTTTTAAGGTGCTCCACATGCTCCTCCATAGTTGGACTGTAGATCAATATGTCATCAAAGAAAACCAATGTAAACTTCCTCAAATATGACTTAAACACAGAATTCATCAAGTCTTGAAATGTTGTTAGGTCATTGGTTAACCTAAAGGGCATGACCAAGAACTCATAATGGCCTTCATGAGTTTAGAACGTTGTCTTGTATATGTCAGAAGGTTTTACCCTAATTTGATGATAGTCAGATCTCAAGTCTAGCTTAGAAAAGATGGTTGCTCCATGGACTTTATCAACACTAGAATAGCGAACTTATTCTTAATGATTAAAGAACTAAGTTCCCTATAGTCAATGCACATTCTCCAAGTCCCATCCTACTTCTACTAATAAAACAAGTGATGCAAATGGATTAGTGAAGGGCCTGATGATTCCTTGTTCCAACATTTCCTTGACAATGGCTTCAATTTCATTCTTCTGCACGAAAATGTATATGTAGGGTCTAATAGTGAAGGGGACAGCATAAGGTTTGAGGGGTATGGCATGATCATGTTGTTTGGTAGGTGGTAGGCCTTTCGGTTCATCAATAAGTTTTATAAGCTTCTAGTAATGCAGTAATTTCAGTGGGCAAAGAGGTAGGGGCATTAGATTCTGGAGGGTTATATTTGAGTTAATCAATGAAACCACACACATTTTGAGCACACATTCTAAACAAAGTTGCATCTGTGACAATTTGGAAAGCTGGATGTGCCTAAGAATTAGCTTGAAGTGTCACTTGCTTGTGGTTCTTATACACCCCCAATGTGATTGCGAGTAGTTGGCCCAACTTGCTTCGGCCATTGTACCCCTAGAATCATATTGTACCCTACTAATGGCAATACCCTCATGTCAACAGTGAATTCTTCACCATCAACTATCCATTGGAAACCAGGGCATATGGCTTTGGTGCTCACCTTAATCGTATCGGCCACTATTACCATCAAACTGCTAGCAGGTACTATGTGATAACTTACCTGTTTGGCAGTCTGTGGATCTAAAGAGATGTGGGTGCTGCCTGAATCCACCAATATTCGAATAGGAACCTTTTTCCACATGCTTTACAGTACTAAGGTATGAAATAAGATGTAACCAGATAATGCATGCAATGAAATTCTAGGTTCTGTTGCAACTGACAACTGATTCTCACTGTGGCATTCTTCTACTACCTGCTCCTCCTCATTTTCAGTTTGCTCTTCAAAACTTATGACATACACCGGCATCTTCTTGCACTTATGCCCAAAAGTGTAAGGTTCATCACAGTTATAACACAGCCCCTTATCCGTCCTTGCCTACATTTCAGTTAAAGTGAGCTTCTTGATAGGTAACAGAGCAATGGAATTATTTGGTTTAATAAGAATGGATAGGGCCTTGGTATACGTTTTATGAACTGTACGTTTAAGGTGCTAGTAGGGAAGGAGTGGTTTTGTAGGTGGTAGGATAATTTGATGTGGTTGTGGAGTGATGTTTTTGGCTACTGTTTGGGGAAAGTGAATAGGGTGCTGCTTTGGTGTTTTGTGGAGCTCTAACTTTGGCTAATAGGTTGTTAAACCTCCCTTCTTGCAATCTAGTTAAGGCAATTGTTTCATCCAATGTTGCACGCTTAAGCATTTGGACAAAATTCCTCAACTCTCCTTGTAATCCCCCAATGAAAGTAGATATGAACTATGTTTCTACTAGGCTAGGTTCCTTTTCCAACACCTGGGATTTTAAATCCTCAAATCTACTCTGAGACTCCTCAACCCCATTAGTTTGTTTCATAGCATGCAGCTCTGCTACCATATTCTGATAGCCATGTTCTGTGAACCTTATAGTTACTTCCAGTTTGACCTGCTCCCACCTTAATGCTATATGGTTCTTAATGATGGAAACTAAGTTCCAGAATCGTTTAATATTGCGTATAGACCGAACAAAATTTTTATGTAAAACCCTAGTGTGGAATTGGATTTTACCTTCGAGATCTCTCTGGTTTGATCTCGTCTCAGCACGAACAGGGATTGGTGGAGACAAATCGAGAACACGGGCTCGATAGAACCTTAAGATCTTCTATCGTATTCCTTTCGCCGTGCAATCCTGTACCGAGTGTGGGCTGCGGTATTACCAAGATCTCCTCCTCTACTCTCTACGGCACAAACCCTAAATTCGTGAGAATTATTGTGTTGAGAGAAGAGGCAAGGCTGGCATATATAAAAGGCTACGATAGGGACCCTAAGGAGAAATAAGTGTTTGGGCTTACTATGGAAAACTGGAATCCTAATTCGATTAAGAATTGATTCCTTCCATAAATTATAATTCACACCACTAAAGAATTATAATTGCACTCCCGTCCTTATCTCAAAATTATATTTCGAGCTCCTTATTATTAAATACTTATTATTCTCCCCACGTTAAGATTACAGATAACCGTCATTTAAATTAAATTACTGACAATTATATTTAAATGACTTCTTAATCCTTGAGCCTACCACTTAACTTATTTGACATGTCGGATTAACATAATCCACCTGCAGGGTTTGACATGATCAAAACTTATAAGCTTCTCAAGGGGTTATCATCAATCCCTATACCGGGACGCGGATTCTGTCAATAATTAATATTCATCATACATATAGTGTCGCCATCCAATTCACGAAGATTATTGATCCATAAATGAATCTCACTTTTAATGAGTCAAAACAACAAACACTATATATATATGTCTATTAATTATTTCAAGATTAAGAGCATAAGTAATCATAATAACCATCGGATTTTAAATTGTTTTATATAGTCAGTATAAAAACAATTAACCCAAACTGGTCATGTTCAATACACATAAAGTGTACTAGCACAACGAGTTAAAACTGCACCATTTCCTGTAGTCAAGATAAACTACTAAAACTTGTGCTACAATCCTACCGATAGTTGTCCAATTCCATTTAAGATCGTGAACCAATAAACTTATATTTCACAAGAACCGATGATATGATCCTCTGTGTGTAAGCTATACTCTACACACCAAATCATCTACTATATGGAATAAAAGACACACACATGCACAATATTTAAATAAATAATATCATGTAACCATTGCCCATAAAGATTCTCATTAAAATAGCAAAACCGAGTCTATATAACATATCAAAACCAATAATAATAAAATCATGGCTTTTAGTATATCACTCTTACACTTAAACCTAGTGAAAAACCACTTTCTAGCTCTCCCTTCAAGTATAGTGACATGGTAGACATTTGTTGATGTATAAAGAAAAACAATCACACTATTGCAACCAATCAATGACCTCATGATCTCCATCAAAAGTAGGAAATTCATACCTAAGCTGCTTAAAATTTTTGTCTTAATTATGTAGCTCGACTGGAAGAGCAATCTTGCCATTAGCACCAATTCCCCATGTGCATTTTCCTCTCTAATAGTCAAATTAGCAAGTGTTGCCAAAATTCCTTTCTAGTTCAGATCTGTAGTTTGTAGCTCACTAGTTGAGGTTTCTCCGCCCGGATCTAACTGATTTCGGAGCCAATTAAATTATCTATTCAATGTAGCCAGCAACGCATTTAATTGAGGATTGCATAGACCCCATTTTTTCTTCTAACATCTCATGCCTGATTCCCAAGGTTATGGTTTTGCTTA
Organism: Lonicera japonica; assembly: GCA_021464415.1. NCBI lineage: Eukaryota > Viridiplantae > Streptophyta > Magnoliopsida > Dipsacales > Caprifoliaceae > Lonicera > Lonicera japonica. The sequence continues at coordinate 32,452,523 of CM038463.1, read as the reverse complement.
TGAGTAAAGAATTTTTAATTTTTCTTTTGAGCAACTGCACTTTCAAATACAGGATCTCCCGCTAAATAGACCCATAAAATACTAACACTCTCATTTAACAAAACGATGCTGCTCCCATCGATTTTGCCGAATTAAAATAAGACTGTTAGTTCCCCTTCTTCCTTTCTTTATTCAAACGGAACCCTAATCCCCAATTCACGACATCCCCGTCTATGCTGCCTACGGTGGACTACTGTTCACCAGCCCTCTAGCCATGGCCAGATTTTGGTAACCGTTTACAACAAACCCACCATTTTTATTATCTTTTGCCTCTTATATGTGCAAAATGTGTATAGATTTGATACTAGATTTAGATCTGGCCATGAATCTTTAATCAATCACACAAAACCCACCATTTTTATTATCTTTTGCCTCTTATCTGATCAAAATGTGTATAGATTTGGTACTAGATTTAGATCTGGCCATGAATCTTTAATCATTCACACAAATTGATAGTAGAGTTAAAGATGGCCAAATAAATTGATTGATTCCTAGTTGACCATGTGAATTTCCAGCGGATAAAATTATTTCATTCAAGAAGAGTCAATCTATATATATATACCTCTTGTTGTGCCCGCCAGCACACGGGTCAGGCTCGGGGCACCAATCGGACCCGTCGGCCCACACGCATAGTAACGAAATTGTCCTTAACTTCAACACCTTAGGGCCACAGGTGTGGGATTTTAACTTAAAAGGCCTCGTTACTATGTGGAGACTCTCCCCCATTTATATACTCATATTGAGTTCTACAAATTTTTTATGTGAGATCAATGGTTTGAGCCAACCATTTTCAACAATCTTCACCTTGGAACAAACCAGTCCACCTTGACTTCACCTTGGATTCTGGGGTTATGGAAAGGGTAATTTGGTATTTTCTTATTTTAACAATCTTATTTTATATTTTATTTTGTTTTGTCAATTGGTAGTGTGAGCTAAAGAATGAGCTGGCAGGTTGTTGCAGGAGAAAGAAGAAGTAGGCACATTGTTAGACTCCTTTCTGATTATTTTGTTTTTCTTGTTGTTTTCCCTTTTATAAAATGTAATGGTCATTATTGAAAGGCAATAAAAAATATGTTTTCTCTTTTATGACATTAAGGCTTTATAAGTAGATCTTCAAAGAAGAAACCCATTTTCCCCATTAAAATGCAGTTATGACCTCTGTAGATCAGGGACCATAACAAGATCAATGGTTTGAGCCAACTATTTTCAACAATCTCCACCTGGGATCAAACTAGTCCACCTTGGTTTCACCTTGGACTAACACCGGTCCACCTCACTCCACCTGGACCTATACTTTAGTCCACCTTGAATCCACGTTTGAACTGTCCCCATAGACCACTGCTCAACAATGTCCGTTCGTAAGATCGTCCACCCTTGGTCAATGCACATCTCGATGTAAACCCTATTTCACCTTACTCGATGAACCTGCACAACCACCTTGACAGCACTCCGGGTGTACGTAGGCTATAGCGACTTCACTCCCGGCTTCTCCGAGTCTAACTTCAACATAGGCTCTACCAAGTCCAACTACCAAAACGTTTTTTGTAGCGACTTATCACCTTAGGCTCTACCGAGTTCTTCCTGACTCTATCAAGTCTAGCTACCGGTGGCTTCTCCGAGTCTAACTCCACTATAGGCTCTACCAAGTCGAGCTACCGGGACGCTTTTTGTAGCGACTTATCACCTTAAGCTCTACCAAGTTCTTCCTGACTTCACCGAGTCTAGCGACCGGTACTGCTTCACAAGCACGTGAATTTACCATCGACCTTTGATACCAATTGTTGTACCCCCAGCATACGGGTCAGGCCCGGGGCACCAACTGTGCCAGCCTGTCCGCGCACATAGTAACGATATTGTCCCTCGGTACTGCTTCACAAGCACGTGAATTTACCATCGGCCTTTGATACCAATTGTTGTACCCCCGGCATACGGGTCAGGCCCGGGGCACCAACCGTGCCAGCCTGTCCGCGCACATAGTAATGATATTGTCCCCAACTTAAACACCTTAGGGCCAAGGGTGTGGGGGTTTAACTTAAAAGACATCGTTACTATGTGGAGACTCTCTCTCATTTATATAACCATGTTGAATTCTACAATTTTTTTGATATGGGATCAATGATTTGAGCCAATCATTTTCAACATATATGTATATGTATATAAATATTTATGTATTTATGTTGCAGATCTAGTATTCAAATGTTGAGAGAGGAAGTTATACATATAGTGATTATATATATATATATATGTATATATATTTAGAGAGGGGGGAGATAAATAGAGCTACGTATGGGTATGTAAGACCATCCCCATCAGAAGTGTAAAATGGTATGTTAAAATTGGTATATTTAACATACCAATCCTACACAGCCTGCACCGGAAAGTGAGAAGTGAAAGAGAAAAATACCCACAGCCGATGGAGGCAAGGTCGGCCATGGTAGAAATCACAGACGAAACACTGTGAATCGGCTATGGGTATCTCAGGTGGCCCAACGGTAAGAAACAGCTACATCTCAACATATCCCCCCCCCCCCCCTATATACAATATAGACTCATTCTTAGAAAAAAAATCAAAAATTTAAATAGAAGATTCAAATTTGGAGATTGCAAATAAAAAGTACAATTTTAATTTCATATATCTAGTTTTTATTGTATGTGAAATTTAGTATAGTATAAATTTCTTTAATATTTATATGAATGTAATTTATTATTTATTTATGTAATTTTTCATTTAATTTTTGTTGTCAATTTTTAAGTTTTTATAGCTAAAATATAAATTTGTTGTGATTTTATACTGTTTTTTATTTATTTTTTCTATTTGTTTTACACTAAAGTACATGTTTTTTCAATTACATATTCCACTGTTTTTTTATTAAATAACCCACTTTTTTTAATTAAATATTTTATTTTTAAATATCAAATATTTGTTTTGAGAATTAGCTTACAAATTTGTAAATTTACTAATTTACAAATTCGAGATTTTACAAAAACATTCACTTTATATAAATTTCAATCCAAAATAAGTGTTTCCATTGTTATTTATATAAATTTATTAAAAAAAATATGTATAAAAATTATGCTAATTTCGTAAATCATTTACGTATAAAAAAAACTTCACTTTATATTTGAAAAAGGTAAATAAATAATCCATACCTTTTTTCATAATCATTTTGTATAAATGTTATTTTTTATTTTACAATAGAATTTATTATATATTTAGAGTAAATATAAATATGTTTAATAATCAAAATATCTGACATAATTTTTTTTCCCTTTAAAGAAATGAAGTCAATGAAAAAATTCTTTGGAAAACAATACACCACTTGACCTTTCCTTAGGAAATGACGATACAAACAATCCACCAAGACCAAATTCTTCACGACAGAGATTAACCCAATCCTATACTGAGGATTATCCCATTCGCGCCATCTTCTATAATGGGTCACCTCATTCCAAGCTTTGCAAAATTCAAATTATTGTTTCGAGGATATTTGGGTAGTAAATGGGAAAAGACAACTTCGAACAGAAGGGGAACTACCATAAGACATTTTGTAGATGACTAACCATGTTTGTAAAAAGTCGTAATTTATATAAGATAAATGCGTAAAAATTACAATTTTTTATATTATTTTGAACTATCCATTCACGTGAAAATGATATAAAATTTGAATGACCAATCACTTTAATATGTATGGTCAATTATTTTTCAAGATTTTCTTATTATATCTTAGATTTTCTTGTCCCGTCTACATTTTCTTAATCCTATATCTTAGATTTTCTTGTCATATATGTTAAATTTTCTTAATTTCTTAGACCCACTTATCACATCTTAGATTTTCTTATCCCATCTACATTTTGAGCAACCTAATCATTAATTTCTTTTATAAAATGATGATTTCCTAGGCCCACTTATCACAAAACACAAATATCTTCGATTTTTTAATATTTTGTTATCCTATCTTATTATAGATTTTATCAGATTTTCTTATCCACTCATACATACTTTTTGAGATTACGTTATCCCTTATCTCTTATCCCCAATTATTAATTTCTTTTATAAATAATTAGTTTCCTAGACCCATTTATCACAACACAAATGTTCAAAATATATTTCCTATCACATATAATAGCCAAAAAATATATACTCTGCGTTCATCTGGCGTCGAAGATGTAACAGCTCGTGTTTAGTTTATTCGTTAATTTTCCTTCCTAAGCATTGTTTATAGAGTACATTGCTTTGACTAGTATCTTTAGTTCCAAATGAAATTTTGCAGTTCTGACACCTCGAACATGTTTCAATAGGTAAATTACATCTGCGTGAATCATCATTTTGCTATTCGGGTGGGTCTTATTAAAATATAGGTTTTAATCACTCCTTAGTTGTATTTTACCCTTAATCGTAGCTTTGGGTAGTCGAATTTGGTTTTCGACATATCTTTATGAGCTGAAACACTTTTCACAAGTCATATTAATCATAATACATATGTGGGCATGCTTGAAATGCATTTTGGATTGCCATGGTTGAATTTGGTCGGCTAACGGTGATAATTGAGTTTTTGGTTAAATAAGTTTTTGGCCAACTTTAAAAGCTCATAACTTTCTCGTCCAATATCCAAATGAGCCATCGTTTGAACCTTCATATAGGAATTCTTTGTCGTTTACAACTTTCGTGTTTTGACCTAAACCCAATTCTAGCTCCTTGTGGGTCATAACTGGGCACAAAGTAAGCCACTTAACCAAATATGTTCGTATCAAAATGTAGTGTTTTGGCATACTATTGTCTTTAATGCATTTCTTAGTATTATTCTGTTCAGAATATGGAGAATCTCTAAAGAGAAAAATTGTATATCTTTAAATCATCTTTCCGTTCATATAAAGATCATTTAAATCTGAGTTCTAAGAGAAAAGTTATATCCAAAATACAAATAGTGCGCCAGAAACATTTGGGTACTTGAGTTTGACCAGTTTTTAATCCTTTGACCTGATTTTTGTCTCATTTACACCCCAAAACCCCCAAATCTCGACCCTTCTATATACACATCACCAATTTAGAACCCTATAGTGAGAAAGTGTGGAAATTTTGGGCAAATTTGATAGAGTTTTCACCTGGGTACAAGATTTAGCAAGAAATCACCATTGTTCTTCATCTCCATCATCCTCTTCCCCTTATTCACTTTGAAAGCTTATGGATTCTTTGAGAAGTGTGAATTCTAGCCACCTAGATCATTCATTAACCTTCTCAAAATCATGTTAAAGCTTCAATTCCAGGTGGAAACAATAGTATAAAAGTTGTTTTTGTTACCATTATTTTTGCATTAGATTCCTAGTTTAAATTTGAAGGTTTTGCTAAAGACAAAAGGTTTCTATTGCATGCATTGGGTTTGGGTATTTTTAACCTTGAATTGATGATAGAATATTGTTATATATGTTGATTATAACCTATTACAACAATCAATTCAGTTTGAACAAAATAAATTTGTTATTTGGATTGAAAAAAACCCCAATTTGATAACTATTGCTACTAGTTTTTAAGATAATACATCTAATAAGCATAATTGGTATAAATTCTGGAATTTCTAGATATCAAAGGTTGATTTTGGTTGGTTAATGAGTTAAATTGATGAATAAACAAAATTTCCCCCGATTTTACCCAAAAACACATCTATACTCGAGTGTTTATCTAAAATTTGTGTATAACTAGAAAAGGCTTATATTATGGTTTGATACGTGAATAACTTTGCATATAGTGTTAATATGATATTATAGAGTATATATGCCACTTGTTAACAAATGTTTAGGACTCGGCTAAAACCCACTTTTCCGCAAAGTGCTTACTAGATTCTACGTACTAAGCAAATTATACACCAAAATTTGTGTGTTTCTTGTACAATTTCACTATTACCCATATAGGAATGATGATCGTACACTATTACCCATATAGGAATGATGTCCAGGAGCTATACTAGTCATCGGAAAGTTTGTAGTAAGTATTGAGTAAAAGTCCCACCAAAAGTTTTAATTTTTTTTCAGTTATTTCCCGAAGTTATCAAATTACAAAAATAAAAAGGGATGAAATGAAGCGGACAAGCAAGTCCAAATAATGTAAAAGCCCAAAGAACAAAAACAAAATCTGAAACAAGATTAATCAACACGCGGAGAAAAAATCTACAATTCGCAGAAAAGGTAGAAATCTAATCGAAAGAATACATATCTACGACGATGAACCACACAATGAGAAGATGAAAATCAAAAGCTAAACAAAATTGTTGGCCAAGTAAACCTACTACAACCAAAAACAACAGAGTTTGATCAGACTATAAAAGATCACAAGTCACATAAATGAACTTGAATGGGAAGGGGATATGCAAGGGACCTATACGTGTATATATTAGTTGCGGTGACCAACCCCGAAGTGAAACCTCCCCGTTCGTTGGTCGTTGAAAGCGTATTCGAGGCGTAGTGGCCCCAAAGGTGAGTCCACGCGTATACCAACCCCATACCCGTACCCGCTTCCTGGCTTTAGCCGCGCCCCAGCTGGGTCACCTGATGATATGATGGCAAGTAAATTATAATTCCACATCTCAAGTGTTACACGCAAGAAAAATGTAGTAGTAATTAACAATAATGCTATGCCCACAAAAAATCTGTACACAAAAAGTAAATACTCAAAATGACGTGTCAGTTACCGGAATCGTCAAGCAGCTAAATGATTTGACCAACCAAATACATTTTGTGCACTATTTGATTGTATGGCCTTACACGTTAAAGGTCATGTTGAGCTAAAATGAAAAGTATAAAACTAGGGATTTATTTAAACTTGCACGTAGATTTACGTGCACACGTACATTGGTTTGCAATCAAAGAAATTTTCTTCCTTGGAACTTCTCCAAAATGGAAGAATTTTCAGTGGAATATAAGATGGGCGAATTGGTAGTTGAATTACATGAAATATGATAAAATTAGACAAAAACTAAGTTGTTTACGATAGTGCTGGCTTGCATCCGGGTTGGGAAGCGGGAGGTCAGGAGTTTATATCCAGCCACAGTAATTCAAAGATAGAAAATACTCCTTCCCCTCCCATTTAATAGCCACATTTTTCTTTTGGGGCATCTGAAATAAGAGTTACATTTTCTTTTGGAGACATGACCAATGTACTAACTATGAGGATATAGTAAATAAGTTTTATTCGTTCTCATATAGGTGAACTTGGTTTGTTCCATTTTTAAGAAGGATCCAGGTATTTTGATTTTAGCATAGGATGTGGGAGTAGCCAAATCTCGACGGGAGGGGATCCAGCTCTCTTGCCTATGACTCCGCCTCAGCTGAGGCATACGGAACTATGGATGAACAAGAGCTCAAATAAGCACAAGCTGTTGAGACGGATGAAAACCGGCAAGATTTGGATGATGAGAGAGAACATATTTTTTCGGATATACCCATAAGGCATAAGTAGAGCTATTTGTGATCGGAATGAGACAGATGCCTCCCAGCGGGAGGACAGCATACAAGAGAAGAGGTGGCAGGGCAGGTATTCTCATAAAAAAAAAGAGATAAAGAAAGAAAGGAGAGCATGCAGGGAGGTAAGGAAGAGAATCCAGGACGAACAGTTTTTCATTCGCTATGTGCCAACTGGATACCAGAACTTCAGCCAAAACGTGCAAAAGACAAGACACTATATGTCCTCAGCATGGTGTATTGGGACCATGTTTATCACTAAGCAATAGAGAGTAATGACATTCGGCAAGAATGGACTGGTTTAGACTAGCCGCTCTGAGGGAGAAAATAGGATGAATTATGCAACTTATCAGGAGTAGGCGTTTGCAGTCTACACATTAAAGCGTTTATTTTTGGTCTGAAAAAGCAATTGGTAGTAGATTAGGTTGAAATCAGCATTTGCCCTTAAAATGTGTGAAAGGTATAATGTTGGCTCTTTTTTAATTTAGAAAGGAGGACCATGGAAATTGATTCTATTAAATATTAAGAAATCAAGCACCATCAAAGATGGATAATTGAAAATTTGAGCACTTTTGAACAAGCGAGTACAGTTAAAAGCCCCCTAAATTTAATTTTACTTGCCAAACATCTTAAGATAAATTAATTCATGATAATCCTTTTCATCAGTAGATTTACACTCCACATTGAAAAGGGGCATAATATGGAAATAAATTGAGGAATAAAAAAACATACCAGGAACGGTCGGGCCAGATCCAAGATCAGTACCATAATCAGCAAATACAGCCCCTTCTACTGGTCCCCTCTGCAAAATATGGCAACAAGTTGAGAACTAAGATGGTAAGAGTATTCTCCTTAAAATCATCCTTAGCGATACAGGAAAGATGAAACTTGAGAGGAATAGCAATACGACTTGTTTTCAAAATTAATAGTTTGATAGTAATTGTTAAGTGTAATTCGCTCTCTCATGGTCAAAATGAGATAAGGTGTCTATACTTATACAGAAAAATTAGGGTTACAATAAAGAAGCAAAAATTGAAACCTACTAAGAGGGGCGGATGCACTGTGGTCTGTGGGTGGTGTGGGGTGGGGGACATCAGCCCCCCCACTACTTTTTCTATCACTTACATGTGCTTAATAATTTTCTTTGAAGACAATAATATGTTCCCCTGAATAAATTTATTTTCCAGCATGTCCCCCTCTAAATGACGTGTATATACTTCATTTGACAGTGAGACAGCATGAATTTTCAGATTTAAGTGAGAACATTATTCCCTAAAATTTGGCATCTATCCATGTAATTTGCTTTTACCCTTTTATCCAATTTCCCTATTTTTTTCACTTCTCTGTCTTATTCAATTCTAATTAAAATAGTACACCAAGTTTTATATTAATTAGGGTTAAAAATTCTAATATAATCAATGTATACAATATTTTTATTTATTATACATGATATATTAATTTATTATATATGATATATTTATTTATTACCCATAAGGGGTTAGCTAGTTGGTAAGGAAGGCGCTCCCTCCCCTTGTGAACCACGCTAACTGTGGGGAGCACTCTGGGAGTTTAAAATCCTAAATGCACCAGGCTGATGTGGGGGAGTGCATTCTTATTTGTCAAGAGAGGGACTAGTCAAAGTGCGCTTTTGGCCCAAAAAACCCTTACTGTTCAATGAAAAAAAAAATGTATTTATTAGACTTCAATGTATGCCCCAACCCCAACACCTACATAAAAGAATAATTTCCACTCTTTTAACAAAAGGATTTTCCAAACTATTCAAAACAAGCAATACGCATATTTTGGTACATTTTCACGTATGTTAGACTCTATTTTGAGAGTTAGTTGTAGTCTGGAATGTCATTCAACAAAAGGGAAATTACTTTGTTCTAATGCCAAAATTAAACTTGAGGGGCAATCTGATAATACTTAAGACTTTGCCCTAGCACGAAGGGTATCACAGAAGATTCCCTAAAAAAAATAGGCAGCAAAGTCTAAGGATCATCAAAAGAAGGAGCAAGTCTAATTTTAGAGTTTTTTTTCGAATTTACACATACAAGAACTCCTAGCACACTCGATGCATGTGTATAATAAATTATAGTAATTCTTGATAATAGGGATATTTTTAATACATTCTTAAAGCATGCGATGGGAGTTTGGTTGAGTGGTCAAGGCACATGCGCTCATAATGGAGGTTGTGGTTTTGAAACCCATAATAAGCAGTATAAAGTTTTCAGAATCAACTAAGGGTAATTTGGTGATTTCAGATGGGCTCGTGCTTAATATAATAGATATAGCAATTAACTAGGCATGGCAACAATTTACTTAAAAAAAAAAAAATACCCCAAGGGTTGGCTGCAAACAGATCTAATGAGAGAAGTTTAAAACGCCACCACTTACCACAGGAAAAGAAATTTCTCCGCAACCAACCACGTATGACCGACCCGAGCCAATAGCCCCTTCTTCATAACCTCTTACACTGTTAGTTCCACCAATGGCAAATGCTTCATGCGGAGGAAAATTACCCACCACATGGCCACCAGACATACTACATCACAAAAGAAGGAAAGTCAGCAACCTACACAAGGCGGACCAAATTGCCAGATATTTTCCCCCTTTTTTTATTATTTTGTTTTGGATAAAGAGACATCACACCTTAAGAGAAGGCGTGCTGGACCCAATACCAAGCCTTTCCTTGCACGACCAGTAACTCTATTGAAAACTAGCCACTCTGTCCATGCAGGTAGTCCTTGCTCCATGTTCAACACCAACTACAAGGACACACATGAGGATACATGATACAGTTTGCACACTCACATATATATTATCTTCTGTTTTTACTTTCTTTTTATTTCTTTACTTCCATTCAGCTCTGGGTGGGCTAGGGTTCAGACCTCATCCCCCATACAATCTCCCTTAAAAAAAAAAGATTACAAGAGACTACGAAAATTGTAGGTGACTAACCATTGAAGACCCAGGTTCACCTGAACCGGTATATACACTCTCGAGTTTAGCAAGTAACATATTATCATGGGTATTGCCACTGCAAAGAAATTTTATAAAATTATAAGCTAACAACAGCACGATAACAAGCATACAAGTCTAGCAAACAAGCCAACAAGGAATTGTACAATATCAGGCTTCAAAGATACATACCTTGCAGTAAGCGGGCTGCTGTAGAAGTCCCTTATAATAGGATTTCCCTTATCATCACGAGCCCCAGCACACTGAAAATTTATGGATTAACAGATGGAAATGCGCAATCAGAAAATCAAGTCAAGATCATGATTAGAATTTATCAATTGGGACAATCGCAATCCAGAATAACTAAATACTAGAACTCATAGTATATTCAATACGTGTGCAATATTATTAAGGATGTTTATATTATTTACATTTCTAAAACAATTTGAAACATGTGACAGTATTTGGCCAAGTTGTTAATGGGGATGAATAACATTGCAAGTAGTATTTAAATTTTAAACCAAAGAAGGTTAATTTGGTAATTTCAAGAGCGTACCGAAGTATAACTGCCGTCTCGTGCTTAATCTAATAGATAGTACTTTTGCCAACATGTAATAAAATGGGGCTGAATGGTTAAGGCACATATTTATGTTGTTGAGATCATAGGTAATCCTAGTCCTTGGTCAAGTAGTATTTTTATTCTAAATCAATGAAAAGTGTTTTAGACATTTCAAGTGCATATCACGAACTCTTCCTCGTGTTTAATACAATAAATTATAAATATTGTCCGATTGCTAGGTCATTCAACTGAGCAGTGCGATCCATTTGTAAAACCGTATTACTACAGCAAAATAAACCACAAACGCATCAGTTTAAACTGTGATCTTTTGGCAATTATCTTTTAGCAGTGCAGCGTGTTCTTTTCTTTGTAATTGGTTCCTAGAGTGGGGTAAATTGACTCAATATTCAGGAAGGCTAGGTAATTCGAGCAGCAAGGGTTAGAGCTTTTTTTTTCGAATTAACACTCTTAAAGAAAGGACATAAATGACTAATGATTGTGCATCAGAGCAGACCTGGGAATGCTCGGTTATCCAATGTATTTAATGTAAGGTTTTGCAGCCAAGGCCAATCCATGATTTTTGGAAAAACAAGAAGGCTAGTTTTGGCCCCCCATTTTATATCTCAAAGAATTATGTAAAACAAGGGGGGTTAAGTCAGAGGATTGCGTTAAAAAAAATTAGACATTGCCCCCCATTTTCACAATTTCACGTAATTATTTGAGATTCTCCCTGCAAGCAATGGACAAATGCTAATGATTATGAAAACAGGGGTTAAGTCTGATTTTGAGTCAATCATAGTGGGCAAAATCGAAAAACCCCAACAAAAAAAAAATAGCATAAACATTTGAAAAGGAAAACCATATTAGTAAAGTACCTGAAAAATAACTCCTGCTGTTCCACTCCACTTTGGCCTGAATGGTCGACTGTATTCAATGCCAGCTGTGACCCGGCCTATGGTAAGGTTAGTATTGCCAGGTTGGTTCCCATGAACAAGTGTCCCAGGGGTTCTTGAATTCTAATCATAAATAAACGATCCAACAAAAATTAGTTTTTCGGCATAAAGAAAAAGGGGCCTTTTTACTCCACCCCCTATTTTAAATGTGAAATTAGAGCAAACCAAACCCCCCCCCCCTCTCTTCCCCCTTCTCCCTTATTTTCATAATCATAAGAGTTTGCCCTCTGCATGCAGGGAAATCTCAAAGTATTACATAAAAATGGGGGGCAAAGTCTAGTTTCTCTTAACTTAATCCTTTGACCTACCCCCCCCCCCACCCAAAATTTCATGTAATTCTTTGAGATTCCCCGTATGCAGTGGAGAGTCTAACGACTGTGAAAACAGGGGGGTACGTCTAATTTCACATATAAACTGGGGGCAAACTCCCAAAAAAAAACTACGGGGATAAGATTTAAAGTAGGCAAGTACCTGAACCATGATTGTTCTTGATGTTCTCTTGTCATCTCCTTCAATCCATGGATCTGTGTAGTTTATTCTGAATATCGAGTCAATTTGCCCCCTCTCTAGTGAAAGATTAACTTTTTGGTTTCTCCCAAAAAGATTTCTATGATAAATTGCACAACTGCAAACAAAGGGTAGGAGTTAAAATCATACAGGAATGAATTGTATAGTATAGCAACAATCACTATAAGCAATAATAATGTTTGCTTGCTAAAGTTTTCCATGGAAAATGCGTACTTTTCCACCTTTCTGTGTGCACTCAATTGTGTAAATTTCCATCATAATCAAGTTCATGTTACAAGTAGAACTAGAACAATTTCATGTAATCCAATTCTTAACCCCCCCCCCCCTCTCTCTCTCTCTCTCAAAAAAAAAAAAAAAAAAAAAAAAAAAAAAAAAACATGTTTTTAGAATTTGTAGGGGTTGTGTGGAAAAGCTCTGTAAAGCCAAAAGTTGGATTCAAGGAGGAAATTGTGCAATCAAACACCAAAAGTTTCAAATTTCATTATCCAAAGTTGAAAAAGGTATACCCATTCCACACAGAAATAAAGGCAAACAAATAACAAACTTAAATGCCCCTCCATGGAATTTTCAGAAACCAAATACACCCACAACTGAATCATTTTGTACTCGAATTCCATTCTAGCAATCAAACACCCTAATTTCAAAAAAAAATAAACCCAAAAAAATAGAAGGTTCTACCGGGATACCAATACATGTTTAGATAAGTATCCTTAATTTCAGAATATTACCTTCCAATTAATCCTGCTAGAGGGCCATTTGTGATCCTACAAATTGAAAAGCCAAGAAGTAAATACTTTTGCAGGTACCACAAAGTAACCAAAACTTTAAATATGAATACTGAACATAAGTTATTGAAACTTAAAGCTTCTCTGGATTGTCAGGAAAGTTTAGTAGGAAAGTTATTCTCGGAAAAGTGGGGTAAAGTGAAGCAGAAGAAAAAGAAACTTACTTTCGGGTACGCATTTGTTTGACACCAAAATAGAAAAAATAATAATAATAATAATATATTAAAAATATGATGCTAGTAATTACCAGAACTTTTATTTGAAGTATAAAAACAATAAACACCTAATAAATAGTGCAGGAAAACAGATTTTCCTTCACTTTCCTTTCCTTTTCGTGTCATCCAAACAGAGCCTAAAAGTATTGGTACTTGACGCCTAATGAAACATCACATACGACATACCCACTTGAAATCCCACCACCAGCAGAGACACCTCCGCTTACACGCTCAACAACATTCATTATCAAATCAACATTGCCGGTATCTGCAATGCAGCAATAAGAGATATTCGAAACCATTTTCAGACAAAACATCTTCACTCATATTAGAAGACAGTAACAAGTATTATTTGATATTATACCTCCAGCAGGCTGCGGAACAATACTAACATCTTCCATTATACCCATTGTTAACACGGTCTCGACATCTCTTTTACCTTGAAGCATACTGTAAACCTGCATAAGAATAATCCAGTCAAAAGTAAATGTCGTTTCTGTTAAGAGAAAGTAGCCACTGAAACATCGCAGAGGTAAAAACATAAGACGCTTTCCTAATTAGCTCAACTAAACTTTTTATTAAATAATAATAATCAAATTCCAAAAATGGTGGATCTTAGAACCTAATTGAAGGCCAGCCCCTCCTCTTTCCTGTGTTGAGCCACAATGAAACAATGGTAATCAAGCCACAAAGCTCGTCAAGACCAACATCGTCGTCATTTTTGCTCCTTCCATTAGAAGTAACTGTAGCTTGAAATATTTAATTTCAAGAAAGATATCAATGTTTTTCGAAACACGATTTTAAAATCTTATCTGTGAGAGATTGTGCCTATTAATGGAGCATCCGTCCCAGTAGAAATTCATCACCAGGGTATTTATTTATTTATTTATTTTACAGAACGAAAATTTCATTAAAATAGAAGTAAAGAGAACAAGAAGTTCTCATTTAGCAATAATGCAACCAGTACGAAATACATTAAGAAATAGAATCAGATATCCACTCTTTTCTTCACTGATGTACAATTCTAATCCCAAAATTTTCAACAGACCCTACTTTCTCTTTGAAGTCTTATATCATACTTTTATGTAAAATACTGTTTCCAGATAAATACCTGTCCCTTCTTGGTAGTAAGTTGCCGAAGAATTGTTTCAGGCCTTGTCTTCCCTACAGTTGGCTCACCACTGAAGGCATCCACAAAACATGGATATTATGAAAAAAAAATATCACTAAATATAATAAATAGTTGATAATAACTGAAATTAGACACACACACACACAGAGATTCAAAGCAGGCTCTTACGTCCTACGAAGGAAGCGTATGGATATATCGTTGACCTCTGCTTCTGAAACTTGTAACCTAATAATACCCCCTGAAAGAATCTCAACCCCTTGAACCTGGTGTAGAGATCAATATGAAGTCAACTGTTAATGCATCTCGTAATCTACAAGGCCAATTACAGCCCTAAGAATTTGAATTTGCACAAGCTCCAAAACTAGAAATTTTGTAAGTTAACGAAGATAATGAGCTAACCATGCCAAAAAGACCCCGCTCCATGTACCAGTCATTGATGGACTCTATTACTTGATCTAAACGCCTTATATTGACCACTTTTCCTGCATAACTTAACACCAAAATCAGCACAAACAAGGGTCCCATATCAGCAGCATAAAGAAGAATTGGGACGATTAATAATTTTGGAATGACAAAAATATGACATGAAAAAATATGCAAACGCCAATTATTAGAATATTCTTTTACTTCAGAGATGAGTCCAAATATTCTTGGATGCCAAGCATGACCAAGAAACATTGATGATGAGATGTGACCCTTTTCTTTGTATAACAGAAAAAATGTTGGAAAAATAAAGGTTTCATCGTTAGAAATACAAAACCGGTGGAAGATTTTAGTAAGAAATAATGTGGACAGAGACATACTAATCGTTTTAATTACACGCATATAATTTTTTCAATAAGAAACACTCTTATTTACATGTGTGTACATAATATGCATGTACGATCTACATAATGTGAATCCCATTTTACATTTTTGGGGAGTATCAACTAAGAGTCATATTTCTAAACGTAGTCTTATAGATCGATGTGATATACCAAAACAAACCTTTTATTACAAAGGCTTTAACGAAGTTAGTGCCATTCACTCAGTCACTCCCCATCCCGTCTCAATGAAGTGTGATTAAGAAAGTTCACAATATCATTAATTAATGTGTTTTGCTTACAACCTGGGAATCTTAATTTGGGACAAAGCAGGAATCAAAATCTAAAAATAGTACCGGTACAAATGGGCCAACACGAATTCTTTGAAAAAGGTAGGATACGGATATAAATACCTTGGGGATTAAGTGAATATGTTATGTATATGTACGGTGCAAAATAGTATATAAAAATAATAACAATAACTATGACAATATATATAAAATAGTAAAAAAAATAATAACAATAATCAATAGTCATAATTATTATTTTGTAGGCACCCAAATGCACAATCTCTTGGGTGTTCCGCAAGAAACAACTTGTGAGAAATAGTCGATAAGTTCAGAAGTTCCATAACATCTTATGTTGGCATCCCCTATAATCTAAAATTACAAATTGACCCTTTATTTTTAGTTTTGTAAAAACCAATTAACCTCCAAGCATATCACAAGAGTATCCCAGCGTATTTCCACTGTATCCGAAATTCAAAAAATTCTAGAAAAACCCTCAAATACTATAAAATGCTTATCCAATACATGTCGGACGCATATCTTATCAGATACCTGTCTAATACAGATTCGTGACCCTTCGAAAAATATCCCTGTTACATATATCTATTTACTCAAAATTGTGTTCCATGTTAATTTTTCTAAAGCAATCAAAATTAGTAATTATCAATTACATATTAAAATGTTATATAGTTCATATTACAGGCTTTACATCAATATAATATGAACTTTTCATGAGAAAATATAGGTCAATTATACCTTAATTTATATATAGAAAACATATTTATTATTCATGGGTCATATGTGTGTCTATCCTAGTTTCAACGAATTATAGTGTCGCTGTGTCATTTCAATTCATATCTCATGTTTGAGTACCTTTGCCATCTCGATTTTTTGTCACAAGTTCACCCCATGCTTCTTAGTATGAGAAGAATAATTTGGTTTGACTAACTCAAACAAAGAGCGAGAGCCTATATTTATTTATAAAAATTAGGGTTACAATGACAAAGCAAAAGAAATAGAAGGACAAAAAGGGACATACTAATCTAAGTAATCAAATCCTAATTAAAGACTAAATCTATAAGATCCCTTCTTTATGAGAAGTACAAAGGTACCTAGTAACACTTGATGATAGTAATAAAAATAAAATATGATTCCATTACATATTTACATACATATGACTATATGAGGATTGATTACAAGAGAAACGTACCATATCCATCACGAAAAGCATCCTCTACAAACTTGGCTGGAAGCACGTTAGCTCCTTCACATACCAATCCTTGGAACTCTTGGTTTGGTTCTACCTTGTGCCAAAAGACACCAATATAAATAATAATCATACATCAGAACATTTCTACAATTTATTTGAGCATGTGTATTATTCTGATACTATATGCACAAATATACTCCGATAAGTTAACATGTCAATATACATTTGAAGGATCTGAGATTAATGTCCCTAATCGGTTGGGCTACTAAATACACTTAAAACAGAGTGAAAAGGACCCAATCCTACTGCAACAACTTGTCAGTGTCACATATGTAGCTCAACTATTATTCGACAATGTTCTGAGGTGCGTCTTTCGAAACATGATAGCCAAGTACATAAGATGGAGGACAGATGTCCACAAAAGAAAAAGAAGCTAGAAAAACCCCAAACCGAAAAAATAAAATCAACACAAGTGAATAAATTCTCTCCAGTCCTGGGAAATATCTGAAAGAGATATTTCTCTAAGTATGATCTATAAAGGTGTATCTTGGGATACATTATGATACATGATACAACTCCGACATACGCTCTGACTACCTTGCTTGTTGCATTTCCACAAGAGATCACATAAACTTATCTAGCATTAACTTAATAAGTGTGACCCAGCAAAGATAAATTAAATGAAGTTGCTAGAAGATGCTTCTAATAAGAGTTATACAGACACATTCAGACAGATATTGTATTGAATTCAGTTTTACGAACTTCCTTCAAGAATAAGCCCTATAAAGGTTGAAGAAAGAGACCAAACCACAAACTGAGATAGCTGCTAAGGAAAGGGGGTCATCAACCACGCAAACTAATATGAGATTTGCTTCCTTATATCATCTTCAAATCATTAATAGCTTAATAAAAGTACATCACTGACCAATCTCAGACGCCTCATATGCTCTACTTCAGCCCATATGATAACCATTAGCCACAAACAATGAGCTATAGAAATGGCTTTACAGCACTGTCTTCTACCAGGGAAAAAAAAAACCTCCAAAATAACCAATGTTTAAAAATCTATCAAGGCTTACAACTCGAGGCAAAGCGGGGTGAAATAGCCTCATGGCTTAAGCGGTTAAGCCTGAAGGTCATTATTTGAGGCTTAAGCCTCGGGGCTGTCCGCCTCGGGACTTAATCCTCTGATTTATCTAGATTTTGACAAGTCTCCACCTCCTGCTTTCTTTCTTCTCTTCCCTTATTATATTTCTCTCATGTAAGCCACTCAAAATTATTCCATCCTGACCCCCAACCCCCCAAACAAAATGAACTGTCAACATTACTCAAAATAAATTGTATTACAATAAATATGTGTGTATATATATACAGACTAGGTCCTAAACCATGCCAAAGGCACTACCAATCATTCAAGATGCATCTTAAATCTCAGCCACACAATTCTTTATCCCCTTATACATTTTTTAGATTCAAAAACCATTGCCCCTTATTATACAGACATATTGTTCGACCGAGTACTCGGTGCATATATTTATATATTATATATAAGCAGTATACATTGCAAAATACTCCCACCCAAATTAAGAGTTCAACATTCCAAGCAGCATTCAATTCATGTCTTCCTCATAAAGTTGCTCACTGAATGATAAATTATTCTCTGCCTCACCGGCCAGACTCGGACACGTTCTCAAGGCCATATTATTTATAATTTTATATGGTAACAAATACAATGGGAGTGAACCACTAAATGAGAATACTTTATATTTCAAGCCTCTTCTCTAAAGAAAATACCCAGGTATTATTTTTTGCCAACTGATTCCATGTCTAAATCTTCCTCTAAACATCACAGTCCTCTCCTCCTGTATAAAGGAAAATCATCTTTCCTGTCCCCCTTAACAAGTTTCAATCCTAAAAGACCACCCAAACAGTCTTTCAAGCTCAACTCTCTAAATAATGCAATTTTGGAGTTACCAAACATCTCTTTTCTCCTGTCCAATTTCATCAACGTTAGTTCCCTGAACAGAACAAACTCAGAAAAATCAGCAACATTATAATATCCACCACCCTTTGACTTTTTCCACTAAAGCCCTCGTCCTTTAACCACTCATTCTTGAATTTGAAAGGTCCTTTGCCCTCAAAGAACACCCTCATTGTCCAGCAGACATAACCAAAGATATAACATTTGTCAGCATGCTCAAGAAAGCCTCATCTAATTTAGAGAGACAAAAAACCAATCCTGGAGTAAGTATGATACTTCAGCCACTAGACAATGTAAAGGCTTTGGTGGCATTAAACTAAATTTTGAAGAAAAAAACCTTTCCAACACATAAGTCCGCCAAAATGATTTTCAAATTGCCATATAAACATTCACAGGTCTACCTATGTGGAAGGGTAATTTTGGATCCCATCCACGTAATCCATAAGTTCTGACCAATTAATCCACATTTTCCATTTAGTTTACCACTTAGTGAGATGATCTGAGATCAACTTAATCAACTTACAAATTCTGTTTTTACAATTTCTTTCAAAATTTTGAAAGTTGGATAATGTGCCTATGTGCCTACTTCTCTAGTGAAGTATTAAGGCACGTGTCTACCTATGTGCCATAATACTTATTTGTTTTTTCAAATTCTTTCAAAATTAACCTCATTTATTTCATCAAACTTGAATTAAAGTTGGATATTGTTGGGCATATCACAATAACCTCACCAGTAAATAGGAAAGCATGATGCATATATATATACTAGAATTGGTAGCACAAGCAATACCTGTGCATATTTAGTAATTTATCACATTATGTATATATTCTTAAAACAAAACAAGTGTGCATTTGGGGTATTTGGTCAAGTGATAATAACATGTGTTTTCATGCCTAAGGTTTTAGGTTCAACTCCAAGTTTACGCATTACCTCTAACATACCTGAAACATCAATCTAATACCGTCACGCGTATCCACGGCAACGGGCATACAAGAAGAGAAGTACCCACTCCCAATAATCCTAAGCACATCCTCCTGAACCTCCCTAACCGAAAGCGCGGAATTCGGCCTGCAAGTCTTCAATGCAGCAAGTGCCTCCTGCTCCAAGTCCTTCCTCTCAAGCTCCTCCCCATCATTATTCCTCACCAGCACCTCACTCACCAAAACCCTCTCCTCATTACTCCCAGAATGACCACTACTATGACCACCACTACCCTTTGTGGGGGCCACTGCTCCCTCTTCGTCGGCCCGTGATAGGGCCAACGAAGCGGAGCATAAGAGCAGTGAATTGGAGTGGAATTGACTGAACCTCTTGTGCGCTTTATCGAATAACTGTTCAATGTGGTTGGCGAGACGAAACGGGCTGATTCTGTTGTGGGTTTTGACGAAATTGATGAATTTGTCAACTGGGTTTTTGGTGAATTGGTTGATTAAGTGTTTGTTGTTGAAGATTGGTGATGGGGAAATGGTGAAATGGTGATTGGAGAAGAGAGGTGAGGTGGAGTGGGAATGGTGAAGAAGAGGGGGGAGTTTGAGGGATGAGGATGTGAACTTTACGCCGTTGTTTTGCGGCATTGTGCCGAATTCGGAAGTAGCTTCTCCGATCAATTTGGTTCCGCGAATTTATCTAGGGTTTTGGGGGATTGATTCAAGAGAGATACAAAAATAAAAACCCTAGTTTTCACATGAACTGGATGTCCGACGAAACCCAAGAATTTGGAAGAGAAAGTTGCACAAAGTGACGATGTCAATACTATTTTTAGCCCAGAAAATTTAAAATATTTTATTTTTAGTCCAATCCAATAGTATATTAGTCTATTAGATTTGCGGAAATTCTATTTACACTATATAAATTCTTTAAAATTACAGCATGCTTAAAATTACTATAAAAACATACATAAAATTCTTAAAACTCTCTATATATATCACACATTACATGATTACATACTGAAAATTAATACAAAAGGCATACAAAAATTCTTACAACAGTACTAGGGACAATTAAAATTTTCTATCTCTCTACAATTTCTTTCCATACTATTCTCAAACCCATCTAAACTCTTTCTCACCACAAACAAATCTTAATCATATATAAAAAATGTATGATATATTTTATAAGAATGGCTGAAACGAGGGTTCGAGCCATAAATTTTAAATCTATGAGAGGCGTGGAAGAAATGGGGGAAAGGGGGGGGAGTATGTAGCATTTATTCAAAGAAATTTTACCGATCTAACATGTTTAAGCCATATATAATCGGCATAAGATTGCTGAATTTGTAATCAAATGTTCAACTATATTTGGCCGACAATGATTTAGTATAAATAGAAACAACTTTGAGAGAAACATGATCAACTTCAATTAAAACTTGAGTATCGATGTCAATTTTATGGTTATCATTTAATGGATTTAACACAAAAGGCAAATCCTACATTATACAATATATAAAATTTAAGAAAATATGAACCTAAGAAAAAAATTGGCAACACATGCATGGCCAAGAAATAAGGTACAATTCAACAATATTGCACCGTGTATAATTGAATATCTCAGCAACAAATTGTCATATTTGTGATATTTTGTCGACAATGGATTGATGAAAATGTCTTATTTTATCAGCTTTGTGTGGCCGACAATGATGTTCTTAATAGACCACATGATTCATCATAATTTTATCACAAATTAAATATTATATTTTTTTTACTTAACACACCACACAATTCTTAATTTTACCACAAAAAAAGTGTGGTGTGTAGCTCCGTTTTGTACTTTTTTAACGTGAGGTAATTTTAGAGAATTTTTGTGGTATAAATAGAATCTCCCTTGTTTTATAACCCAAAAGTGTGGAAGAATATGAATTTTATTTTTATTAATGTTTTTAATTTTATTTTTATTTTTGTGTTTTTCCAATGGTGCCTCTTTTGAATTTATTTTTTTTATTGAAATCAATTATTTTTTTATATTTTTGCTTTTTGGGTACTTAAATTTTAGTAGATAATATATTAAAATGATTCAGGCATTTTTGAAATTCAAAATCAAACATATTATACGATACATTTAGCAATTTAAGCTTCCTAAATTTTAGATAATATATTAAATTTAAGGTAATATATTGTATGTTAAGCTTTTTGAATTTTAGGTAATATCTGCCGAATATATTTAGGTAATCTATAATAACAAAAATTCTGCTCAAAAAATAGAACCAATCTCAGCCATCCAATTTTTAGGATAATCCCTTCCACTCATTTTTTCTCTCCATCTCTCTAATATCTAAGCCAGCCACTCATTTATCTATCTCACTCTTTTTCTACAAAGACAATGCCTACTCCTTTCTCTTTTACACAACACAACCGTAACTTGCCTCAGTCCTAACCAATGTCGCCGTTCGACCCAACTCATTTATTTCTCTATGTCTCACTGTCGCCACTAATTTATTTCTCTCTATCTCACTAAGGTACTATTATCATCTCTCTCTTTTAGACCCACTGATGATTGTGTATTTACATTTAGATGATGCAAATAATATCTTTGCGGTTTTTAAGGTGGGTGACGGAGAGGTGGGTTATGGGAGACGTCCATAACATCACACTAAGGCTTTCCATTTGGATCGGCAATTTAGATCTATAATAACAAAATATAGTGTATTTTGAAATGCCACAAAAATCTCGCTCAAAAAATAGAACCAATCTCAGCCATTTAATTTTTAGGATAACCTCGTCCACTCACTTTTTCTCTCTCTTTCTAATATCTAAGTCAGCCACTCATTTATCTCTGTCACTCTTCTTCTACAAAGACAATGCCTACTCCTTTCTCTCTCTACACAACACAACCGTAACTTGCCTCAACCTAACCAATGTCGCCGTTTGAGTTTTTGACCCAACTCATTTATTTCTCTATGTCTCACTCTCGCCACTCATTTATTTCTCTGTCTCACTAAGGTACTATTCACATATCTCTCTTTTAGACCCACTGATGGTTGTGTATTTACATTGAGATGATGCAAATAATATCTTTGGGGTTTTTGAGGTGGGTGACGGAGAGTTGGGTTACGGGAGACATCCATAACATCACATTGAGGTTTTTAGCTTGGTTCGGTGATTTAGATAGAGAAAATACGATTATATGTATAAAAGAAAAAGGGAAAAAAGAGAGAGAAAGATGAAGGTGGAAGAGAGAGATGAAAGAGATGAGAAGGAATTTGCTTTATCTTGCATAACAGGGGCGTAAGTGGGAACAACATGTAGACGTATCTCCTCCATCTTCGTTTTCTCCGTCTCACTCTCTCTCTAGAGTTTGAAAAGGCATGGACATATTTTCCATCTTTAAGGACCATAAGATTATCATCTCCGTCTCACTTTCTCTCTAGAGTTTGAAAAGGCATGGAAAACCATAGTGTGATGCTATGGACGTCTCCCGTAACCGATCTATCCGTCTGTAACATCCTGTATTTAATTATGTTTTATTAATCCCATTACACACATGTGAATGATTGTTTGGTGATTCGGGTGGTCCGAATCAATTTCGGTTAGTAAATAGGAAGTTTTGGTTCTTTGCAATTTGTGAATTTTGGCTAACTTTGGGCTATCGTAATTTGGTTGTTTCTTGTCCGAATAAGATTTCGTTCGCGCATGTGTCTAGTTTTCATACCATTCTACAACTTTTGTGTTTAATCGGAAGCTAAATCTCACTTCTTATAGGTTAAAATAGGGCGCAAAGTAGGCCCATCGCTAAATTCGGGTTATTCGGTAATTATTCGGCAGAGCGCTGCCTTCGGCAAATTTTTGGAGAAAATCTATCCATAATTTGGGAAAACATCCTATTAGGAAGTTGTAAATCTTTGAATTACCTTTTCGTGGACATAAAGATTACCTCAATCCGAGTTCCGAGTAAGGAGTTATGACCAAATTACTAACAGTGGTTAGTGTAACCAAAACAAGCTTGGACAGAATGTTTCTGGGATTGGTCCCAGAAATCCTAGGATCGGTCCCAGGCTCGGATCGGTCCCAGAAATCCTAGGATCGGTCCCAGACCCCTGTGTGACGAATTCTCTAGAATTTTAACCCCATTTTCTCACCATTTATCCCCAAAACTCGACCCAAACTTCCTCCTATCAACTTGAGGGCTTTAGAGAGAGATAAAGGTGGTTCTTAAAAGGATTCTTACTCATTTTTCAACATCAATCCGATATAAAAGCTCCAAATCCTCCGAATCATCCTCCTGGTCGCTATTCATCATCTTTCTCGCTAGGATTTCTCAGAATAAGACTTGAACCTTCAAATGTTCTTCTTCTTTCTCGTTGATAAGTCGAGGTAGGGGTTCTATGGCTTTCAAAACTTAATATTATGCTTTATCTACTCGATAATCATGTTTTTTTTATCATTATTTGTGTGAAAAACTTGATGATAAAATGGGTTCATATTGTTGCTTGATTTATAAAACTATGTTTGCATGATTTAAAGCATGATATGCCTTACCCACTGGTTGTACTGTGTTATTGGAATCATATACGATATCTCTTGGTGGTGTGGATATTGTTTGTGGGGAAAAATAAAATTATTGATTGATTTATACACTCCAAGAGATATAGAATTGGTTGTACTTGAATGGGTATGGCATAGTTTGCTTGATGTTTGTATAAATGAGCATGTTTGCATACTGTATACATCATTATTATGTCAACCAAAGGCTCGAAAAGATCATGGCAAGCTCTGGATCAATTTCTCGGTTCGTGGTTCTATTATTGACCTTTGTGAAGGATTCTGTGGTTCGTGAATAAGATGGAGAGCTAGCGTCTTTCAAGAAAAAATGGTTGTATCAATATGGTGCTTGCCGGGATGGGAAAAATAGGCAGGGCTCGGTGCCCTTGGGTTGAAAAGTCCTAAACCCCTGGGGGAGCAATGTATGGCTGCCTATCAGCCACCGGTGTGGAGCCCGGGGACATAGGAAAATTGGCAAAGCACTGATGGTTCTGTGGTTATGATTCTATCGGTGGACTTGAGGTCCAAATTGTGATCTATTGATGTATTCTGGGGCCGATGGGCCATGTTATTCTATAAGATCGTTGGGCCAACTTATGGCTGTTATCGGCTGGCGGTCGGGCCACCTTGTATTCAGGATCAGCATTGGCACATTTGAGCTACGTGATTCTATGGTTGACACATGGGAGGTAACCTGCATTGGCATATGCATTGCATTGCGAAATGAATAGATGTTTTCCACTGAATTGTGTTTTCTCCGTGATTATTTACCCCTAGTGAGTGTATAGCTCACCCCGTTTTCTAAAACTATCACAGGTACTCACGAGTTCCCGGAGGACAAAAAAGCAGTGGGATCAGGGACGAAATAAGAGCTCTGATACGGTTCATTTTTGATATATATATATATGCATATGTTTTTTTTCGGGAAGCCACGGCCGGCCCGAGAATTGTATATATTATTGGAACACATGCAGTTTTGAATTCATATACACGTATAGGTGTGATGTATGCTTGAACATGATACTACGTTTTTGACATGCTCTACGTCTAGAATACTTGATGCATATGTGTTATTGTGTATTTGTTATCTTTTTATACGCATATCCTAGTTTTACTAGGATGGGTGAGTAACGCTTCAAGCCTTAAATACGGGTGTTATCATGTAGATTAAGGCGGGGGCGTTACACCGTCTCCCACCTCAAAAACCCCAAAGATATTATTTGCATCATCTCAATGTAAATACACAATCATCAGTGGGTCTAAAAGAGAGAGATGAGAATAGTACCTTAGTGAGATAGAGAGAAATAAATTAGTAGCGACAGTGAGACATAGAGAAATAAATGAGTTGGGTCAAAAACTCAAACGGCGACGTTGGTTGGGCTGAGGCAAGTTACGGTTGTGTTATGTAAAGAGAGAAAATCATAGGCGTTGTCTTTGTAGAAGAAGAGTGAGAGAGATAAATGAGTGGCTGGCTTAAATATTAGAGAGAGAGAGAGAGAGAAAGGAGTGGACGGGGTTATCCTAAAAATTGGATGGCTGTGATTGGTTATATTTTCTAAGCGGGATTTTGTGGCATTTCAAAGCACACACTATTTTGTTATTATAGATCTAAATTGCCGATCCAAACTGAAAACCTTAATGTGATGTTATGGACGTCTCCCGTCACCCACCTCTCCAACACCCACCTCCAAAACCCTAAAGATATTATTTGCATCATCTCAATGTAAATACACATTCATTAGTGGGTCTAAAAAAGAGAGATGGGAATAGTACCTTAGTGAGACAGAGAAATAAATGAGTGGCGACAGTGAGACAGAGAGAAATAAATGAGTTGGGTCGAACGGCGACGTTGGTTGGGACTGAGGCAAGTTTCGGTTGTGCTGTGTAGAGAGAGAAAGGAGTAGGCGTTGTCTTTGTAGAAGAAGAGTGAGAGAGATAAATGAGTGGCTGGCTTAGATATTAGAGAGTGAGAGAAAAAATGAGTGGACGGGGTTATCCTAAAAATTGGATGGCTGAGATTGGTTCTATTTTTTGAGCGGGATTTTTGTGGCATTTCAAAATACACTCTCTTTTGTTATTATAGATATATAAAAATTTGGACGGAATTGTAAAAACTTGCTCACTCTTTCCCCTTAAAGCAAGCAATATATTATATGTTGCATGGCATTGCAAAATTTCAATTAGTCCATTATGCTATTAAATTAAAAAAAAATGCATTATCATCTGAATGAAAATTAATTAGGGGTTTAAAAAAAATTATAAGCATAATAAACTAAAGTAAATAATACATAATATATACCTCATCAAAAGATATCAATAGTTCAAAAACTATTGTATACAATGGGGAAATAAAAAAAATCCATAGCAAAAACTTAAGTTAAATACATTTAAAGTTAGGATAAAACATTTTTAGTTGTTTGTTACAATAGACAATAATATTTTTGCAAGATATACGCATTGCCATATTTGATGTTGAAGGCATTGATAGCAAAACTTAGTCAATATCACAACATATAGCCAAAAAGTAGGAAAAAAAATCATTATGGAGAGACACAATTTTATAAGAAGGCAAATTATCAACGTCTAACCTTGGTATCTCAAAAAATCCTCATCATTAAACTACAAAATGTCGAGGTATCCATGTCACGATATACAAGCCATGTGACTCTAGTTTGAAAAATTATATGTAAACAAAAAAGTAAATTAGTTTAATACGAAATAAGATTTAACTTGGTATTCAATTAAGTAATTACTTGTGCAATTGAGATTAATATTGATCATTATTTAATTATTCATTCACCAACTTGTCTATACGTACTATGAATTATGTTATACGTTGTTACTAGGGCTGGCTATGGTTCAGTTACCGAACTGAAATGGTCAATTTTATACCAAACTGACCAATATCAATATATATAAATGTGAAACTGCTTCTAAACCGATACTTTCGGTAAACCGACCATCTGTATTACCGATTTAATTTGTCGATTCAGTTATAATGCGATAAAAACCGACCAACTAATGCAATAAAGATGATGAAAATAATGGCACAAATTGAAAGTTTCTCATTACTAACTTAGTAACACTTTTAACCCCGAAGTTTGCTAGTAGTTTCACTTTTGTCCCTAATGTTTCGATTTAGGTGCATTAAACTCCAAAGTTTAGAAATTATTTCAATGTAGTACAATTAGTAACTTCCGTTAAGTTTTTTAACGGAATTAAAATGTGGGGCCACTTAATTTCTTTTCCAATTTTCTGGTGAAATTTTACGTCACAATTTTGGACCTCTAGATTATCGAATTTGAAAAAAATGTTGAACTGCAAAATTAAAGTTCTCGAAATTCTCTTTGTGATACACTCAAGAAACTCGTGATTTGGAGTCTTTGGAAAAAAATTGGTTTAAAAATTATTTGAGTTGCTTTAAAAATTATTTGAGTTGCTTTAGATATATTGTCTCACCAATTCAACAAATTTAAACATTATAACCTATACCCAATTTTTTATTTTTAATCTCTAAGCTTATTTTCTCCACATAATTTATATTCAGATCGTTTTGCAAAATTTATTTGTTGTCAATTTAATGGTTGTTATACCCAATTACAACTTTATTTTTATTTTTATTTTTAAGTTTTTTTGTTTTAATATTTAAAAAACTTAATTTTTGAAAATATATAATTAATGAAGGCTAAAAGTAAAATGGACGATGATGATATCCATTTTTCAGGGATATTGGCTTTAGTACATCTGATCAGCTGTTTTACTTTTAGCCTCTTTTAATTATAGATTTCCAATAATTAAATTTTTAAAAGATTAAGCAAAAAAAAAAATTAAGCTAAAAGAAGAATTAGGCCTCAACTAGGTTTATCATCCATTAAATTTGCAATAGATAAATTGAGTAAAATGATTTGAATGTAAATTATATGGAGAAAATAGGTTTAGAGAGAGAAAAAATGGGTTTGCATTTCAATATTTTTTTACAGATACCTCAAGTGACTCAAATAATTTTTTCTCCGAGACTCCGAATCGCAGCTTTCTTAAGTGTATCACGAAGAGAATTTCAAGAGTTTTAATTTTGTAGTTCAACATTATTTCAAATTCGATCATCTAGAGGTTCTAAATTATGACGCAAAATTTCATCAGAAAAATGGAAAAGAAATTATATGACCCCACATGTTAATTCCGTTAAAAAACTTAACGGAAGTTACTAATTGGGTTACATTGAAACAATTTCGAAACTTTAGAGTTTAATGCACCAAAATCAAAACATTAAGGACAAAAGTGAAACTACTAATATATTTCGAGAGTCAAAAGTCTTACTAACTAATAAACCTAAGTTCACTCTCTCTCAAAAAAAAAAAAAAAAAAAGTGTGTACCACTCACATAGTAATTGGGAAAAAAGACACCACATATTGACATATATATTGCAAATAATTAAAAGGGAAATCCATCTCTGATGATCTTGATGTAACTATGAATTGCAACTTCAGGGCTTGATTCTGAACAAGTGAAGATAAATGGATCAATCAATTGAAAAATGAACTAAGAGTAAGAAAAGAAAAGGAAAAAAAAAGGACAAGTGGACAATCGAGGAGATGAGGGCCTGAGTGTTTTAACTTTAAATTTAATCCTTTAACAGCTTAATTAATAAGTAAAGAACTTAAATAACCTTTTTAATTTTAAAAAAATAAAATTAACGTTTGGTCTGTCGGTCATTAATTACCGAAAATGTAAATGTGACAAACTATTACCGTAATCGACTTTGGTCAGTAACCGAATTTTTGGTAACTGACCAAACCACTACGGTTTGGTTTAACACCGAAAATGGTCAGTTTGGTCGATTTTCGGTTGGTTTTCGAATTGCGGTTTTGCCGACCCTAGTTGTTACCGTAACATCCCAATTCTATAAAGAAAGAACTAAAAGGTATTAGAAACTTATTATTATATTGCAAGAATTAAAAAAAAAATTAAAGATTTAATATGAAGACTAAACCATGTATAAAGGTATTATAGCAACACTTCATGGTAAACAATATTCATTGTTGACTCTGGATTATCGAATTGTTGGGAGAAGTATAGAGGTCGTACTTGTGCATTTCAAATAGGGATGGCAAAAAAACCCAACCTGGCTAGTTTCCGACCCGACCCAACTCGGATGGGGCGGGTTTTTTTTAGACCGAGGCGGGTTTGGTAATTTTTTTAAAAATTCAGACCGGGTTCGGGGCAGGTTAGGGTTTTGCCCACTAAAAACCCTACCCAACCTGACCCGCTTGCATATATATAAATATATTAATATAAAAATTATATATATATATAGTATTTATTTAAAAAAAATAGACATTTGTTTTACTAAATGTGGACCATTAGATCATATACATTAACACCTCCCCTTCTTTATTTTTTATATATTTATAAAAAATAAAAATAATAATAATAATAATAATAATAATAATAATAATAATAATAATAATAATAATAATAATAATGATAATGATAATGATAATGATAATGATAATGATAATGATAATGATAATGATAATGATAATAATAATAATTCGGGCCGGGGCGGGGCGGGGCGGGGCGAGGCGAGGCTCTTAGATATACTTAGTGGGGGCGGGTTTGGTTTTTTTTTTAAAAACACGTCTCGGGTTCGAGGCGGGGTAGTATATATGCGGGTCGGGTTTGGTAATGGCCAAACCCGCCCCATACCCGACCCGTTGCCATTTTTAATTTCAAAAGTGTCATGTAAAGTTGACCATAACTAAACACAGATGTACGTACACAAATCAAGATCGACAAATTTTACAAACTAAGCTTGAGAATTAGTAATGGTCATGGCATGTGCGAGCCGAACAAGGAATTGACGCTTAGTCATTTTGACGATAGTTAGAGAGAGAGAAAAAAAATATTTAAAGTGAATTTGGAGGAATTTAACAAAGAAATATTTAGTTTTTTGATGGGCGGAAACAAATTAAAGATATCATTTTTAATTAAAATAGAAAGTGGTTTGGATAGAGAGAATGAGTTTGGTGGGGGAGAACAAAATAGAGAGAGAGAGAGAGAGGGGAGTAAAAAACAGTATTATGTCCAAAATATACCTATTTCAAAAAAATAATTGAAATAAAATAAAATCCACATTTGTGATGACTAGTTTCAAAATTCCCATATTCGCATGGACTGCATTCCTAAATCCATGTTTTTTTTTTTAAAATCCTTATGCATGAAAATTTTGAAACTCCCTTTTGACCCATATAGACTTAAATCCAAGTTTATTTCTCCTTATCTATTGCTTGGTTGGGTTTTAAAGATATTTTTGGTGTTTTTTTTTTTTAAAAAAATCTTGTTTGATTCACACATTTTAAACTTCATTCAACTAAAAAGAAACTTTTTTGTTTAATTTTTCTTTTATATTTCTGAAAAAATTTAAGAAATGAATAAAAAAACAAAGATTATACATTTTTGTAAAATTTTATAAATAGTGATAAAAATCGAATTGAAAAATAGTTTTAAAGAACTATACTTAAAAGTAAATTTTAAATTAAACATTTAAAATTTCAACCAAACAAAATGAAAGGAAATGACACTTAGCCCCTGTTTGGTTCATTTTTTTAAAACTCATGTTTTTAATTTTCTACCAAAAAGTCAACTTTACTTAACTGGTTCCAAAATTCACTTCACTTTACTTTTTCTCTGATAAAATTTTTAAAACACCATAACTTTAAATCCAAAAATTGGAATTAAATAAAAAAAAAATTATATTTGAAACCTACTCATCAAAATCTATAAAATAAGATCCATTATGATTATTTTTTAAATTTTTTTCATGATTTTTTTAAAATTGGTTGAAAAAAATTCCAACAAAAATCGAATTCACTTTTTAACCTACTTTCACACTTCCCAAAAACTAAACTCAAAAATTCAATTTAAAATATCAACCAAACATGCCCTTATTATTCACAATATTCACTCAATAATATTTAAGTTGTTTTATTTCTAATCATCTTATCATTTATCTAGTTCTTGAATGAATGAGGTATAGCATATTTATATCATTAATTGAACCTAATATTGTAAGAAGCTAGATATTGAAGTGATATTAACCTTTACTTACGTCATCCGCTTATTATCATTTAATCTATTGTAACATGTCATTATTAAAATGGCTGTAATCAATAATTATTTCCTTTTGTCTTTTTATAATATACCATGTTTTCATATAATATTCCAATATATGTTAACCTTTCTCTCCTTACAATATATATTAACCTTTCTCTCTCTCCTTGAGTTTTCTTTCTTAACAAATTATTAGCGATATATATTCTCAACAATATATATTATCAACAATGATTCTTGATAAATTATACAACATTGAAATAGAGAAATTATATTAATGAGCAAGAAATCCACAAGGGGTTACATTGTTACAATCACTCCCATTCATTTACAATACAAGACTAACAAATATATAGTGATACAAAAGGAAAACAATGATGAACAAGCAAATCATTAAAGTCTAGACAATCTAAAAACATGGAGAAAAATAAGGAGAGAAATAGGGAGGAAATGGTGGAGTGAAATAAGGAGGAAAGGGAGGAAGAAAAGGAGCAACATATGTGGGCACATGGGCACATGGGAATCTTCTAACACCCCCCCTCAAGCTGAAGGAGGCTCTTAGGGATCCGAAGCTTGGATACGAGAAAATGGAATTTGGTTTTGGTTTTTTTTTTTTTTTTTTTTTTTTTTTTTTTTTTTTGACATGTTTGATGATTGACCGGCAGACGGAACGGCGGTAACGGCGATGACGGGAGCCGACGGAACAGCGATGACGGGAGCCGACGGAACGGCGAGGTCCGGTGTAGAATTTCCGGAGGAAATAAAAACTTGATCTGAATACGCGAGCAGTACGTATAACAGTAACAAGAAATTGAATCAGAATACTTGGAGGTGCGGCGAAAGGCGACCCGCCGGAAATATTAAATTGAAGAGATTGAATATATATATATATATGTTTTTTTTTTTTTTTTTTTTTTTTTAAATTAAAGTGAGCTTTAGTGGGAGACAAAGGAAAGTGGGTGTATGGTGTTGTATTGGGGATGCTGCCGAGAATTGGAGTTAG
Organism: Lonicera japonica; assembly: GCA_021464415.1. Taxonomy (NCBI): domain Eukaryota; kingdom Viridiplantae; phylum Streptophyta; class Magnoliopsida; order Dipsacales; family Caprifoliaceae; genus Lonicera; species Lonicera japonica. Next base: position 32,420,026 of record CM038463.1, on the reverse strand, counting down.
TTGCAGAATTGATTCTGATGGTGGGGTCAAGTGTAAAAGTTTTTTTTTTTTTTTTTTTTTTTTTTTTTTTTTGTGAAAGGTGGAAGAGTAGCAGTGGTGCTAGTAGTCAATGATGGCCCTTTCTTTGGTTTTGGTTTTAGAGAGAGAAACTGAAGTTTCGATATGAGAGGCGAGACGTTTCCGAGGGTGTTGGCGGTGCGGAAAGAAGGGAGGGAGGACGGAGAAGGCTGTGGGACGCCGGTGGTGGACATTTTCGGTGGATCTGACGGTGGGTGTTCTATGGTCCGGTAGACGACGATGTATATCGCCCGCCGGCGGTGGCGAGTTCGAGGGCTGACTTGGCGCGTATGACGGCGTGGAGGGAGAGGTTGATGTCGGTGTCTAGCTCGGCCTTGGCGAAGGCAGTGGAGGAGATGAGGACGAAAACGTCGCAGCCTTCGACGAGGCAGTCGTGGAAGAAGAGGGAGAGTGCGGCGGTGTTGGGTGAATTGATCTGCTTGTTGGTGATGACGCGGGCATAGGTGAGGACGAAAGCGGTGCGGTGGTGCTTTTTGTTCGGTGGATTTAGAGAGAGGTTGTTGGCTGATAGGAGGAAGCGGGGCCTCCACCTCCGGAAGCTGAGACGGTGGTGGACTGCGCGGTTGTGGACGGTGGCGGCGGCGCGGTTGGTTTGAAGGTCCGGCGGACGACGATATACATCGCCCGCCGATGATCGGAAAGGTGTAAGGATCTTACATGCTCTGATACCATGATAAATTATACAACATTGAAATAGAGAAATTATATTAATGAGCAAGAAATCCACAAGGGGTTACATTGTTACAATCACTCCCATTCATTTACAATACAAGACTAACAAATATATAGTGATACAAAAGGAAAACAATGATGAACAAGCAAATCATTAAAGTCTAGACAATCTAAAAACATGGAGAAAAATAAGGAGAGAAATAGGGAGGAAATGGTGGAGTGAAATAAGGAGGAAAGGGAGGAAGAAAAGGAGCAACATATGTGGGCACATGGGCACATGGGAATCTTCTAACAATTCTCACAAATATATAATCCTCAACCATATATCCAATAGTAAATAAAAGACGAGGTGAAAAAAAAAATGAACCTAGGATTGGCTTGGTGTTGGATGTCGCGAAAGCTTGGAGCCTTGTTTTGTAGACATGAAAGGAATCCTTGAGGTGTTAGTGGAGGCGGAGAGAATGCGGCCGTGAACAATTTGGTGTGGTAGTGGTTGCATGGACGAAGATGCACTTTGATTAATGCAGACCGTACCAAAGGCCTACAACGGCACCACATTACGCTATTTGGAGCGTCAGTGGGTGTAAGTGAGGAAGCGGTTAATCCAGGTGAAGTTCCTAATCCCATGGATGAAGAAAAGTTATAAGAATAAAATGTTAGAGAAAGAAAAAGTTAGAAAAGGGTGATGAAATATTAAAGTTTGATTTTTGAATAAAAGTTAAAAGTATACAAAGTTGATTTTTGACATATTAAACTAAAAATAAAATAGAGGCTTGGATTACAAGGATTGATTCAGAGCTATTGGATCATTTTTGTTGTAGTCACATCACTATACTTTATATTGTACTATAGAATATAAACATAATATGATTGTAGTATTAGGTGCTAGTAGCAAATCTGTGATTAAACGAGATGTAAGGAAAACATAATAAGTATTATTATTATAGACGTATTATAAGTATACATCAACCGAGTTATAATGCTCCCATGTCAAGATAATACGTTTATATCAAGCACCTTGTAATATGTTTGGTTATGAAACAATCGAGTTGGGAATAAAAACATAATACACACTTAAGTTACCATGCGCCAGCGATGGCAGCATTAACAAAAAGGCAATCCCACCATGTACAATGGTGGCATATATGAGACAACATTGTAACAGCATGAATATATGTTCCATGCAACCCATAGCATGTACAACCAGAGCATAAGATAGTGTAAGACCAGGGGCACCCAGGATTTTCTCATAAGGTGGGCTGGATTAAGACAAAATTTTATTACAATTTTTTTTTTTGAAATTGTGCTCTTTTTAATGGAAGTATTTTTCAAGTAGTCAGAAAATTAATAACATGTATGATAATTGGAATTTTTTCCAAAATAACTTTTAGTCTTTAATCTTATTTTTTGCAGTTAACATTACAACTAATTAATACAAATTTGACATAAAGAAAATTTTCAAATTAATAAAAATTAACCTAAATAAACGTTAAAATTTAATCACCAATTTAATGTGAATCTTCTATATACTATATAAGTATAACGGCCCCTTTGGCCTCCGCTTCGCGCCACGTGTGGGCTTCTTCGTGCGCCATGTTGATAAAGTTTTGCTGCTACCTGCACGCCATCGTTTTGTATGGCTTTCGCAAATACACGCATGCCTCCCGTGGATCCTATACCCGTTACAACTTCGGTTCTTCTTCAACCGTCGAAAGTTCATCTCTCAATTGTTAGAAACAATGTTTCGTTCTCTTCTTATTGCTATTGGCTTCTTCCTCACTCTTTGAGAGGCTAAACCTAAATATATTTTCCAAAATCCCTAAGGCTGTGGAATATGGTTCCTCCGTCTTCTGCAATACTCCACGGCACGGCCATTTAAATTCGTTTCATTCTTCAACGTTAATTGGGGACGATTCTCGATTACCGATTGTTATATTCATTCAAATCCCTAGAATGGAAATTTGTCTTCTCTCAAGTCTATCTTATCTCCATTGGTACTACTTTAATATATAAGTTTTTAAATATTGTTTGTAAATTTTAATTGTGCATACAATTTGGTTTGATAAGCCTTTGAACTTCCAATAACCCCCTTGGTTCGAATGGCATTGGATATTTTAACATTTATGGCTTCTTCTTTATTAATTGTGTTGTTATCTGTTAGTTGTGATATAATATAATAGTGATCATTGCTCCACTTTGTCGAGAATTTATAAATTTTAATTTCTATTATAGCAAATGAGAATTCTATTTGATAAATCTTAATTTCTATCAATTTTTTGGGCTATTTGAAGCATGTTTCAATAATTTGTTGAGAATTGGTTAAAATTTATATTATTTTATTGTTTGAATACAGTTGGGGTTTCCATTCTTAATGTTACTAGAACGTTTATGCCCTGTATTTTGAATCAAAGGCAGAATTCAATTAATGAATTCAATTTTGTGAAGTTTGTAAAAATTAGTCTATTCATGTGCCTATTTACAACCTTGGCTTCTAATTTACGATGTCATTTATATTTATCCTCACTGCTTTTACAATTGAAATATGATATACAATAACATTAATGCGTGCATGTGGTGGCCAGGATAGATATATATTAGGAGTACTTTTAACAACCACCTATATAAAGTATATCACGTTCTTATCAAATGTGAGGCTGTTTTAATTTATTCATTAATTATTTCAATCCCACTTTATTTCCCATCACCTCTTTCTCTTCATTTGAAATAGGCTTTTACATATATATAAATCATACTATTCATTAACTTCAAAGAGGATGCCTTGAATAATCTTATGAAATCATCTATCACAATGTGAACCTTGTAGGCAATTATGAAGTGCTTGAAACAATAAAACACTTTAAAATCTTAGGTTGTTAAAAGTTAAAAGACTATGGCAGAAAATGTCTTAGGTATGGTTGGTTTGAAAATTGTTTCAGAGAACTGTTGAAAATGTACTGAGTTGTAGAATGTTGGGATTTATTATTGAAGGAATCAAGGATGGATGTAGGTTGCCTTTAAAAGGTATATTTTTGATACCATCTTTATATATTCTGAATATACATGTACATGATACCTTGGAATATTCAATTGTTAAATACGGTTTTTTTCCATCTGCATAATATTAGCTTTCAAATGTTCGCATATTTTGGTGATGTTCACATATTCCAGTAACAATTAAAAGTGTTTTCATCTTAAAGAACAGTCTTTTACACTAGGTTTATTTCTTAAAAGCAATACATGCGACTCCCTTGCTCTAATTTTAAGACATTGTAAATATTAAAATATGTTTTCTCCGAGGTCACATCTATTAACTTTTTTATGCATGCATTGACCTCCATGTCATGAATACTAATTGATGAGTTCATTTCTTGCATGATAACTCCTAAAATCCAACAAAGAAATGGTAGAAATGATTGTTATTTATGTTGAATGCTTCATGTGAAGACAGTGGGTGATATACATGTACACATAGTGATAGAGATAGTGAAATTTATACAAATGAAAGCATCAACTTTTGACAGGGGCAAAAGTAGACATTTTGTATTTTGACAACAGAAAAAACACGTTATATTCTTTTGCTGTTAGTTAAACATTTTACTGTATAATGCCCATACATCGCGTGGGTTACATATAATATTATCATATATAAATAAAACGCCCTTTTTAACCACAGGGCACCATGTGTCAATAGCTAATTTCTTTTCCTCTCTCACGCGGAGGACATGTTTATTTCTTCTTTTATGCATTGGCAGTTAGAATTTCGAACAAGTTATTCCTCTAAACCCAATGTACGCAACAGTTGTTCTCCCTCATTTGGTTTGTAATCTTCCTCTCCCTACATGAGTTGTAGAAAGTTTCACCAACTGATTAAATTCTTTGAGAAATCCTAGAACACGATTCTTCTACCCTCCATCTCACCTCTATTGGTTCTTCTTTAATCCGTAAGTTCTTAATTCTTTCTTTCTCTTAACACGTATTGTATTTACCTTTCCCTTTTCATATCCTCTATGAAATTATACCAATATCACATTCACACGGATATTTGTGGTCCATTCCCTACAGCTTCTTGGAATGGTCAACAATACTTTATAACATTCATAGACGACTATTCTAGATATGGTTACCTATTTCTTATACATGAAAAATTGCAGTCTTTGGATGTGTTCAAAACATTTAAGGCTGAAGTTGAGTTACAACTCAACAAACGAATAAAGATCGTTAGATCTGACCGCGGTGGTGAATACTACGGTAGATACGATGGCTCAGGTGAACAACGTCCAGGACCGTTTGCTAAATACCTAGAGGAATGTGGAATCGTCCCACAGTACACTATGCCAGGTTCACCTAGCATGAATGGTGTATCTTGGAGACGAAACCGGACTCTTAAGGATATGGTAAAAAGTATGATTAGTCAATCTACTTTACTAGAGTCACTCTGGGGTGAGACTCTAAAGACATCAACTTAAATCTTAAATCGGGTACCAATAAAAGCAGCTGCAAAAACGCCGTATGAGCTTTGGGTTGGGCGAAAGCCTAGTCTAAAGCACTTGCGTGTTTGGGGATGTCCTGCTGAAGCGAGGCCCTATAAGCCTCATGAAAGAAAATTAGACTCCAAAACGGTCAGCAGCTACTTTATTGGTTATGCAGAACGATCACGGGGCTACAAGTTTTACGATCCCATTAGTAAGTCAATTTTTGAGACAGGAACTGCAACGTTCTTTGAGGATGTTGAGTTTGGGGGGAGAAATCAAGTTAGGAACATTGTCTTCGAGGAGGAAAATGGAGCAATCCCAATTCCTACCACTACTTTTGACAATATGCAGGTTTCTATACCCGTCATTGATCAAGAAGTTACTTCAGATCCTCAACAGGGCAATGTTGTTCAACCCCTCATTCAAGATGAAGTAATTGTTCCCGAGGAACCCATTCCTGAGGAACAAACTCAACAACCTTAAGAATCTGCGCCATTAAGACGATCCATAAGAGAAAGGAAATTTGCTGAGGAACAAACTCAACAACCTCAAGAATCTGTGCCATTAAGACGATCCATGAGAGAAAGGAAATTTGCAATTTCGGACGATTATGTCGTGTATCTCCAAGAATAGGAGGTAGAAAGTGGAATGTCGGAAGATGATCCAATCAACTTCCGTCAAGCTATGCAAAGTTTCAACTCTCATAAATGGATTGAAGCCATGAATGAAGAGTATAAGTCTATGCAAGATAATAAAGTTTTGGAACTTGTTCCATTACCGGATGGTGCGAAACCCGTAGGTTGTAAATGGATATTTAAAACCAAAAGGGATTCGAATGGTAATGTGGAGAGGTATAAAGCACGTCTTGTGGCAAAGGGCTTTACTCAGAAGGAAGAAATTGACTTTAAAGAGACTTTCTCTCCGGTTTCTACGAAAGACTCTTTTAGGACAATTATGGCGTTTGTTGCATATTTTGATCTTGAGTTGCATCAAATGGATGTCAAAATAGCATTTCTTAATGGCGACATTGAAGAAACAATGTATATATATATACAAGCTTTGACTAGTTTATGATAAAAAAAAAGTAAGAGAGAGGCGAGGATTGCATTTGAAGGAAGACGTAGGTAGTGGGGCAATTTAAAGCTACTTCAAAAATTGGACTAAAAGATGATTGATGGGCTGAGACTTAAGCACGTGGGGGTGGGCTAGTTGGGTTAAAATATGGATTTTTACTTGTGTCATATCATGGGTAATTGAAAAATTGGGTTGGGCTGGAGTCTTCCTAATTCAAGCCCAATTCCATCCATATGTAAGGCTTAATATAGGTAAAGTAGGTGTAGCTAGGGCCCAAAAAAAAATTACATAATTGGGTCCCTAATTGGATTATAGGCCTAACCTCTCAGCCAAGCCAAGCCCATTACTAAATAATCAGATAAGAAAGCCTATATCAAAGGACCCAAAACACAATTTTGCTGAGATGGTCGAGACATAGTGCATTGGAGAGATGGTCATGACGTAGTGCAGTGGAGAGTTGGTCATGACATAGTGCAGTGACGTGGATAGACCATGCTTTTGTAGTGTGAATAGGGAATTATGTACTATTTATAAGGAGAAAGCGACCTTTAAGTGTTAGAGTAGAGCTCAAGTCTAACATCTTTGGTTTTTTACTATTTAACCTAATGGTGCATTATAAACCATAATTTTATACCTATAAATTGAAAGGCACGGTCACATTATAAGAGTTATGAATTCTAGATACAAAACTTTAGAGAGGGAAAGAGAGTGAGAGTTAAGCTGGTAGCTTACTTGTAAACCATTTTTTTATTACTTTAAGCAAATATATCCACACAAACAGACACACGCGAAAGGTGGAGGTACTACGGATTGATAGCCAAATCAACTGGAGGAATCATATTTCAATAAATCTTTAGTCTCATATTCTAATTATTTTTACCTTCATTTTTATACATTGTGCTTTCTTACTCTATTGTGGGGATACCCATAATTTTTGGTACCTACAATTGGCATCGTTTATGGGAAACAAGTTGATTAGGTACAATTTTTCTACTTTCAACAAAGAGTGATAATAAAATCTCCTTCAATTATCCAAATCAAAAGCCGGCTAAAAGGCCCGCAAGCTTTAAACATTATCCTACCAGATGTGTAGAAGAGAAACACTAAGGAATCACCACTCCACCACCAAGGGTGGAATTGGTAACTGCTCATCAGAGGGAGCAGTTTGACACAAATTATGTTGAGAGTGGGGATGAGGCCATCTCTCAAAGCGGGGCTCATGAATCTCAAGTTAGAAAATCAAGTTTTAGTGTTGTTCTTGCAAGAAGATTATAAAAAGAGGATTCTAATCAATATTCATGAAACCACATCTAAGGCATCATTGCTTTATAATAAGGGAAACAATAAAGATTCAAACTGGCAAAACTCATTCAGAAGTTCGACTAGCTAAAAAAGTTAAGGCTGTGCAAATGGAGATACCAGTAGTGTTGGTATAAAATAGACCAGCCCCTAGTGTATTTAACATGCTCAAGGAGCCCGAGGGCCTACCTAAGACATGGGCAAAGTATGATCTATGTAAACTCATTGATACTATGATAGTTGGAAGAACGACTATAATTATTCCTTATATTCTAAGGGATTTGGCAAAGAATTCATTGGGAGAAGAAAATGACTCCTCATTTACATCAAAAAATGCTAATACCCCTCTATCCAAGAAATTCTCCATAGCCAAGTTCAACATTTACAATGGCCGAATGGATCCAGCTGACCTTGTCAAGTAGTACCAACATATAAAGGCTTATTGTCTATCTGACAAGTTTGGAGGACTTTGCTTTAAGGTACTTTACTTGGCTGCCCGCGGGGCATATTGACAATTTCAAATAACTAACTAAGCATTTCACGGCTAGGTTCATCATCAACAACTGGGTAGTGAAGGGACCAGAGGCTCTTCAGGCGTAAAAAAAAGGGATAGACATTGAGGGAATATCCATCGAGGTATTAGGAAGTCTACTAAGAGGTTAAAGATTGTGACCTCAAATTTGTCATGAACATTTTCAAAAGTGGCTTGGCTTATGATAAAGATGGCATTTACAATTCATTGGCCGAGCTTTCCCTATAAACCTTTTATTTGCTACTGGCTAAAGTGGACAAGTATGCTCGAGTGAAAGATGTCGAAGCCATAGGTGTCCAAGCTTATGATAAAGTTGAAGGTAGATGAGGAAAATTTGACAACTCTAAGAGAAAGAAGAAAGATGAAAGTAGCAAAGTTGGTGCGAATAATTACAAAGAAGTGAACACTAAGTTCACCAAACCTATCCAAAAGATCATGTCCGACATACAAAACAAACCGTACTTCAAATACCCTCGCCCAATGGCAAGAAGTCCCAACACAAGAAACTCTAAGCTTGGTGCTCATAGCTAAGGATCACTGCCATAGAATAGAGAATTGCAAAATCCTTAAGCAATTTCTGGGGGGTTGGTCACATAAAGCCATTTGTTCGAGTACATTAAGAAATGGGAAACATCAAGAAAATTTGATGTAAATAAGGAAGAGGAACCAAAAAACGACTAGCTAATAGAGCTATGGCCAGACTGATTGAAGCCATACTAGTCATCAAAAAGGACACCATCACAAAGAATACCATTAAAATTAATATCAAGCTAGCACAATGTGTAGAAAGAGCTTTCCCTGCCAAAGTCATGTTCGTTGCAACCCCTAGAACTAACCAGCAACATATGAGTTAAGCATTACAGATAAGGATATTCATGGTGTTGACGCTCCTCATAATAATGCATTTATACTGATTGTAATACCCTGTACTTTAAATTATATTAGATTATTTATACTCATGTAAGTGATCTTTTAGTGATTCGGGTGGTCCGAATTGATTTCGGTTGGTAAATAGGAAGTTTTGGTTATTCGCGATTCGTTAATTTTAGCTTACTTTGAGTTATTGTAATTTTTCCACTACTTACCCGATTAAGATTCCGTCCACGATGGTGTCTATTGTTTTTATCATTCTACAACTTTCGTGTTTTAGCCGAAAGCTAATTCACACTCATAGTTGGTCAAAATAGAGGGCGAAGTAGGCCGATTAGTAAATTCTGGTCATTCGGTAGCGTTTCGACAGAGCGCTGTCTTCGGTGAATTTTTGCGAAAACTCTATCCAAAATTTGGGAAAACTTCCATTTAGAAAGTTATAAATCTTTGAATTTCCTTTCCGTGGACATAAAGATCACCTCAATCGAAGTTCCAAGCGAGAAGTTATGACCGAAACAAAAACAGTGCATCAGGGCACCAAAATTACTCGCGGACCAATATGGCATTTTTGGTATACCGGTTGAGCAACAAATTTTTGAAAAATTTGTGCTCTGCGGATCGGTATTGGGTATTTGGCATACCGGTCCAGCAGTTAACTATTTCCACTGACTTAAGCACGTTTTTAAGCCATTTTTGGTCATTTTTCACCCAAACACTTTCACACTCCTCTAGAGAGTTCTAGAGGGTTCTATAGAGAGAAAGAGAAAGATTTTTACGCATCTATCCGTCTAAATCGAAGATTCAAGTTTGAAATCATCCAAACCACATTTAAGGTACTATTCATCATCGTTTACCTTGATTTTCTTCTATAAAAGCTCAAGTATGAGCCTTGGCTACGCGAGTTGGGGTTTATACATCATTGATTCGTGGGTTTTGCCAGCCTAAGGACGTGGTGACGCGAGAGCTTGAGTATTTCACCGAACGAGGCTTCGGTTTACATCATTCTTCCTTCTTTTGGTTTACAAACTTGAGGTAGGGGCTATATCTTTTCAAAACTCGTAAATATGATTTCATTTATCTAAAGATGAATGATTATATATATATATATATATGTCTAATATAGAGCATATGTTTATCGTTATCGATTACACAAGAATGATTTATGCATGTATGAGTATTAAGGAAATCATGTTAATTGATATTTGTAATTATGCATGATTAAGCAATAATTCAACGATGTGAAGCAAGATATGCCATCTAAGCTCTATGATTACAAGTTATTGATTCATACAGATGTTCTTTGGATATATGTTGGGGTGACAAGAAAATGATTAGTAAAGAGGTTCGTATACACCAAAGAACATGGACGTGAATTTGATAGAGTTTATATGGCATATGTAGTTTATATTTTACATTTAACACATGAATTGAGCAAGCTGTGCCACTTCAACTTAGAATCTATATAATATAGATTTGTATGCGAAGTTCCTTGGGTATACATGTTTGGTTGTGTTCAAATAGATTGGTAAATAAATTTAGTATATGCCAAGGAACATGGATGCTTGTTGGATGAAGTTTAAGTGGCATATGTTGTCTCTAGTTGTTTCAACTACAATCTTAAAGATTCTTCGGCAAGCTCGGATTCCCTTATGGCTTATCGAATGGGCATATATCTCTTATTATGATGCTGAAAGCTTTATTATATATATATATATATATATCTATTCGGGGGCTACATGAAGGCTTATTTCTCATGACAATTCATGGAATCTTCATATCTATCTTGATATTATCTTATCGGATACGATTAGTTGATTGATCTCTTGGAAATGATTGTACTTGGTCATGGATGACCAAGGTGATATGAATTATGTATGAAAATATGTTTTCATGGTGTTTGCCGGGATGAAAAAATAGGCAGGGCCCGGTACCCTTGGGTAGAAAAGCCCTAAACCCTTGGGGGATATTGTTTGGCCGCCTATAAGCCACTGGCAAAAGACCCGGGAACCTAGGCATTGGCAACGCACCATGGATTTGATTCTTTTCTATGGAAGATGGACGGGATTGTTGTTCTACTTCTTGGGTATGATGATATTGGTATGCCGTTTTGATGCAACAAATTCTATATTATAACGCCATTTCGGATTCTTGTTGAAGAGAACTATGGTTGTATTATATTCTCTTGGAGCGGATGGATTTCATAAGGCCATGTTGGCTTGAATTCTCACTGGCGCGTAAAATCAAGGTTCGGAGATGGGTTGACACAAACGGAGATAACCTGCATATGCATGAGCATGCATTATCATGAACTAATGACGTCTATGATATGTTGCAAATAATGTTTAAATTGTATTTTGAACGTATTTACTTTGTCTACGATAATAAATCAAGTTATGTTTTCAAAGTTGCATCCTTTCCTTTCCCCCCTACTGAGCGATATGTTCACCCCGTTTTTTCTAAAACTCTATAGGTATCCAAGAGTCCAAAGAGGACAAGGACGCGACGGGATTGGGATCGGGAACGAGTTAGTGGCTTTGATACAGATGTACTTTTGTCATGTATATGTTATCTCGGGAAGCCACGGCTAGCTCGACGTGTTATTTACTGACTTGCACCTGCTTAGTTTGATTTTGTATATTGGTTACATATATGCATGATTATGTACAGTACTATCTTCTTCTATCTTGCTGATTGACATGTGTGATATTTACTGTTTGAATTTCTCTAAGTATTTTCATATATACCCATTTTAATCAATCTAAGATGGGTTAATAGCACTCCAGATCTTAATTACGAGCGTTGTCCTGTAAATTAATGCGAGGGTGTTACACTGATGGTCAATATCAACACCTTTAAGTGAGTACTCATAGATCTTGGAAGTTCCTCGAAAATCATCTATGATAGCTTGTTTCTAAAGCTAGAACTTCTAGCATCCTAAGTTAAGAATGTCGACATGTTTGTTTTTAGCTTCATTAGCGAAGCTTGATGCGCCAAACCGCTCACAACCGAGCACGACGCAACGCGGAGGGATCTCACAAGCTCACTTGGTATACCGAAAGAAGAACCGACACAAAAAAGCACACCCAATATAGAGAAATAGGAAATAAAGCAACAATCGCACAAGACAAGGTTTTACCGTGGTGTCGGCGTAAAAGCCACTAATCCACACAGACGATAGCTTCTATTGATAATTGGAACAAAGAGATGATTACAAGCACACAAAGAAAAATCTCACCTTTTTAGCTCTCAACTAAAAATCTAGGCAAAAAACAAGTTATATGCACAAATGAGCTAAAACACACTAAATAGGCCAAATGCCCGGGACCATGATCGATCATGGGCAACCCATGATCGATCATGGGGTCCTCTGCCCAAACATCACCAATTCACCAATATGTGAGCCAAAACTCACAAATCTCCACCTTGGCGAACCATGCAGCGATCCCGTCCAGCAAATTGCACACCTCACTCCCCTTGTTCCTCCATCAATACTGCTATAGCATCACACCCGGCCCCGAAGAGCCTCCACCCCCGAATGGGGCCTCAACACCGAAGAATGTTAACCAAAGTCGAGCAATGCTCAAACTTGGTTGTCGGTACCACCTTCGTCATCATATCTGCGGGATTATCCTTGGTGCCAATTTTCTTCAAAATTACTTCACCACTCTCGATAATCTCCCGTATAAAATGAAACCGAACATCGATGTGCTTCGTCCGTCCGTGATGAACTTGGTTCTTGGCCAAATGAATAGCGCTTTGGCTATCACAATGTACATCGACATTCTCCTGAACCATCCCCAAATCACCTATCAAACCCCGAAGCCACAATGCTTCCTTGACTGCCTCTGTTGCTGCAATGTACTCTGCTTCCGTAGTAGACAACGCCACTACACCTTGCAACATCGACCTCCAGCTAATCGGACCACCACTAAATGTGAAAACATACCCCGTGGTCGATCGTCGCTTGTCAAGATCCCCAGCATAGTCCGAATCAACATAACCGCAAATAATAGACCCCTCGGTTCTCTGGTACACCAACCCCTTATTCTTCGTCCCTTGTAGATACCGCAAAATCCACTTAACAGCATTCCAATGCTGTTTCCCCGGATTGGCCATGAATCTACTTACAATGCTCACTGCCTGAGCAATGTCCGGTCGAGTACACACCATGGCATACATCAAGCTTCCTACCGCACTCGCATACGGAACTTGAGCCATATACTCCACCTCTTCATCTGTTTCTGGAGCCATAGTTGCCGAGAGCTTGAAGTGAGGAGCCAATGGGACACTCACAGGCTTTGAGTCCTGCATCCCAAAACGGACTACCACTTTCTCTAGATATTGCCTCTGAGTGAGGCACAATCTTCCCTTCTTTCTCTCCCTTACTATCTCCATTCCCAGAATCTTCTTAGCTCCACCCAAGTCCTTCATCTCAAACTCGAGACTCAACTGAGCCTTCACCGTGTTGATATCAAACATACTCGATGAACAAATAAGCATATCATCAACATATAAGAGTAAGTAGATAAACGAATCCCCTTTGAGTTTCTTGAAATAAACGCAATGATCAAAATCACTCCGCTTGAATTTCTGAGCCATCATGAATGTGTCAAACTTCTTGTACCATTGTCTAGGCGATTGCTTCAACCCATACAAGGACTTCTTCAGTTTACAAACACAATCCTCCTTGCCAACAACCTTGAACCCCTCCGGTTGAGATATATAAATCTCCTCCTCTAGATCCCTATGCAAGAACGCCGTCTTGACGTCGAGTTGTTCAAGCTCTAAGTCAAACTGCGAAACCATAGCTAATAGCACTCTAATGGAAGTGTGTTTTACTACCGGAGAGAAGACTTCATTATAATCCACCCCTTCCCTCTGTGCAAATCCCTTAGCTACCAATCTTGCTTTATACCGAACATCCGAATCTAGAACCCCATCTTTCTTGGCAAACACCCATTTGCACCCAATTGACTTTTTCCCCTTTGGCAACTTGCAAAGATCCCAGGTTTCATTCTTGTGAAGAGAATCCATCTCCTCACCCATGGCCGCCTTCCATTCATCACAATGACTATCCGCCACTGCCTCCCGATAAGAAGTCGGTTCATCACCATAAACCACCAATGCATATGCCACACTATCTTCATAGCCAAATCGTTGCGGTGCTCGTCGAGCTCTCGGCTCCCTTCCGCTCGCCAAAGACGGTACCTCTCGTTGTTGTTGACTAGACCCCTCAATAGGAATCTCCCCATTCTCCGAATCACTATCGGAAGAATCAACCGGATTAGTCACTTCCGATTGCACCGGAATAGTCACCACCGGCGTAGTAACTTCCGTTTGCACCACTCCACTCTTCTCACTCTCATCGAGAGTCTTCACATTTTCTCCCGTAGGCATCTTGAGCAAAGACGCCTCATCAAATGTAACATCTCTGCTAACGATCATTTTCTTGTCTTGAAGACACCATAACTTGTATCCCTTGACTCCAATTCTTGAACCCATAAAGATCGCCTTTCGGGCTCTTGGATCAATCTTATCTTCACGGACGTGATAATAAGCAGGACACCCAAATATGTGCAATGAATCGTAACTTGCATGAGATCCTGTCCAAACCTCCATAGGAGTTTTGTAATCGACCCCTGAAGATGGCAACACGTTCACGATGTAGCTCGCATAAGATAAGGCCTCCGCCCAATACTGTTTCCCCAAATTTGCATTTGACAGCATACACCTCACTTTTTCAAGTAAGGTACGGTTCATCCTCTCAGCTACTCCGTTTTGCTGTGGTGTACCTCTAACCGTGAAATGGCGAACAATTCCCTCATCTTGGCAATACTGCTTAAACGGATCACTAGTGTACTCTCCGCCGTTATCGGATCTAAGCACCTTGATCTTCCTGCCAAGCTGATTTTCGACCATTTTCTTCCACCTTAGAAACACCCCAAAGACCTCGTCTTTGTGCTTCATGAGATATACCCAAATCCTCCTAGAGAAATCATCTACAAATGTAACAAAGTAATGATTTCCTCCTAAGGATTTCGTCTTGGAAGGCCCCCAGACGTCCGTGTGTATGTAGTCAAGCAACCCCTTCGTGCAATGAATAGCCGTCCCAAACTTTACCCGTGTTTGCTTCCCGAGCACACAATGCTCGCAAAACTCTAGCTTGCAGCTCTTCGCACCCTTGAGCAAACCTTGCTTACATAACACCGTCATCGCCTTCTCCCCGGCATGTCCCAATCTCATGTGCCATAATTTCGTCGAATCCGAACTTGTACTTGCTCCACCAGCTTCAGTAGAAACTGAAACGCTGCCCGTCACCGTACTACCTTGAAGGAAATAGAGATTACCCTCTTTCTTTCCTTTCATCAACACTAAGGCACCGGAAGTAACCTTTAGCATTCCATTCTCGAGCACAATCTTGCACCCGTTGGAATCTAAAGAACCCAAAGAAATCAAATTCTTCTTCAGATCCGGGATGTACCTGACTTCATTCAAAGTTCTGACTGCTCCGTCATGTAGCTTCAACTTGACCGTTCCAATACCCTCCGTCCTACAAACGTGATCATTGCCCATCAAAACCGTTCCTCCATTCACCTTCGTCAAGGTATGGAAAAGGTCCTTGTTTGGACACATGTGGTACGAACAACCCGAGTCTAGAATCCACTCGTCCGTTGAGCTTTCCCTAGGAGTAACCACTAAGATACTCTCAAAGTCACCATCCCCTGAAGTAACAGAATTTGCGGTATCATCCGCATTCTTCTTCTTCACTTTGTCTACCCAAGCGTTAGGACAATTCTTCTTCATATGCCCTTTCCTTTTGCACTTGTAACATTCCATGTTATCCAAGTACTTAGTACGTGACTTGGACCGAGAGTTATTTTGCTTTGCTTGTTTCCGATCATCTGTCCTTCCCCGCGTCACCAACGCATCGGACGATGTACTACATTTCTCCCTCTGTCTCTGCTCATTACCAAGCAGTGCCGAAGAAACGTCCTCATATTTCACTGAATCCTTGCCATATAACAAAGTGGTGCTCAAATGGTCGTAGGATTCCGGAAGTGAATTGAGCAACAAGATAGCCTTATCCTCATCTTTCATGTCCTCATTCAAGTTTAACAAATCAGAAATCATCTTGTTAAACTCATCGACATGCTCACTCATTGATGTACCTCTAGCATATTCAAACCGGAACAGCTTCTTCTTGAGATAGAGACGATTCTCTATACTCTTCATCATGTACTTCTCTTCCAGTATCCTCCATATGCTAGCCGCGGATTTCTCACGCATAACGTAGTATATCACATTTTGAGCTAGATGCAACCGGATAGTGCTACAAGCCTTCAAATCATACTCTTCCCATTCAACATCTGTCATCGTCGTGGGCTTAGCTGCCACACCCAACAATGCCTTATGCAACTCCTGTTGGATCAAGACATCGCGCATTTGGCATTGCCACATGCCGAAATTGACCAACTTTCCGTCGAATTTCTCTACGTCAAACTTTATCGCTGACACTTTTGAGGTCTTAGAAGTAGTCATCTTCAATCACCAATGGACTTGACAAACCAACAACGAGACAAAGATTGAAAAATCTCACTTAGGAATTTTATCAAACACTTGGCGTGCGACACAAATCCCACCTTTCTCGTTTTTGCCTCTGATACCAATTTGATGCGCCAAACCGCTCACAACCGAGCACGACGCAACGCGGAGGGATCTCACAAGCTCACTTGGTATACCGAAAGAAGAACCGACACAAAAAAGCACACCCAATATAGAGAAATAGGAAATAAAGCAACAATCGCACAAGACAAGGTTTTACCGTGGTGTCGGCGTAAAAGCCACTAATCCACACAGACGATAGCTTCTATTGATAATTGGAACAAAGAGATGATTACAAGCACACAAAGAAAAATCTCACCTTTTTAGCTCTCAACTAAAAATCTAGGCAAAAAACAAGTTATATGCACAAATGAGCTAAAACACACTAAATAGGCCAAATGCCCGGGACCATGATCGATCATGGGCAACCCATGATCGATCATGGGGTCCTCTGCCCAAACATCACCAATTCACCAATATGTGAGCCAAAACTCACAAAGCTGTCTGGCCTATTACAATTGTAGAGGTCCCTGACTGCATAGGTCTAGTCAAGAAAATAATGGAATTCATTATTTTAAACATTGACTCACCGTACAACGCGCGCTATCCTCTGCTGTACTTGGTGGGGCCAGATGAGAGCAGTGTTTTCTCCTTATAACCCAAAGTTAGAATTCCCCTCCAAGCATGGAATAGTGGACATCAGGGGCAAACATGAAAATGCAAGGTAATGTTTTGGACTAATCGTACAAAATGCTCTGGCTGAGTAACGACCAGCTGATTAGCTTGGGAGCTTTCAAGCCTAGGGCATGGGGCTAAGGAGGTTGAACAGAAGAATCAAAGAAAAAATGAAGGAATGATCAACAACTAAAAGACCTGAAACCTCAAGTCTCATGCATGTTGACGTTGTATATAGCATTTAAATACAAATATATCTAATTAAGTAGCTGCAAATATAGTGTACATCAGTTTGTTCATCTTAAGGTGGGTTGGAACTAAATTAACAATAGGAAAAAGGCGTAAATGTAGGGTAAAGGTGTGAACATGTAATGTGATTCTTGCAGTTTATGAGCCTAATGTGATTCCCCTAAGGAATGAACATTGATATTCACAAAACATGAATCGTAAATTCGATCTTTCCACCACTTCTATAAAGAAGAGCCAATGCTTTGAGTTAGGATTTTATTACAATCTAACCAAACCTCCATGATTAGAGTTGCATTTGTACATGTTTTCCATTATCAGCCTTTCTTGAGTAGATGATTTTGACTAGATTAGGATCCTTGAATATTTTGTTTTCCCATCATTTTGATCATTACCAACCCACAAATTAGTGTAATCCTTTAGATGAAGAAATAAACATCATGTTAGATGGTTTTGAACAAGATCGATATAGATACACTATGGTTATGTAATGGTGAATATGATGACGAGGATGATGGCGACGATGACGGAGACGGTTTTGAATAATATAATTACTATTCGATGGAGGAAGATGAGGCGCGGTTAATCGACAATAGTTATGAGTTGGGTGAGCTTATAATCCGGTGAAGAATAAGAAGCACTTGAATTGCAAGCAAGGAACCAAGTAGATTAGAATAGGGGAATAATGAAAATCCCAACAAACAATTTATAAAATGAGTTATCTCTCATTTTTGCTAAAAAAAAAATTCTCCCGATTTGATAATTAATATAAATATATATAAAACATTTTTTGTTAATGCACCGTAAATTACATAAGTTGTAGGTGGTAATTAAATTTCTTTTCCAATGAGAGTATTTTTTGAATTAAAAATAGGAAACACATAATTTTTATTATATACACACACATATATAGAGAGTCCGTTTCTGGTACAGACCGATCTGCACTTGAAAATTTTCGTATATATATAGAGCCTTTCTTTTAAGTACCGTCCATTTCAAGGTAGTGAACGGATGAAATTTTTTCATGAAAGTTCTCTATAATGAAAAGACCATCTCCACCAAATTTCTTAAAAAAAACTCAATTGAGAAGTGGGTTAACTGAAAAATTGACATACATATACGTGCATTTCTAAACGTTGAAATTTTAAATTTTTAACTAATCCAATTGCCATTTAAATTTGTTGATAAAATTTGGTGGAGATGATCATAGATCATCTACACCAACTTTCATGAAAAAAATTCATCTGTTTACTGTTCAAAATGGGTGGTTCTTGAGAAAAGGAGACCGTATATCAGTATATATATATAATAATGGATTATGTCGTTACATTTTGAATTTCATGGTTTTTGAATTTCAAAATTATGTCCTATAAATATAACTGATTAGTATATACAATTTGAGTCATTTAAAATGCGTATGGTTAAACAGTTCACCCTTTAATTTCTGTAAAGATATGGGATGGGGAAAAAAACAAAAATGCATATGCTAAATTTACACATTGGCAATGAGTTTATTTCGATAAATAAGTGTTTTTAAGTTAATGAATTTGTTTTCTTAGAGGATTTTAGTTTCCGTATTTAATGACAGTGTCCTCCATTGTATATAATGTGTATTTTAAAACCAACAAGTTTACTTACTTTAAAAATTACACATATATATAAGTATAAACGACATGGATAACATCCCACTAACCAGCTAAGGAATTTAAAACAAGAATAACTCTGTTTGAAAAAGAATTGAAACATCCAAATTCAAATCAATTTCACAAAGAATAACAATAAATCTCTAAAACTCATATCATAAATATTGGTAGTAGTGGATACCGCAATAAACACGACATCGATTACATTGTTAGGAGTTAGGAATGGCAATCGGTCGGGTATGGGGCGGGTTTGGCTATTACCAAACTCGACCCGCGTGTACACTAGCCCACCCTGAACCTAAGACCGTTTTTTTTTTTAAATCCAAACCCGCCCCCCAAGCATGTCTAGGAGCTCTGCCCCGCCCTGTCCCGCCCCAAATTATTATCATTATTATTATTATATATATATAACAAAGGGGAGATGTTATTGTATATATAAATGTGTTAATGTATATAATCTAAAGGCCCACATTTGTCCAAAAAATATCTATTTTTTTTAAATTAAATCCTATATATATAATTTTCATATTAATATATTTATATATATGTAAGCAGGTCGGATTAGGCCAGGTTGGGTTTTTAGTAGGCAAAACCTTAGGTTGGGTTTTTAGTAGGCAAAACCTTAACCTGCTCTGAACCCAACCCATCCGGGTTGGGTTCTGTTGTTTTTTGTTGCCATCCCTATTAAGAGTGAAAAAGGGAATATATAAATTAAAATTATAACAAATATTTTAAAATAAATTAAATAAAACAAAAAATATCCAAAAGTAAATAAGAAAAGATGATAAAACGGAAATTTAAGAAACCTAACGAAAAGATAAATTCTAATAAGTTCAAACAAGTAAAAGTTGGGTCAACCACCTTCACATAAGTAGGAACAGCTTGATACAAACATGCCACTAATGCAAATCGAAATAACTACCCATCAAATGGCAAAATTAGGACCAATTAATAAAAAATTAGGACCTACCCTAAATAGTTTTAAAGGTAGTCCTGAACCCTATTAAGTTCAAAAAATAGGGAGGTTTCCCGAATTTCTTACTATTTTTATGTGTAAAAATTTGAATTCTGCGGCCCTCTGTAATTCGCTATATATATATATATATATATATTTCAATTTAACTGTTACCTTTGTACTTTTTTTCCGTCTATAGAAATGGCAATAATAGCTAGGAATTATATACATTTTTTTTTAAATAAATAAATATAAAAGTGAGTAAGAAATATATTGGAAAATACAATTCATCATTGTTCTATGGGCTTTCAAAGAGTAGAATGCATATTGTGACAACAAGCATCTAATTATGTTACGTTATTTGGGTATATTAATTAATTAATTAATTGTAAACAAAGTTGAAAAGAAGCTAGCTGCACAAACTCTAATTAATTAAATATGTTGCTCATAACATATATATATATATATATATACTAGGGTATACCCGTGCCATCCGGCACGGTAAATTAAATAAGAACCGATAATAAGATAAAAAGGAGTAACGTGTGATGAATCTAAATCGACAAACTTATGTTTAATACATCTTCATGTTAGAACAACTAAAAGTAAACTGGATTGGACCGACTTGTTTTTAATTTTTAAATAATCGTTTAATCATATTTTTTTATCTTAATTTGATCGCAGCAAAATAAGTTTTTAACAAATTAAACTTAATGCCATATGTGATAATAATTCAATCACGTTTGTTGGTATGATTTGAAAATAGTTTAAAATTTTAAC
Organism: Lonicera japonica; assembly: GCA_021464415.1. NCBI lineage: Eukaryota > Viridiplantae > Streptophyta > Magnoliopsida > Dipsacales > Caprifoliaceae > Lonicera > Lonicera japonica. The sequence goes on along the minus strand of CM038463.1, from coordinate 32,399,128 downwards.
TGATATATTGTGAACACTCTTAAAAACTACATTATAAGATGATCAATAATAATGTACGAACTCATAAAATATTTTGATCTCGGAAAAATAAGTTTTTAACAAAGTAAACTCAAGGCCATATGTGAAAATAATTCAATCACGTATGGTATGATTTAAAAATAGTTCAAAAATTTAACTGATATATTGTGAAAACTCCAAAAAACGACATACTAAGATGATCAATAATGTACGAACACATAAAGTACGTCCTTAAATTTACGAACACTATGATGGATCTCATTTAATTGATCTTGATTAGTAAATTTTAAATATTAAATTTTGAATTTTTTATTTTAGGTTATGACATTTTTAATGTAGAAAAAATGATTGATATGTGAGAATTTATTGTGTGTATATTATTGGTATTAAATGTTACTCAATAATTTTTCTTTTTTTTTTTACATAATTTTTTAGTCATGATGGATCTTGTTTAATTAATAATGATTAGTAAATTTAAATATTTAATTCATAATTCTATAGTTGAGTTTAAATATTAAATATTAAATTTTTATTTTAAGTTATGACATTTTTAATGTAAAAATATTTATTGCTGTGTGTGAGTTTACTTTGTGTATATTATTGGTGTTAAATGTTACTTAATATTTTTTTTACATAATTCTATAATCATGATGGATCTTGTTTAATTGATCTTGATTTGTAGATTTTAAATATTAAATTTTTATTAAATTTTGAATTTTTTATTTTAAATTTTGGCATTTTTAATATAGAAAAAACTATTAGTGTGTGAGAATTTATTGTGTGTAAATTATTGGTGTGAGTGTTTTAACTTTGATGTGACATTTTGATGCGTGTATAAAACTCATCCAATGGTGTAGAGTTAATGCACACCATAATATGTATATTTTTAACCATTAGATTTTTATACTTTTTGAAAATAAATTTGGTCAAACTTGATGTTTTATAATATAGATAGAAAAAAAATGATTGGTGTGTGAAAATTTATTGTGTGCATATTATTAGTGTTAAATGTTACTCAATAATTTATTTATTTTTACATAATTCTATAGTCATGATGAATCTTGTTTAATTGATCTTGATTAGTATATTTAAATATTAGTTTTTTTTATAAATTTTCTTCATTAGTAGAGTTTAAATATTATTTTTTTTTATTTTAAGTTATGACATTTTTAATGTAAAAAAAATTATTGGTGTTAAATATTACTTAATAATTTTTATTTTTTTTACATAATTTTATAGTCATGATGGATCTTGGTTAGTAGATTTTAAATATTAAATTTTTATTAAATTTTGAATTTTTTATTTTAAGTTATGGCATTTTTAATAAAGAAAAAATTATTGGTGTGAGTGTTTTAACTTTAATGTGACATCTTGATGTGCGTATAAAATTCATCCAATGGAGTAGAGTTAATACACACCATAATATGTATATTTTCAACCATTAGATTTTTATACTTTTTAAGAATAAATTTAGTCAAACTTGATGTTTTATAATATAGATAATATATGTCCTTAAATGTTATGCAATAATTTTTCTTGATTTTTTTTTTTTGCAAAATTATATAGTCATGATGGATCTTGTTTAATTGATCTTGATTAGTAGATTTTAAATATTAAATTTTTGTTAAATTTTGAATTTTTTATTTTAGGTTATGGCATTTTTAATGTAGACAAAATTATTAGTATGTGAGAATTTATTGTGTGTATATTATTGGTGTGAGTATTTTAACTTTGATGTGACATCTTAATGTGTGTATAAAACTCATCTAGTGGTGTAGAACTAATGCACACCATAACATGTGTATTTTTAACCCTTAGAATCTTATATTTTTTGGAAAAAAATTTAGTCAAAGATGGTGTTTTATAATATAGATATTTTGTTATGCATCTTTGGTCCACATTTAATTTGATCCTTGAGGAGTTATTCTAACTAAAGAGAATTTAAAGAGTGTGACCTAACTAACTCAAAGAGTGCATATGTGTTGGAAAACACAAAGAGTGGGTGAGCTAATGAATTGATATATAATTACCAAGTTTTCTTTGAAAACAAAATGTAGTATGCACCTACAAATATATATTGGATATCAAAAGTTTGTGTTGATAATTAGCTTGCATGCATCTGCAACAACACAAAAAAATATATATACATTAATTAACAATACCTTATGGCTAACTTCTTATTCTTATCCTATCTAATTCTTTTTGCATCTGTTTCTCCTTTTGTCAAAATCGTTCTTGCAATACTTTAAGTTAGTACAACAATAACCAGTATTCTTATTCTTATATCCTATCTAATTCTTTTTGCATCTGTTTCTCCTTTTGTCAAAATTGTTCTTGCAATACTTTAAGTTAGTACAAAAATAACCAGTATTATATTATAACACAGCCAGAAATAAATGTCCACGTCCGTTGCCCCATAATTTCACATTGCATGGACTATGGCCAAAAAATTATACTGGTCCAAGCTCAGCTTGTACCAAAACAAAATTCCAAAACTTCCAGGTAAAAATGTTCAAAAAAATATGATTTTTTTAATTAATTGCATTCATTTTTTCTTTTTGATCGATCGATGAAGCTAGGTTTCAATGATTGGGTCATTCATGTTTCTAATTCTTATTAACTAGTTCTTTCATAAGGCTTTATTTTTCTTCTTTTGAATATTTTTTTTCTAAAAAAGCAATGGCTTAATATAATAATGAAATACACTTGAAGCTAGAACAAGCAACATGATTAAATATTACCCATATCACATCAAGTCTTAAATTAATTCGACTCGCCATTTTAACTTCCAACTTTATTCCATCGATCTTTTAATTAATTTACAGGGTTCTAGCATGTTAACAAGGCTCAAAGCTGTTGGTGCAATCTCAAGCAACTTAGAACAAATGCACCTCCATTGTGGTCTCATCAATGGAGAAAGCACGGCACATGCTCCAAAAACATGTACGATCAGCGGAGGTACTTTAATTTGGTCCTTGACAAGGTCTACATGCTAGATATCCCTAGTCGAAGCAACATTTCACCTGATAAGCCATACTAAATTACTTGAATCAACTCTTCCATTTTCGGGGATATTAAAAAAACTGCTAGAGTTGAGGTGCAATACTAGAACTCAAAAAGTTATACAACTATTCGAGGTGATAATTTGTAAGAACGCTGTTGTGAGTTCAATTATTGACTGTGCACCATCTCAAGCTCAAGCCAATTCATTATGCCTGGAGAGTCCAAATATCAATTTCCCTTGATAGATTCTACATCACATCGCCTCCGGTAGTTAATTTATATAAATGGTTCCAAATATATATAGTAATTGTTGGGAGTAGAGCAATAGCAGTTGTTTAGCTGTCTTGTATGCCAAATGTAATAAACGAATTGAATAAATATTTGTTCAGGCATGAATTATTAATTTGTCTTCAAGAAAATTTCCACATTAGTTAGATTTGAAGTTGATTACAAACGTACAACAAAAGATTGAATATAGAGAGCTTGCATATATATGCACTAACCTATATATACAAGAGATCAAAGAAAGAAAATTTACTAAAATATGTTCAAAGGACGAATGGTGGGCTGTAGCCCATCCACATATATATGTATATATATATATATATATATATATTCAATGCTAATTACAACATTGATATAGGAATAGCCCACTTTAAAATATTAGTATATTAATCATAGAAAGGCTAAAAATATACAATTATATTGTAATTGAATTAGTAAATACATTTAATATTAAGAAAGAGATTGTGAGTTCTATTACAAATCTTGTATATTATTTACAGATTGTGTGTATTTATTTCATTTATTTGTTGTCTTTTTAGTTTAGGAAAGAATCCTTTGATAGAGGATCCCGATATGTTAGGCTTGTAATTAGCAGGGATTTTTTTTCTTTCTTTTGTATATATAAGTCCATGATTCTGCCCAATGAATACAAGAAAAACATTCACCGATTGTTTAATCTTTCTTAGTTTTCCAATCTCTTTTGGAATTTAATATGGTAAGGCCTGATTTTTCAAACACAATTCTAATGTTTGAAGAAGATCAAACACCACCAAAAACTCCAGTAGAATTTCAAACCTCATTACAGTCCCAATCTAAACACTCAAACTCTAGCAACAACAATTCAAGTATGGACTCGTCAAATCCATACTACCTTCATCCTTCAGATCATCCCAGTCTCATACTCGTCCCGACAAAACTGAATGGTGCCAACTATCAAACATGGAGTAAAGCCATGATCCATGCCCTTACTACCAAGAACAAGATTGGTTTCATCAATGGTTCTATCAAGCCCCCCTCAAAGGCAGAACAACGAACCGAATTTGCTCTTTGGAATCCGTGCAACAGCATGATTTTATCATGGCTCACTCATTCAATAGAACCTCATTTAACCAAAAGGGTTATTCATGCTAATACGGCTTATCAAGGATGGGAAGATTTCAAAGACCAGTTCTCGCAAAAAAAATGCACCAGCCATTTATTAGCTTCAAAAATCGTTGGCGTTGCTTTCACAAGGTAATATGTATGTGTCCTCATATTATACAAAGCTTAAAGGTCTATAGGACTTAGCTAGAAATATATCGAACTATCCCTCACTGTGATCAATTTAAGGCACATGTTGAACAAAGAGAAGAAGATCGGATGATGCAATTCCTCATGGGTCTCAATGACACTTATAGCACTGTTCGTAGTAACATCCTCATGATGTCGCCGCTGCCCAATGTGCGTCAAGCTCACTCCCTTGTTATTCAAGAAGAAACATAGTGACAACTCACATCAGAAAGCACCGAAAACTTTTCCATCGCAGCAACAACTCAAAGTAACCACTCCATCAAATCTAGAGACAAACATTGTGAGCATTGCAATAAAGATGGCCATACAATTGACAATTGTCGCACTCTAAAATTTTAATGTAAATATTGCGATAAGAGAGGTCACACTGAAGATAGGTGCAAATTCAAAAATGGCACTTGGAATTCAAACCACTCGGCATCTCAAAGGAATCGAAATAATCAATCTCAACAGCAACATGGATCTCATCCTTTTCATGCTGCTAATGCAACATATTCTTCACATTCTACATGTGGAGTCAAATCTCAAGTTAACAGCTTGCTAAAAGCAATACATGGATTTTCAGCCGATCAATTGCAACAAATTGCTCGTACCTTGTCTCAAATGACAACAAATCGTACCACTGGTGTGAGAATCCGCAAATGCGACCTCCCGGGTCTCGTCCCCATTGGTGGTGGGGGTCATGGGACGTCGGAACTGATTCCGTCGTTCCATTTGCTGGAGCGTTTTCTTCGATATATAAGTGTCCCTACGTTCTATTTCTAGATGCAAGGGGGTTCATTCAGAGTCGCCAGTACGTTTTACGAGAAAACGGACAAAAAGGGTTGTGTAAGGGAAAGGCTACAGATAAGCCTTTCTTTACACATTTGTCTGCGAAAACCGGGATTCTATAGGGTTCGGGAACTATATTACGGTTTGGGAAGGTGTTAAGCACCCATTCCGCCCTTTCGGTCTCTAGTGGTCTTATATGTTCATCCTATGTTGAAAAACTTGGATGCTTTTACCGACAGTCTACTACTTTCTAAATGAAGAAAAACCCTAATCTGGGAAAACGGGGAAAGAGATGAAAACCTTTGTGTTCCGAGATCCGACGTTTTTGTATTTAAAAGATGTAAATGACAAATGACAAAAACCTTTTATTTTTGAAAGAGTATTCCGTATTATTTCCTCAGATAATGACGGTTTTCTCGAGTTGTGATTATTCTGAAAAAGGTTCGGATCTTTATCGGGACTAAATTTAATATGGAACTAGAACTCTTTGAGGAGAGTTTATCAGACACGTCGCAGTCTATGAAAAAGACAGGATATGTGGATTTTAATTCCTAGATAAGTCTTTATCGGTCCGGGTTTGAAAACAGGGTTTATCCGGACGATAATGTACTTACTCTTCTGGTTTTGAAAGTAGTTTTATCAGGGTCTTTTGTTTTGAAAACGGTAGACTATTGGTAACTTGACAATAAGTTTATTCAAATAAAACGTGGACAGAATAACAGAAGTAAAACAAGTACACAGATATCTAATCTTAAATACTAGAAGGGACTTTCTTTACCTTCCCGACGAGAATAATAATAAGAAAGAAAATATAATACGGCAGAGGGATCTCTGGCGATAGTAATCTTCTCTTTCTTCAGATATTTCCGAGAAATCGATTCCAGAAACGGAACACGTCGAGTGTTGAAATAGATTCGAGACTTCTTCAGAAATAAGATAATAGTAAAAAAAAATGCTTGACAAAAATCAGATCTAAAGCACCAAATTCTCGGATTCTAATTGCCACCCCTGAACCCTTGGGGGTGTTGGCCTATTTATACTGCTCGGGAGAGATTGTCGCGCGACATTTCCTTAAAAAAGGAGAATGTCGCGCGACATTGTGATATGTCGCGCGACATACCCATATGTCGCGCGACAAACGGCTGAAGTGATGGTTCTAACAGATTGATGTGTCAGAAAGTGGTTGGTCTGGTGCAGAGGGGGAATGTCGTGCGACATAGTGGAATTGTCGCGCGACATATCAGGGATTGTCGCGCGACAATGTGATATGTCGTGCGACAATCTCTCTAAAAAAACAAGTTTGTCGGGCGACAAACCCTCCTAGTGTAGTACCGGGTCCTCGGGTGGGTCCCGGACCCAAAATGGTAGTTCTCGGGGGTCGTTAGGGTTCTTGCGGGGGTCACGGATCGGGGTGTCTACAGACCCTCTCGACTCAAGCTCCTTGCTTGCAAGGATTTGAGGCGACTGGAAGAGACCATGATCCATGGCTCCCGCAGGAACTCTAAGAAAGTGTATGCGTATAGAAGTAATTGTGAGTGCCTCCGGAGAGGGCTTCGTGTTTGGTTTTGCCTCCGGAGAGGGCTTTTGTTACCTCGTTGCCTCTTTCGAGGGCTTTGGCTTGCTTCACTTGCCTCAGATGGGAGGACTACCATTGATCTTTTTTGCGCCTCAGGTGGGAGGACTACCATTGCGCCTCAGATGGGAGGACTACCGTTTGTGCCTCTCTGGGAGGGCTTCGCCTCAGGTGGGAGGACTACCGTTGTGCCTCTCTGGGAGGGCTTCGCCTCAGGTGGGAGGACTACCGTTGTGCCTCTCTGGGAGGGCTTCGCCTCAGGTGGGAGGACTACCGTTTGTGCCTCTCTGGGAGGGCTTCGCCTCAGGTGGGAGGACTACCGTTGTGCCTCTCTGGGAGGGCTTCGCCTCAGGTGGGAGGACTACCATTGTGCCTCTCTGGGAGGGCTTCGCCTCAGGTGGGAGGACTACCGTTGTGCCTCTCTGGGAGGGCTTCTAGATCTGAAAGAAGAAGGAAAAAATGCCTCTGGGAGGGCTTTCATGAGTAACTCTTGCCTCTGGAGAGGGCTTGTGATTTTGTATATTGCCTCCGGAGAGGGCTTGTGTTTGTGCATTGCCTCCGGAGAGGGCTTGTGTTTGTGCGTTGCCTCCGGAGAGGGCTTGTGTTGGTGAATTGCCTCTCTTAGACTGCTAGAGTGAGAGAGAGAGTAGATTTTTGCGAAGGTAAAAAGAGCTTCTCAGGGTCTATTCCGGATGTCCGTTTCCCTGTATCTTTCTGAACTTTACTCTCATGTTTTCCTCGGGTGAAGATGTTTCACTCAGAAGGCAGTTTTCGGATTTCTTTGCTCTCCGTAGGGTGATGGTCCGAGGTTTTCCAAATCATCTCTTCTGTATCGTGCTGAAAAGAAAATTTGCTTGAAAGTTCAATCTCTGATCTTTATTCTTTTTTTAGTTTTCTCTTTTGGTGGGCCCACATCGTATTCTGTTTTTTCGATGCCCTTATTTCTCCCTCTTTTGGGAAAGACTTTTCCTGGCCCTCTCTGTTTTTGACCAGGAGTCCTTTTGTCCCTTTGTCGTGATCAGGAGCCTTACTCACCCAAAACGAAGCCCTGAGCCGGTCTTGGCCTAGCTGTCACTTTTGGTGTGGCTCTCCCTGTCACTCTGCATTTCTGTTTCTCTCGCTCGCTCTGGGCGCTCATACGGGTTCTTTCTCTTTTCTACTTTTTCAATTTTTTTCCATTCCCGTTTTATCGTGGCATTCTGCCTTTTCTCTTTATTTGATGGTCTCGGTCCTTCTGTGAGATCAGAGACTACTTTTAATCGCGGCATTCTGTTTTCGCATTTTTTCGGAGAGATGATTTGGAAGTTTTCTCTTTGAACTTTTTATCATGGGTGTGCGGTTTTTAGCAATTTTCCGAAAACTGCTTCTCCGAAGTGCCTCTGCAGAAGATAAAATGAGACAGAGGTCAAAAAATCAGGGAGGAGGGGGATTGTCGCGCGACATTTCGGTGCCTGGCTCTTTGTCGCGTGACAATGTGGCCATTTGTCGCGCGACAAACTGACCCACCATATAAACCCCTTGCTGAGCTCATTCCACCTCATTCTCTCCTTTCTCTTTCTCTCTCTAGCTCTCTTTTTCTCTCTTTTCTTCTCTCCCAAGCGCGGAAGCTCTGCCGTGTTTTTGACTTTTCCGACCTTTTCACACATATTCTACCTATATCGATGGACCCTGCTCATCTCGACCGATTGGAGGGTGACCAGGAGGAGGTCACCTTTACTGACGCTCAGGGCGTTCTTCGCTGCAGCCCTCATCACGACGACTGGGCGGACTTGGACTGGTATGATGAGGATGGGATAGACCGCGGTCGGGCGGTGGTCTATCGGGATGCTATCCGAGCTGCTCCGGTCCCGGACGTCCCGTGGCTTTTGATGGAGCCCGTTTCTCACGAGATTCGTCGTCGATCTCTGGTATGTCTTCTTTCGTGCATTTATCTGTTCTGTTTCTTGTCGTTTCCTGTATTTGTTTTAGATAATGTTAGTATGCATGTCTGACTAGGAATAACGCCCAATTTTTAGCGAACACATACTTTTACCTGTGATACCTCTTAGTTTAGAAAATTACATAATGTACCCCCATGACTCTATAACTCTCATAATTACACCAAAGTACCCTCAGGTTTTGGAAAATCACATAATTTACACCTATAGCTTTATAACTCTCATAATTACACCAAAGTACCCTCAGGTTTTGGAAATTACATAATTTACCCTTATAACCCCATAACTCTCATAATTACACCAAAGTACCCTCAGGTTTTGAAAAATTACATAATTTACCCTTATAACCCTCTAACTCTCATAATTACACCAAAGTACCCTCAGGTTTTGGAAAATTACATAATTTACCCTTATAGCCCTATAACTCTCATAATTACACCAAAGTACCCTCAGGTTTTGGAAAATTACATAATTTACCCTTATAACCCCATAACTCTCATAATTACACCAAAGTACCCTCAGGTTTTGGAAAATTACATAATTTACCCTTATAACCCCATAACTCTCATAATTACACCAAAGTACCCTCAGGTTTTGGAAATTACATAATTTACCCTTATAGCCCTATAACTCTCATAATTACACCAAAGTACCCTCAGGTTTTGGAAAATTACATAATTTACACCTATAGCTTTATAACTCTCATAATTACACCAAAGTACCCTCAGGTTTTGGAAATTACATAATTTACCCTTATAACCCCATAACTCTCATAATTACACCAAAGTACCCTCATAACCTCATACTCGTTCCTTTGTCTGCAGTGGGTTGGCCGCGGTTGGGGTTCCCCCAACGCTATATTTTCGGAGTGGCGACGGGCACCGGCCCCTGTCCAGGAGTTGATTCTCGCGACTCCTTTTGGCTCCCTCTTCGACGCCCTCCCAGAGCGAGTATCTAGGGCGACAGTTTTAGTATCGGCTCTGGCTTGCCACTGGTGGGACACCACCCATACCTTTCACTGGAGCTGGGGGAGATGACGATGACCCCCCTCGATTTGTTTGCTTTGACCGGGATCCCTTCAGGGGGGGTCCCCATCCAGATCGACGTCCCCTTGCGTCTGACAGCCGAGGGCATTGTTAGTTCATTAGGATGGTTTCCGGAGCGACGGAGTTCCGGCGACACGATTCTTCGGGGCGTCTTGGTTACGCGTTAGCCACAGAGAGGGCTCGACTAGCTGCTTCAGGGGTTCCTATGACCCGTCAGGAGGCGCGCCAGTATGCCCGCGTCTTTCTTCTATTGACACTCCATGATTTATTCGAGGCTCGTGGTGGGGACACGGCTCATCTTTGGTGGTTGCCCTATCTTCGGGACTTCAGCCTCATGTTTGACTACGACTGGGGAGGTTTCATTCTTGCAGTCCTTTACGATGCCATGGACCAGGTCTCTCGTCATTTAGCCCTGAACCTCAAGGGCTTTTCTTTGCTGTGGGAGGTACATTTTTTAGTCTTTTTGTCTTTGCTTCAGTTCTTTGCTCATTACTTGTTGATCATTGCTGATTTCTTCTATCTTTCCTTTTCAGAGCTGGTTTGTAGCTTATACCCGTCTGGGTCGCGCCCAGGTGGATCTCCTCGTTGAGAACGAGGACCAGTTCCCTTTTCTCCGCCGATTCATCGCGGGGAACTATAGGGCTCCCTATGTATACCGGACTCGGGAGACCGGAGCTGCTGCTGTCCATGACCTGCGGGAGGAGCAGGTAAGAATATTTTTAGTTTTCTTGCTTTTCAATAGTCAGATAGAGTAGAATATATAAAATACTGAAATAAAATCTTATTCTCTTTTCAGATTGAGTGGGCCCCTTGGGGTGATCTGGGTCCTCATCATGGGTATGGTCGTGCTCTGACCGCCTCGAGGACCAGGCGGCTTATCCGGGATGAGTACGGCCTTCTCTTCTACTTGGGTGAGAGGGTCATTCGTCAGCACACGCCATCCCAGTGGCCTCGTGTTCCATTGTTCCCTCCTGTTCTGATGAGGCGGACGGGCGAGATCGACCCGGTGACGGTGCAGGCTTTGGTTGACGGACTCGGCTTTCAGACGTTCGTCGAGGAGGGAGATTATGCTATTTTTGCTGCCCGTTACCTGATGAGGGAGCCGAAGGGGACTCGGGGACGGGTCTTCTATGAGAGGTATCGGGCATTGGGGGGTGATCCTCATTATATACGGGACAGACCCATTTAGCTAGGGTGGTTCCGGGTCATCTGCCACCTGTCCCCGATCAGAGGACAACATTCCGGATTCTGAGGATGAGGATCCTGAGGGAGAGAGGGATGTTCCTGCTGCGGCTGAGGGCGGCGGTCGGCCAGAGGGCGAGGGAGGTGATGCGACAGCCGTTCCGGAGCCGTCACCTCAGGCGACACCTGCGGGGGAGCAGCGCGCTGAGGGCTTCGAGTTTCCCACCGGCCCTTCCGTGTCTCCGGGGGCCTTTTTGCTGCTGCTGAGGCTGCTGAGGGAGAGCGGGATTTTCTGAGAGGTCCTGGGAGCCCGCGGACCTTGGGGCAGATTTTGATTAGTTTGGGCGGACTCCTCCCGCGGCGGCGACTACTCCTTCTAGTGGGGTACCTCCTTTGGGGGCGACGGCCATGGTGGATCCTCCGGGGTCCGAACATACGCTACGTTGACCCCTCTACCGCGACTGTCATGGGCCTCCCGCCCGATCTCCGGGCTTTGGTGGCTCATCCTCTCGTCCACCCTTGTTCCCCATTCGTGAGGAGGGAGGGTCTTCTTCTGCAGCTGCTCCTGCGGGGTCATCTATTTCGTGGTAGATCTACCTCCACTCCCCAGAGATATTTCTTATGTCGGCGCGGGCCTATGTCGATATTCTGTCCCGGAGTATCCCCTTCCCGAGGATACTTTTGATTTCTTGGGTGGTCGTTCTGATGATGAGGTATCTTCTTCAACTTCTCCTGATACTTTCATGTTTATATCTATTTATTTTGACTGTGCTGATTCTCCTTTTATTGTATGTCTTTTTTACAGAGAGTGGGTGTACGGTGGCGGATCTACGGGCCTGGTATGCCCAGTATTTCTACAGCTGGAACCTGCTCCAGTACGTCGGTCGAGACCCTCCAGCCTACATGCGTGACTATCAGAGGGCTATCGACATCTCTTTACGGCCGGACGACCCCCTGACTTCCTCCCATGCCCGGACGGATTCTCGGAGGAGCAGTAGTCGGACTTCCAGGCGTTCCCGATCGTCGGTGATCCGTCCTACGGCACCGGTTCAGTCCACGGGGCCTTCTCAGGCGGCAGTTCCTCCTGTTCCCGGCGTCCCAGTTGTTGATCTTACCCCTGAGGAGGGCTCGGGAGATAGTGGGAGCGTGTCGAAACGCGCCCGAGTAGATTAGTTTTCCCTTTCTGCACTAAGTTGTTAGTTTTGGACAGATGTGCTTAGACAGATATTTAAAACTGTTCTTTTATTGGTTTTATAAAATATCTTTATCTGTGTTTGATTTATACTTTTATTATCTGTCTGTGCAAGATATATACACATATATATATAAGAGTCGGTAATTTAAAAGTCATACCTTGTAGTGTAGTGATACTTATGTTTCCTGCAAAAAAGAACAAAGTGAGAACAGAAAGGCATCCAGAAATGATTCTTTTGGCAAAGATGACCATTATGTATAAGGAAACAAGTAGGGTGCCCCCCAGATGGGTTCGTCGCGCGACAATCCCTCCTGGACATGGGTTTGTCGCGCGACACTTCCCCCTGAGAGTGGGTTTGTCGCGCGACAAACAGGTACAGGACCCTCTTTTTTGCTATAAATACACCCATCTTCCTTCCTTCATCCCCACACCTCTCCAAAATGTCTTCCTACCGTACCAACTCTGATTTTTCTTATGTTAAAGCTCGAGATGCTCTGATATCTTCGGAAAATGGTTTGAACTTTGGTGTATTCAGTCCTTTGGCGGGCTGGTGCCATCGTCCTGTAGATTTCTCCTTTCTGTTAGGTGCCTTGTATTTCTGGAGTCCTGCGGACCATCTCTTCCGTTTTGGACTAGATGAGCTCTGCCCGACCTATGAGGAGTTCTCCTGGCTGTTACGTTCTGACGTTCGTCTCCCGATGGCAGTTCCTATAGAAGGAATCGGTCCCCGCGACATGCTAATTGCTCTGTTAGCCATTCCCCAAGCGGCCTGCGATGGTTTCATTGTCGACGGGCTCCTTGACCTCCACAAAATGGTGAGGTTCTTTCATCGTTATGAAGATAGGGCCTCTTACGGCGTGGGGCGTACTGCAGCGGCCCTGATTTGCCTGGTTTCTGATATGCTGCTGGTGACGGGTTCTTCTCGTGTTGATCCGACTATCTTGAGTCTGATTTACCAGGCTAGAAATGGGGAGTCTATAGTGCCGATCATTCTTGCAGAGACCTTGAATGGTCTTGATGATGTTCAACGGGGGCCTCGCCCTTCTTCCGGGGGAGCCCGCGTCTGCTATACATGTGGCTACTAGAGCGCTTTCGATCGGTGGGTTTCAGCGGAGTTCGGCTCGACAATCCGACTCATTTCTTCCATCGGCCTCTCTTTGGTGCTTTGACCATGTCTTCCTCTGATTGGACGGTGTGGTTTTCGGAGAACTTTCGGGCTATCCGGTGGAACATTCCTTGGTGGAAGCTGAGGGCGATGGTACTTAGCACTGGGGGTCAGAACTACGTTCGGCTCCGCGGGCTCTGGTTTACCTCCTTTTATCTCCCAGGTCGTCTTCTTCGTCAGTTCAACGTTCCTCAGGATATTCCTCTCGGCCCGAACAACTTCTCCTCTGAGTCCAAATTTGTGACCCAGCATGTCTCCCTATCAGTAAGAGGAGGATGTGGCGTGCTCGATTGACTCGGCGGTTTAACTATGCTCGTTTTGGTATTTCCAGGCCCCGCCGGGCTGACATTATCCGCTCTTGCTGGCAATCTCTAGAAGGAGAGCTGACTGATGACCCCTTTCAAATGGAGTGGTTCCGATTCATGGATTCTGAGCCTACAGAGGATGGCATTGTCTTTGCGTACCAGATTTTGGATGAGGCTCGAATTGATTTGGCCGCTGAGGACCCAGTGTGGCCAACCCCTAGGGATTAGTTTCTTCTTTGTATGCTGTACTTCCTTTGTAACTCTCGGTGTCCTGAACCACCTCTTTAATAATATATGAAGGGACTTTTTATGAGAAATAAATTTCTTTACAAAGCTTTAAACCGGGCCTGAAGTCACTTCTCAGGTTGCCTACGTTCCCCCCCTTTTTGATTTTTTTTTTTTTTTTTCAGAAAATACAATATTCGAGTTGGGGCTCAGGTTTACGTAGTTCTTATACATGTCGTGCTTATTGATAATACTTCTTCAGTCGGTCCATGTTGACTGGTGAATGTAGTAACTGCCCGTCTAGGTCAGTGAGTATAGCGGCGCCCCCTGTATTGATTTCTTTGACGATATACGGCCCTGTCCACTTCTGCCCGAACTTTCCCCTCGGATCTCTGGCTGGCTCTCGAATTTCTTTCAACACGATGTCATTTTCAGTGATACCCCGAGTCCTCACTCTCTGGTTAAATGCTCAAGCGATTCTCTTCTGATATCCTTAATGGTGGTATGCGGCTTTCAATCTTTTCTCATCTAGTAAGGCTAGCTCGTTATAACGTGCCCGAACCCACTCCAGTTCATTGACCTGATTCTCTAGCATTACTCTGAGGGAAGGGACCTCTAACTCGACAGGGAGGACTGCTTCCATCCCGTATGTAAGCGAGAACGGGGTTGCCCCGGTAGAGACCCTTTCGGTGGTGCGGTATCCCCACAATGCATATGGTAACTTCTCCGGCCAGTCCCGGCAGGTGTCGGTCATCTTGCTTAGGATATTTTTCAAATTTTTGTTGGCGGCTTCAACTGCCCCATTGGTTTGTGGTCTATATGGCGAAGATTTGTGTCGGGTGATACCGTATTCCTCCATGACTGTATTAGCTTCTCCTTCGAAGTGGGTGCCGTTATCTGAGATGATCTCATGTGGGACCCCATATCGGCAGACAATATTCCTTTTGATGAATCGGGCAACTTTCCTGGCATCCAGGGTTTGGTAAGATTCGGCTTCCACCCATTTGGTGAAGTAGTCGATGGCTACTAGTATGAATTCATGGCCGTTGCTGGCTTTGGGTGAGACTTTCCCAATGACGTCAATTCCCCAGGCTGAAAAAGGCCAGGGAGCAGTCATGTTGTACAACTCTTTTGGAGGAAGCTTCTGGGACTTAGCATAAATTTGGCATTTGTGACAACGGCGTACATGATCAGCGCAGTCAGTTTGTAGGGTAGACCAGAAATACCCTTGCCTGATGATCTTGCGGGCAAGCGTATGCCCGCTCATATGAGGTCCGCAATCGCCCCCATGTATCTGATCCATCATTCTAACTGATTCTTCTTCGGTGAGACATTGAAGATGAGTCCCGTCGTAGTTCCTCTTATATAATCTTCCGGCACAGAGTATGAATCCTGATGCTAGTCTCCTGAGTGTGACCCGTGTTCTCTTGTCTGCTTTCTCGGGATACTGATGGTTCTTCAGCAGGTTCCAGATATCATAAAACCAAACGGTTGAGTCACCGTCTTTTTCAATTTCCACCTCAAGGGTCATGCAGTGCGCGGGTCCTGATTTCTTTTGTACCGTGAGGGTTATTTCTTCCATCCCCTCCGGAATATCGATCATAGATGCCAGGGTTGCCAATGCGTCAGCAAAATTGTTCTGGGACCTGGGGATATAGTAAAACTCCACACGCTCGAACCTTCCTGCGACTTCTTCTAGTCGGGCGAGGTAAGGGACCAATTTCTCATCTCTGATCTTCCATTCCTTCAGAACTTGATGGACCACTAGTGCTGAATCTCCGTATACCTGTATCCTCCTTATACCCCTTTGAAAAGCGATCTCTAACCCGAGTATGCAGGCTTCATATTCGGCCATATTGTTGGTGCAGAAGAAGTCTAGTCGATATGATACCGGGGAGTGAGTTTGGTCTGGAGAGACTAACAGGATGCCTATCCCGTTTCCGTTCCGATTGGCGGCCCCGTCAAAGTACAACCTCCAGTCTTCATTGATCTCGACGTTCATGATGGTTTCGTCCGGGAATTCGGCTTCTTCTATCATGTCTCCCAATATCGGATTGTGGGCCAGGTAATCAGCTATGATCTTGCCTTTGACTGCCTTCTGGGTCATGTAGGTGATGTCGAATTCGGAGAGTAGAAATAACCATTTTGCCATTCGATTCGAGAGAGCCGGTTTCTCGAAGAGGTATTTCAACGGATCAATCCGTGATGCCAGGATGACTGGAAAAACTAGCATGTAGTGCCGTAGTTTCTGTGTTACCCAGACGAGAGCGGTACACGATTTTTCCAATGGTGTGTAGTTTATCTCAAATGGGGATAGCTTTTTGCTGAGGAAATAGATGGCCTGCTCCTTCCGGGTATCGGTGAGGTGTTGGGCTAGCATTGCTCCCGCGGCTGAATCAGTGACGGTTAGGTATAGGATTAGTGGTAGTCCGGTCTGAGGCGGGGCTAACACTGGGGGCTTGGAGAGGTAATCTTTGATTTTGTCAAAAGCCTCCTGGCATTGATCGTTCCATTTTCATGTTGAAGACTTCCTCAGGAGTTTGAAGATGGGTTCGCACTTTTGAGTGAGCTGAGAGATAAACCTACTGATGTACTGCAGATTACCCAAAAAACCCCGGATTTCTCTCTCGGTACGAGGCTCGGGCATGTCTTGGATAGCTTGAACTTTAGCGGGGTCCACCTCGATTCCTTTCTTACTGACGACATATCCCAGGAGTTTTCCTTTGGTTACCCCGAACACACATTTCTGCGGATTGAGTCTCATCTGATACTGGCGGAGCCGATCAAAGAAGGCTCGCAAGGCTGATACGTGGCCTTCCCTCTCTTTTGACTTGATTATCATGTCGTCTACATACACCTCTACTTCTTTGTGAATCATGTCGTGAAAGATAGCCGTAGCTGCCCTCTGATATGTTGCCCCGGCGTTCTTCAGCCCAAACGGCATAACGGTGTAGCAGTATGTTCCCCACGGTGTGATAAATGCTGTTTTCTCCTGGTGATCCGGGTGCATCTTGATTTGGTTATATCCGGCAAAACCATCCACAAATGACTTCAGGGCGTGGTTGGCAGTATTATCTACTATCAAATCGATGTTGGGCAATGGAAAATCGTCCTTTGGACAAGCTTTATTGAGATCCCGGTAATCCACACACATGCGGACTTTCCCGTTAGCCTTTGGAACAGGCACGATGTTGGCTAACCACGAGGGGTACTCGATCACCCGTAAGAATCCCACACTCAGTTGTTTCATTACTTCTTCTTTCACTTTCAAGGACCATTCTGGCGTAAGTCTCCTCAGCTTCTGTTTGACAGGCCTAAGTTCTGGATTGGTGTGTATTTCGTGCATGACTATCTGACTGTTCAAACCCGGCATATCTGCATAAGACCAGGCGAAGACATCCACATACTCTTTCAGAGTTTGTGTGAATTCTTCTTTCTCTGTCCCACTTAGGCTTGCCCCAATGCGGACCTCTTTTCTTTCCTCTTCTGTTCCGAGGTTAATCACAAGAGTGTCTCCTTCCTCGCTTTGTATACGTTGCTCCTCCCGTTCAGGGTGTTCGTTCATTCTTTCCAATTCCATATAAGCAATTACAGAATTAAAAATAACAGGATAACGCAAAATAGACTCTTCTTTATTGATACTAGTATTTACAGGTACAAGTTTAAAAAGTTCATTTAGGAGTGACTCATTCCTATCCTTACCCTCACTCTTATCTCTCACCCTTACAATTTCGCTCTTTTCCCTTTCTCCTTGGTAGTCTGGATTAGCGTATATCAAGTGTACAGGGTCGTCTCCTGGCTCATCATCTCCCAGAGCCATGATGTCGAAGAGATCTCCGATCATTTCTTCCTCTTCGTCTTTCATGTCTTCACTTTCTTCCTTCGGCCCGATTGTCAACTTGGTAGCGAAGCTGTGTACGGTGTTTTCTTTGATATATAGGTCCTCTTCATAGAAGATTTCCCACCCAGGAAGGTTCTCTCCATCGCTGTTTCTCCAAGGCTCCTGGAAGCCGCAAAAGGGGAAGTCCTCTCCTTCTTTGACAAAGAATCCGTTCAGAGAGCTGAAACTCGGATACTGATGCCTTCGACCCCTTTTTTGTTGATCGTCCTCTTTAGTGTGTTGGTACCCCAAACCTTCCCTCTCGTACCTTGCTACTGGTTCCAATGCTTGAAGTAGTCCTGGTTGTCCCATTCCCAGACCGGCTCCAGGCAAGTATTTCATCATTCTCAACATATTTGTAATCTTGGTGCTGAGACCGGGGATATTGTCAGGGGGAAGATACCTGATTGTCTGGGTGCTAAGAGTTTGCACTTGAGGCTCGTAAGAAAAGCCTCCTAACTGTATGCTCTGGCTCCCGATTCCCAAAACTGGTAACTCCATATCCGCCAAGGTCCTTTCAGGATCTCCTTGGATGGTAATTATGTTCCCTTCAAACGGTATCTTGATCTTTTGGTGCAAGGAGGAGGGGAGTGCTCCTATGTCATGTAGCCATGCTCTTCCCAACAGTAGGTTAAAACTGGAAGGAATGTCTATGATTTGAAAGTTGGCCGGGAAGCTTTCGGGACCAACCATGAGATCAAGTTTCAGAGACCCCAGAACGGCCCTCCTGGTATTATCATAGGCCCTGACGGTTACAGCGGATGGTGAGAGCTCTGAATCTGAGATACCCAAGCATCTGGCAGTCTTTAGGGGGCAGACATTTATGGTCGACCCATTGTCGATGAGAACTTGTGGCAAGATCTTCCCTCGGGTTCGGACGGTGATATGGAGAGCCAGGCTGTGTTTTCTCCCCAACGGAGACAAGTCTTCATCTGAAAATGACGGACTTCTTTGGACTGTGAGTGACCCGATCATGTTTGGCAGTTGTTCGGGCGTGGAGTCCGGCGATATGACAGCCTCATCCAGGAGTTTAATGAAAGCGGTCCTGTGAGGTTTGGAGGCAACCAAGAGGCCCCAAATGGTGATGTGTGCCTGGGTTTTCTTCAACTGTTCCAGTACTCGGTCTTCTCTTACTTCTTTTGGAGGCGGTGATTTTTCGGCATCCATCGGTGGTGGCTGGTATACCTTTCCTGAGCGGGTAATCTGTTGTATCCAAAGGGATGTTGGGTCTGATCCCTCTGAAGTTTCTGACGACTCTGGCTCTGCCGACCAACTAAAAGTCCCGGGGGAGGTTTCTGTCATACAGATTGTCTCCTTATGAGGGGGGCGGGGTTTCCATGGTTGTTTTTTCTTGTCCTGGGTCCATCCTATCCCAGCTTTCCCAGGATTGGTTTTGATGGTGAGTGGTTGCGAGATCCCCTGATTTGTCTTTCCTAAGCCCTGCCCAGGTAGGAAGTTCATCTTGGCCATCCATTGGTCAATTATTGGGTTGAGGCCTGGGGCAACTTGTGCTTTTGCCGATAGCATAACGGGTGCCTTATAGGCTGAATCGTCCCGAATGAGTCCTACGGGATCGAAGCCTTCATCAGTGGTTAAGGCGTTAATTCCTGCAGGTGGAGCATGATTGGGGAGGGGGTTGTTGGTAACATTGGGCCCGCCGGGTGCGGGGATGGTTCCGGCTTCAATGAGGTCCTGGATACGATGGCGGAGAGCTAAACAACGTTCCGTGTCATGGCCTGCCGCCTGATGGTACGCACAGTTCTCATTCATTCTCCAAGTGTTGGGAATAGGATTTGGTGGAGGGCGTGGGTTGAGTGGGGTGACTAGTCCGGCCTTTTGGAGTAGTTCCAGGCTTTTGACCAGAGTAGTGGGGAGGGTGCAGAAATTTCTCCTTTTCTTGACCTCGGTGTTTGAAGAGTCTCCCTGCGTAGGCCAACTCATTGGGGGGACTTGCGGTGACTGCTGAAATGGGTTTTGTTGATATGGGTACGAGCTTAGTTGGTTTACGGCTGGAGTGGCCGTCTTTCTTCCAGTGTAAGAGGCCTTCTTGGTATCCGTGTCCGCCTTTCTGGCCAATTCTTCCTCTACCTGTGACCCCATACTCAACAGGGCTCTGAAGTGTGGGCATACATGCTTTCCCATGCAGTTCAATACAGCTGGAGTAAAATTCTTCTGTATGATTTCTAACTGCTCTTCTTCGTCGGGCCGTTTGGACATTTGGGATGCCATTTCCCTCCAGCGGGTGACAAAGTCGCTGAAGCTTTCTTTCTCGCCTTGCTTGGCCATTTCCAGGTGTTTACGGGTAATTTCCAAATTCTCGTTGGACCCGTACTTGGTCATGAATTCTTTGACGATATCCCCCCAAGTTTTCGTGTGGTGTTTCTCTAGGTCGAAGAACCATCTCAGGGCTGCCCCCGTGAGAGTCATGTGAAAAGCCTGAGCCAGCTCCGGCTCTCCACAGCCGGACACTTGCATGGATCTGATGTAGGATTGGAGATGGGTTTTGGGGGGTGTAGTACCAGTGAATTTGGTGATAGAGGGGAGCTTAAATCCTTGAGGTAGTCTGGCTTCTGGGTAGAGGGAAAAGGCGTTCATGTCTGTGATCTCGTCTGCCCCTTTCATCAGAGAAACACCTCTTTGCAGAACCTTCATCTGCTCTTTCAATTTCTTCATTTCTTCGCTCTCTCTTGACACCTCATCGGGCTGTTCCCGGGCTATCATTGATTCTGCGTATACTGCCCGGAGTCGGTTGATGTCTGGGTACTCATTGGGAGGGGCTATCGGGGCTGGTGGAATAGGTCTTGCGGGGACTTGTGGCCATGGTTGATATTGGGGATCGAGGCCTTGCTGAGGTTGTGGCCAGACGATAGGTGGCTCTTGTTGTTGGTATGTGGGGCCTGAATCCGGGGCCCATTGGTTCTGATTGTTGGGGTCGGTTTGAACGGGACCGGCCATGTTAGGGCCCGTTTGGGGTGGATTGGTTCCTTGGATTGGGGGAAGTACTTGTGAAGATTGCCCTTGATTCGGATCTCGATTCGGTGGTAGTTGCTCAAACCCGGGTGGTGCGGTCCGTTCGGCTGACAACTCTTCCATTCGAATCCGGGTGTTCTGTTGCTCACTTGTGAGGCTTGCCAAATTCATGCTGACGGTCATCAACAAACGGTGCATCTCGGCTAAAGTCGGTTGAACTGCAGACGCCTCGGCTAGGCTCTGATTTGTCTCCTGATTCTCTCGTCCATCGGCCATGCTTGGTCTCACTAGTCTTCCGGTATGATCTCGACTGGCCCAACCTTCCAGACTGACGTCGCTTTATGGCTGTAGACGAAACCACGTGGCGAAGATGAAGGGAGACTATGATGCGACTCGATTTTTGCCAAAAGAATCACTAAAAATGGTCGAGAGAAAACCTCGAAAAATAGGTGTGGTAAAGTAAGCCGTAAGGTGGTACATCCCCTACAGCTATATGACAAGTGTTTTAACTGACTCAATCTTAGATGCAGCGTAGGTGTTCGAACGGTTAAGGCTTCAGGCTCCCTCCTTTTTGGCAAGACCTTGCGATATACCCCAAGGGCGGGTACGTGCAAGAATCTTTTGATATACTTCCCGGGTACGTGAGTGTTCTCGTCACTCGATATACCTCGGGGGCGTACTTGGCCAAGGAGAGTGGAAGTAAATGCTTTCGGTTTATGTTGGCCCAAGCAAGCCAACTCCCTACTCACTTATAATACTTCCGAGGGTTTGGGGTAAATTCACACTCGTAGAACCAATGCATGATTTGTGATAGTGCGTGTAAAGTTCGAAAGGTTGGTTTCACAAATATCATTATCTTTATTACGTCTTTTCGAAAAACTCCCATTTTTTAGGAAAAGGTTTCTTCTCAATCAATTAACATGAGTAGGGAAAGCAGTAAAAGCAAGTTTTCAACAGATAAACAAAGGTCCACATATAAGAGTCTAGTTTTCTAATGGTATCCCCAGCAGAGTCGCCACTGTGAGAATCCGCAAATGCGACCTCCCGGGTCTCGTCCCCGTTGGTGGTGGGGGTCATGGGACGTCGGAACTGATTCCGTCGTTCCATTTGCTGGAGCGTTTTCTTCGATATATAGGTGTCCCTACGTTCTATTTCTAGATGCAAGGGGGTTCATTCAGAGTCGCCAGTACGTTTTACGAGAAAACGGACAAAAAGGGTTGTGTAAGGGGAAAGGCTACAGATAAGCCTTTCTTTACACATTTGTCTGCGAAACCGGGATTCTATAGGGTTCGGGAACTATATTACGGTTTGGGAAGGTGTTAAGCACCCATTCCGCCCTTTCGGTCTCTAGTGGTCTTATATGTTCATCCTATGTTGAAAAACTTGGATGCTTTTACCGACAGTCTACTACTTTCTAAATGAAGAAAAACCCTAATCTGGGAAAACGGGGAAAGGGATGAAAACCTTTGTGTTCCGAGATCCGACGTTTTTGTATTTAAAAGATGTAAATGACAAATGACAAAAACCTTTTATTTTTGAAAGAGTATTCCGTATTATTTCCTCAGATAATGACGGTTTTCTCGAGTTGTGATTATTCTGAAAAAGGTTCGGATCTTTATCGGGACTAAATTTAATATGGAACTAGAACTCTTTGAGGAGAGTTTATCAGACACGTCGCAGTCTATGAAAAAGACAGGATATGTGGATTTTAATTCCTAGATAAGTCTTTATCGGTCCGGGGTTTGAAAACAGGGTTTATCCGGACGATAATGTACTTACTCTTCTGGTTTTGAAAGTAGTTTTATCAGGGTCTTTTGTTTTGAAAACGGTAGACTATTGGTAACTTGACAATAAGTTTATTTAAATAAAACGTGGACAGAATAACAGAAGTAAAACAAGTACACAGATATCTAATCTTAAATACTAGAAGGGACTTTCTTTACCTTCCCGACGAGAATAATAATAAGAAAGAAAATATAATACGGCAGAGGGATCTCTGGCGATAGTAATCTTCTCTTTCTTCAGATATTTCCGAGAAATCGATTCCAGAAACGGAACACGTCGAGTGTTGAAATAGATTCGAGACTTCTTCAGAAATAAGATAATAGTAAAAAAAAATGCTTGACAAAAATCAGATCTAAAGCACCAAATTCTCGGATTCTAATTGCCACCCCTGAACCCTTGGGGGTGTTGGCCTATTTATACTGCTCGGGAGAGATTGTCGCGCGACATTTCCTTAAAAAAGGAGAATGTCGCGCGACATTGTGATATGTCGCGCGACATACCCATATGTCGCGCGACAAACGGCTGAAGTGATGGTTCTGACAGATTGATGTGTCAGAAAGTGGTTGGTCTGGTGCAGAGGGGGAATGTCGTGCGACATAGTGGAATTGTCGCGCGACATATCAGGGATTGTCGCGCGACAATGTGATATGTCGTGCGACAATCTCTCTAAAAAAACAAGTTTGTCGGGCGACAAACCCTCCTAGTGTAGTACCGGGTCCTCGGGTGGGTCCCGGACCCAAAATGGTAGTTCTCGGGGGTCGTTAGGGTTCTTGCGGGGGTCACGGATCGGGGTGTCTACAACTGGTAATGATAATGCATATGCAAACGCTGCAGGTTTGTTTTCTTCTTCCAATTATGTTTTCACTAAATCTTGGATTTTGGATAGCGAAGCAACATATCATATTACAATAGATTCCACTTTTTTCACCCACACAGAAACGTCATTAACACAAATTGTCAAATTACCTACCGGATCTTCAGCCTCTATAACCTCTTAAGGAACTAAACCATTTAACTCTAATATCAAGCTAAACAAAGTTTTGTGTGTCCCCTCTTTCCATTTAAATTTAATTTCCATTAGTAAAGTCACCACTGCTCTAAATTGTTGTGCCATTTTTTTTTCGACTTTCTGTGTTTTGCAGGACTTGGTTATGGGGAAGATAATTGGCTCGGGTAAGGAACATGATGGTCTTTATTACATGTCTCCATTGCGAAGGACACTTACATCTCATCAAGTTTCTTAACTTTCTAACCTACGGCACATGCGTCTTGGACATCCGTCTTCATCTCGTCTTAAATTAGCATCTTCATTATTGTCTTCCAATAATAATGTTTTTTTTGATAATAATTGTACTGTTTGTCCTATGGCCAAGCAAACTAGATTGCCATTTCTTTCCAGTTTTATATCAACTCACTCTTCATTTGATTTATTACATTATGATATTTTAAGTCCTTATAAAGTTCCAACACATTCAGGGGCACGTTTCTTCTCACTATTGTGGATGATTTTACAAGATGCATATGGGTATTTCTTATGCGTTTTAAATCAGAGGCTCAAAATATTTTAAAATCTTTCTTTACCTTTGTTCATACCTTTGTTCTTTACCTTTGTTTTCAATCACACGGCATCGAATATCAGCGTACTTGTGTCTACACTCTACAACAAAATAGAGTAGTCTAACGGAAGTATCGTCATATTCAAACTGTTGAATGTGCTTTACTTTTTCAATCTCGACATCCTCTCATTTTCTGGGGTGATTTCATCTTGACAGTTGCATATCTAATTAATCATCTCCTTACACCATTATTATCTGGAAAATCACCTTTTGAATTTTTGCACAATCATCCACCATCACTTGATCATTTAAAAGTTTTTGGTTGTTTATGTTATGCAACTGTTGTTCATCCTATTTATAAATTTGAACCATGTACTAAACAATGCATTTTTGTTGGATACCCCACCGGTCAAAAAGGTTACAAACTTTATGATTTAGAGACGCAAAAATTTATCGTCAGTCGAGATGTCAAATTTTAAGAAACAACATGTCCTTCTCTTTCTTCTCAATATGATTCTAACTTTATTTTACCGAATTTTTCGCATGATGCCACAAACAGCTTGCCTTTCTCTTATAACTTAAACCTACACACTTCTCTCTCAAATTCGCCATCTTTTCTCGATCAACCGCAAAACCATCACCATGCACACATTCCCTTAACAAAGGACAATGAAACTCTAAGGACGGATTCCGAGCAGTCTCGGTTGTTTGAAACTTCATAAGAAATAGCATCTTCTTCTAACACGCCTAATTCCACACTACCTCATATAGACCCACCAACTTCTCCTAATGCACTTATACGTTAATCCACTTGTCCAAAACAACCTCCGACATGGTATAAATATTACATTATGTCTACTCATGTCAATTATTCATCCTCAATACTAAGTTCAACTTCAGGTACTCGGTACCCTCTTTCTCATTTTCTTTCGTATTCTCGTTTGTCTTTTGCCCACTACACCTTTTTAGCTAACATTATAGGTCACTCGGAACCTCACTCTTATGCTCAAGCTATCCTTGACCCACATTGGCAAAATGCAATGAAAGCCGAATTAACAGCATTAGAACAGAATAACACCTAGACTATGGTCCCTCTACCAGCTAGCCATAAACCTATCGGTTGCAAGTGGGTCTATAAAATCAAATATCGATCTGATGGTACCATTGAGCAACATAAAGCTCGCTTTATTACTAAGGGATATACTCAAGTTGAAGGTATTCATTATCATGAAACCTTCTCTCCTACTGCCAAGCTCATTACACTTCGTTGCCTTCTCGTTGTTGCTTCTGCACATCATTGGTTCATTCATCAATTAGATGTTCAAAATGCTTTTCTTCATGGTGATTTACAAGAGGTAGTTTACATGGAACCGCCACTTGGTCTTCGCCGACAGGGGGAGAATCTTGTTTGCCGGCTCAATAAATTCTTTTTTGGTCTCAAACAAGCATAAAGAAATTAGTTTTCCACATTTGCCGCTGTCATTCAAAAAGCCGGTTACCAGCAATCGAAAGCTGATTATTCTCTTTTCACTAAAACTAGAGGCACTTTTTTTGCTGCAGTCCTTATCTATGTTGATGACATACTTCTTACAGGAAACAATCTTTAAGAAATGGAACATCTCAAGAAATTTCTTTTCGAACAC
Organism: Lonicera japonica; assembly: GCA_021464415.1. Lineage (NCBI taxonomy): Eukaryota > Viridiplantae > Streptophyta > Magnoliopsida > Dipsacales > Caprifoliaceae > Lonicera > Lonicera japonica. The sequence continues at coordinate 32,373,299 of CM038463.1, read as the reverse complement.
TTTCGCATGAAAGATCTCGGCGACTTAAAATATTTTCTAGGCATTGAATTTTCTTGATCAAATAAAGGAATATTCATGTCTCAAAGGAAATATGCACTAAATATTTTACAAGATTCAGGACTTCTTAGTGCACGTCTAGACAAGTTCCCCATGGAACCAAATTTGAAACTTACTCCCACAGATGGGGTATTATTAAATGATCCAACTAAATATAGAAGGTTAGTAGGTAGATTGATCTATCTTACCATGAGAAGGCCTGACATAGCATACACTATTCGCACATTGAGTCAATTCATGCATGAACTTAGAAAACCACATTGGGATGCAGCTTTACGGATTCTCGGATACATTAAGGGTAATCCTGGTCAAGGTTTACTATTTTCTTCGACAAACAATCTTACTGTCAAGGCATTTTGTGATTGAGATTGGGGAGGGTGTTGTGCCACAAGAAGATTAGTTACAGGATATTACATTTTTCTTGGGGATTCTATCATTTCATGGAAATCCAAGAAACAAGCCAATGTTTCTAGATCATCAGCTAAAGCTGAATACCGAGCCATGGCAAACACATGTTTGGAGTTAACATGGTTACAATACATATTGCAAGATTTAAAGGTTACACAACTAGCTCCTACGTACACCTCTATTTTGTGATAATCAGGCTGCCTTATACATCGCAAAAAATCCCGTTTTTCATGAACGTACAAAGCATATTGAGATAGACTGCCACATTATTAGAAAGAAACTGCAAGCCGAAATGATTAGTCCTTCGTACATGCCTACACGATTACAATTGGCGAACGTGTTTACAAAAGCTTTGGGAAAAGACCAATTTGTATCATTACGCAACAAGTTGGGACTTCATGATATTCACTCTCCAACTTTAGGGGGAGTATTACAAATCTTGTATATTAGTTACAGATTGTGTGTATTTATTTCATTTATTTGTTGCCTTTTTAGTTTAGGAAAGAATCCTGATATAGGATCCCAATATGTTAGGCTTGTAATTAGTAGGGATTTTATTCTTTCTTTTGTATATATATGTCCATGATTCTGCCCAATGAATACAAGAAAAACATTCACCGATTGTTTAATCTTTCTTAGTTTTCCAATATCTTTTGCAATTTATTAAAATCTATTATTAATTTAATCAAACTTAAATTTTGTTCCAACCCTCCCTCTCTCCTTATCACATTTATCTCCTACCTTTTTTTTCTGTGTTTTTAGTAGTTTCACTTTCATTTTTTTTTCTAACCCTTTGAAATTGTCATGGACAAAACAAGAAGATGCATTTTAATACAGTGTGCTTAGTACTCTTTTTTTTTAACTAAACAAAAGTTAGTAATGAAATATTTGATTATCTCTAGAATATGCGAGAAAAAAAAACCCTCAATAATTTACCCCTTACATTAAATTTTGGCACATCTTTCACGTAACCCACTCCTTACAAGAATATTGAATCCGCCCTTGAATATGATAAAGTTTTCAAATAACTAAAACGGTCTTAATTAACGTAATTAATTACATGTCTTGGGTTTATGGCACAATTCACACTTGCTTGGATAAAATTGACGGCAAACTCTGATACAATGGCCATGCATATGCATACCAATCTAACCCACGGCTCCAACTCTATATGCTTCGGTTAAATTCTTTAGTAATTGAACAATTTATGTTTCATCTTAAGTTTTTATTTAAGCTAATTTTTTTATTTTTATTAAATTCATAAGGAAAATAATTAACGTTTACAGTTAACGAAAAATCTACGTGAAAACCAATATTTAAAAGTTAATACTAAATTTAATCTAGACAAATCACTGTTTCAAATAAATCATTAATTTCATAAACATTTAAAGTTATGAAGAACAAATTAAACCTAGTTAATATTTTAAATTATAGCCACCTAAACCTAATTCAGCACTTAGGGTTGGAGTGGATTGCATGGCGTGGTTTTAAGCTTGTGTTTTTGTAAGAAAAATATATAATTACAAATTATAATTAATCTATGGAGAGAACAGAGTGGATTTCCTCTTCTTTTTTTTGGTGAATAAAATGGTGGCAAGTGAGCAACCACCCGAGCTGGGTAGGACCACATTGGGCGGCAAAGCTATCCCTCCCAAAGTTTAACACAGTTGCATTCCCAAGGCTCAAACTCGAGACATTGGCAAGCTAACACATAGTGTGCTGGAAAATATAGAGTGATAATTAGTTTACTCATTTTCTTTTAAACATATTTCATGTTACTTAATTGTTTGAGGTTACAAAATATGTTTTTGAGAAAGTCTAAGCGTCAGAAGTTTTTAGTGGTGAGATTACTAGTATTTTGAATTAAAATTTGATTAGTGGAGGCTTACAAATTTTAGAAAAGCTTTGGTATTAATTAAAAAAGTGAAAATTTAATGATTATATTAGTCGTACTTAAAAAATTAACTAGTGCTAACAGTAAGTGGCCATGTAGTTTAGAGCCCTATATAACGTACCTTGCAAGCACAAGGGTTCAAGTCCAACTGTTTACGCTAATATAACAATTTTATTTATTTATTTATCTCTTTATTTTTATGTGAAACTAAAACACCAAGAGACAAAATTGGAAATTCAAAAAGTTGACACGATTTTAATGACAAACGGAATCTTTTTTAACTTTATATAAAAGTCGAACATGGAATTTGTAAAACCTAAAGAAACACATTAATGTTATCGCTGTTTTTCTTCTTCTTCTTTTGATTTTTTTTTAAATAAGATAGGTCTAATTAGTCTCTCCTTTAAATTACAAATTAATAAAAAAAATTCTCACAGCCTCTTTAGGTGAGATTCAAACACATGCAGTATTTTGCTAAATGAATGTCTTTTCCAACTATTTATTTCTTTTCCCCAATTCCCTATTATGTTGTGCATTGCATTAGATATATACATGTATATATATATATATATTAAAGAGAAATTAAAGAGTGTGAATGCCGCCAGGCCCACTCAAAGAGTGTGCATATATGTTTGTGGGAAGTTGGAACACATAAAGAAAGTGGGTATTAATTAATTGATATATAGTTACCAGGTTTTCTTTGAAAACAAAATATTAGTGTATATATATTGGATATCAAAATTTGTGTTCTTAATTATATAATTAGCTTGCATGCATCTGCAGTAACACAAGAAAAATATATTCATTAAGTAACAATATGTTATGGCTAACTTCTTATTCCTATCCGATTTAATTCTTCTTGCATTTGTCTCCTCTTTTGTCAAAATCATCCTTCTGACACTTTAAGTTAGGACAACAATAGCCAGTATCATACTGTAACATAGCCAGAAATAGATATCCACGTCCATTGCCCCATAACTTCACATTGCATGGATTATGGCCGGAAAATTATAATGGCCCAAGCACAGCTAGCTAGTTGTACCAAAACAAAATTCCATAACTTCCAGGTAAAAATGTTCAAAAAATATGATTTTTTTTAATTACTTGAGTTCATTTTTTCTTTTTGATTGATGAAGTTAGGTTTCAGTGATTGGATCATTCATTTTTTTTAATTCTTATTAGCTAGTTCTTTCACAAGGTTTTATTTTTCTTCTTTTGAATAAAAACTAAAACAGAGCGCGATGCTTAACGTACTAATGAAATACACTTGAAGCTAGAACTAGCTCTTATATATAAACGAGTAACAAGTCAAACAATGCATACCATTAATTATTACCCATAGCATAACTCGTCCTTTTAACTCACAACTTTATTCCATCAATCTTCTAATTAACTTACAGGATCCTGGCATGTTAGCAAGGCTCAGAGCAGTTGGGTCAATCTCAAGCAACTTAGAACAAATGCACCTCCATTGTGGTTGGAGAAAGCATGGCACATGCTCTGAAAACATGTACAATCTCGAAGCAACATTTCACCCCATAAACCATACCAAATTGTGTGAATCAACTCTTCCATTTTCGGGGATACAAAAAAAACTGCAAGAGTTGAGGTACAATACTGGACCTCAAAAAGTTATAGAACTATTCGAGGTGATAATTTGTATCGACGCCAGCCCATTCATTATGCCTTGGGAGTTCAAATATCAATTTCCTTTTTGATAAATTCTACATCACCTCCCGTAATTAATATATATAGATGGTTCCAAATATATTCCTAATATATATAGTAATTGTTGGGAGTAGAGCAATAGTAGTTGGTTAGTTGTCGTGTGTGCGAACTGTAATAAACGAATTGAATAAATATTTATTCATGCTATGAATTATTAATTTGCTTTCAATGCCATATTAATATATTAGATTTATAAATAGCTTGCATATATATGCACACTCTTTAACCTATACATGAGATCAAGGAAAGAAAATTTACTAAAATATGTTCAAAGGTCGATGAATGCTGGCGGGCTGTATCCCATCCACACATATATATATATTTTTCTCAATGCTAATTAGAATATTGATATAAAAATAGCCCAGTGCAAAATATTAGTTTATTAAACAGGGAAAGGCCAAATATATACAATTATACTGTAGTTCAAGTATTAAATGCATTTAATATATATTAAGAGAGATTGTGAGTTCAAATCTCTTATTAATTTGTTCGACTTTAAATTTTGTTCCAACGCTCACTCCTTACAAGAATATTGAATCCGCCCTTGAATACACTAATGTTTTTCTATAACTAAATCGGTCTAAATTAACGTAATTAATTATATATCTTGGGTTTAAGGCACAATTCACACGCGCTTGGATAAAATTGACAGCATACTCAGATTCAATGGCCATGGGTACCAATTTACCCACCTACATGCTTAGGTTAATTAAGTGAGGATCTCAAATATTAACTAAGTTAGGTCAAATTTGTGATTAACTTTATATATTGATAAATTTATGTTTCATTTAAATGGTGATTTGTACTAAATTTGTTGGTAATTGAACAATTGATGTTTCATATATGTTAAGTTTTTATTTAAGATAATTTTTTTTATTAAATGCGTAAGAAAAATAATTAACGTTTACAGTTAACGAAAAATCTAAGTTAAAACGAATATTTTACGTTAATATGTTTTACCCTTAATCATATCTATAAATTTGATAGCATGAGACTTCAATTCATAGTCAGATTTGGAGTTGTGCGCTCACCTCGGTACCTAGAATTTATAATCAATGTGCTGATAAATTAGCCAAAATGGGTAATAATTTTGAGCTTGTAAATATTTATGTTGTTTTTGTTGTTGCGGGCTTTTTTACAAAAAGAAATTAGGTTACAAAATATGTTTTTTGAAAAAGTATGAAAATATGGAAATTTTTACTTGTGAGATTACTAGTATTTTGAATTAAAATTTGATTAGTACGTGGAGGCTCACAAATTTTAGAAAAGGTTTGGCATGAAAAAAAGTGAAAATTTAATGATTGTGTTAATCGTTTTTAAAAATTTAGTTAGTGCTAAAAGTAAGTGGCTATATTGTTTAGAGCCCTATTTAACTTTGCAAGCGCAAGTGATCAAGTCTAACTGTTTACGGTAATATAATATTAATTTTTTTTGTGAAATTAAAACATGAAGGGGCAAAATTGAAAATTCAAATATCTGATACGATTTCAATGACAAACGGAATTTCTTCTAACTTTACATAATAGTTGATCACAGAATTTGTAAAACCTAGAGAAACACATTAATGTTCTCGTTGTTTTTTTCATGTATTTTTTTTCCTTTTGTTTTTTTAATTTGTTCTAAAATAAGATAGGTCTGATTAATCTCTCCTTTAAAGTACAAATAAGGAAAAATCATCACAGCCTCTTTTGGTGAGATTCAAACACAATATTTTACTAAATGAATGTCTTTTCCAACTATGTATTTGCTGTTTTAAACTAATTAATTAAATTCCGAAGTGTTACATAAATTGTGAAACATGAGAAACTTAACCCATTAGTTTACCCGTTGTTTTGTAAAGGGAAGGTTGGTTAATTGGTTTGTTCAATTGGCGTTTCTTCGTGAAACTTTTTGCACACTAAACCGTTTATTTATTTTTGATACGAAGCCTTGTTACAACATTATAACTACTGTTACACAATTTTCTTTTATGATACAAGCTGTGAAATAAGTTTACAATCGCCACTACTAAGGGTGAACACACAATCACACATAATCACCGCATGAGTGGACATAGCAACAGTTTGATAACCATGTACCTCCACATAGATTCAACCCTGGATCCTCTTGTCACGAACTAGAACAAGGAGGATGCCAACATACTACAAGACCATCGGTGCATCCCAAAGTGTTTCTTGTCAAATTAGAACATTCAAACTTTTAAATTCATACTATCCATATTATATTACAAAGACAAAATCTATTTCAATAGCATCTTTTTTATGGACTTTCTTTTTCATAAATATATGCTGCCAGGTGGAATCAAAGTTTAAATATAAGACAATCTTTCACTTTTGTTAAATATTTTTCTATGAATTATATTATACTAGTCTCAAAATACATTATATGCTATGCAATATTATACTTTTAATTAATACTATTACTAACATTATGTATTCACTTTGAAAATAATTATGTGAAATGGTATTTCGTAAAGCAGCAATAACATGTGCATTTCAGTTAAGCTTAAAGTTATATGATCAAATCCTTGAATATATATTATTTTTTGTTGTAATTTTCAAAGCGTGAAGGGCTCAGTATTTTCATGTATAAACTAGATGTCCTGAATTTGTTTAATATATAGTACTCCCTCCGTCCCACAAAGATGGTCCCATTTTTTTTTCCGCATATATAGATTAAGAAACTTCATTTGATGTAATTGAAACCATAATTTTTTGCCACAATTTTCCTATTATACCCTCATTTATTCTACTATAATAAATACATTGGATTAGAAGATGAACATATACTTTTTATCTTTCCTATGGGAGATGGGTATTTACTAAGTAAGTTAATTATTTTGGAGTTGATAACAATGTAATTAAATAAGGGTACATTAGGAAAAGAAAATTTTAATGCATTCTTTAAAAGGCAAGTGGCCTATAATTTGGGACGGATAAAAATGAAAAATGAGTCTATCTTTGTGGGATGGAGAGAGTATATATATAATAGATACATGCAAGTAGTAGAAATCATAGCATGTATATGCCGATTGTCTTAGCTTGTATATATAGATATGGAAATTAATGCACTTGTAAGTTCATATCTTACTTTAAGAATAATAAGGACCGTTCATTCGAGAGGCAAATGAATGAATATTTTCATGGAAATTTGTGGAGATAATAATTATAATGAGTGAAGGGTCTGAAATGGAAGCCTTTTTTTTGCGGCTTTCTCCCTTTAAACGAATGAATATTTTCATGGATATCTTCAAAGTGACCGTTCATCATCTCCTTAAAATTTTATCAAAAAATTCAAAACATAAGTGGATGTAATGAAAATGTGATATATAGGTTTATTTTCGTTCATTAGAATTTTATATGATCATATATTTTACCAACTTTCAAATTGAGTTTTTTTTTTAATGAAATTTGAGATGATTTACTAATTATAGAGATCATACCACACAAAGTTTCAAAAAAAAAACATTCATTTACCCATCAAATTATACGGTCCTAATTACTTTTAAAGTAAAAGATTCTCTTGTAAGAACATTTCGTGTATATATATAATATTAGATTACTAAATTGTTGATTGCGTTGGTACATTATTCATACTTATGTCGTGTCCGTATATTACGAACAGGCCATGTAAATGTGCAACGAAATATTTTTGTTGGAGAGAAGTTGGTAGACCCAAGGGATGGTACTCCGTTGAAAAATTGTTAAATTTTGTTTATTTAATTGGGTTCACATATCAACTATATTAGATTTTTGTATGCATATATAATAATAATAATTAAATATTAATTCTCCTACAACAGCAAATTGAGAAAAAGAAAGGACATTTTCTGTCATTTTCTAACGAAGGTAACATATTTATATTATAAAACATTAAGTTTGACCAAAAATTTTATTTAAAATTAAAGTATAAGAATTTAATGGTTAAAAACACACATGTTATGGTGTGCATTAGTTCTACACCCTTGGATGAATTTTATACACATATCAAGATGTCACATCAAAGTTAAATTATACGGTCCTAATTACTTTTAAAGTAAAAGATTCTCTTGTAAGAACATTTCGTGTATATATATAATATTAGATTACTAAATTGTTGATTGCGTTGGTACATTATTCATGCTTATGTTGTGTCCGTATATCACGAACAGGCCATATAAATGTGCAACGAAATATTTTCTGTTGAAAAATTGTTAAATTTTGTTAATTCAATTGAGTTTACATATCAACTATATTAGATTTTTGTCCGCGTGTGATGCATATATTATTTAAATATAAACAATACAAAAATACAAATTAAAAAAAGGAATAAGCAGTGAAGTGGCTGATAGCTTGTTCGATACTTGTATCGATCTTACGCTAAAAGAAAAAAATACTTTTCTTGTGAAATAAAAGTCAATAAGAACAAAGTGTAGAAAAACCAAAAATTGTACACAGCTTCAAAATCTTCGAAATGGCTTTTGGTTTTCTATATATATAACATTTTTTTTCTTTAATTTGTAAATATAACATAATGTAATATGCACGTACTATTTCTATATAAAAATATAGTTGTCAATAATTAATGTTAAAAGTAGTGTATCTTTAAGAAAAATATTTAGATATATTAACACTGTATGTATTATTAGTTGATTGCAGATTTATTGAAAAAATACATTAATTTGGAGTACATGTGCTAGAACTTTGGCGGTGGGAGATTGTATCGGTGACCACTATTGATTAATTTTAGTTTATTTTTTTTCAAAAAAATAAAAGAAATTACAGCATTAAAATCTTCGAAATGGCATATGGTTTTATATATATATGCATACATATAACATTTTTTTTTCTTTAATTTATACATATAACGCCGTGTAATACGAAGAAGGGTATTTTAATTAGGTAAATATAGGGTTTTGAACCATTACGCATGTAAGGATTCTTTTTCATTTTTAATTTATTTCTTTTATGTCATTTATATTTACACCGCACGTACATCACATATAAAAAAAATCTAGTGTATATTTATATAGTGGCCTCATTTCACAGCCCTTTTGTAATTGACATTTTGGGTACACAAATAAGTAGTAAATAAAAAGAATAAAAAACTTGAAGCTCCCACAATAAAAAATTTATAGTCACACTAAAATTATAGGATTCTGCATACTCTACAAAATAAATAAATAATTAAAAATGCATAACAATTTTAAAAATACACTAAGAGTTCGTTTGGTTCGAATTTTTGATGATTCCTGAAATCAAGGAGGAATGAACAAGTGTGGTGTTGTGATAAACAAGTGGACAATGAGAAAAGAAAAAATTGTAGGTGGAAAGCCACATGGCCTACTTGAGGTGGCAAAGTAATAATTAGGCTAATAAAAATAAAGTAAAAATCATACTATAAAAAGGAGCTAGCAAATCAATCAAACATAGAGTGAGAGAAGGTGAATGTAAGAGAGAGAAAGAATACTGAATCCGCCCTTGAATATGCTAATATTTTCCAATAACTAAAACGGTCTTAATTAACGTAATTAATTACTTGTCTTAGGTTTAAGGCACGTACAATTCACACTTGCTTGGGTAAAATTGACAGCATACTCTGATACAATGGCCATGCGTACCAATCTAACCCACGGCTCCGATCCAACTCTATATGCTTAGGTTAAATTCATTACTAATTGAACAATTTATTTTTCATCTTAAGTTTTTATTTAAGCTAATTTTTTTATTTTTATTAAATTCATAAGGAAAATATTTAACACTTACAGTCAATGAAAAATCTGCGTTAAAACCAATAATTAAACGTTAATACCAAATTTAATCTAGTCAAACCACTGTTTCAAATAAATCATTAATTTCATAAACATTTAAAGTTATGAAGAACAAATTAAACCCAGTTAATATTTTAAATTATAGCCATCTAAACCTAATTCAGCACTTAGGGTTGGAGTGGATTGCATGGCGTGGTTTTAAGCTTGTGTTTTTGAAAGAAAAATATATAATTACAAATTATAATTAATCTATGGAGAGAACAGAGTGGATTTCTTTTTATTTTGGTGAATAAAATGGTGGCAAGTGAGCAACCACTCCGAGCTGGGTAGGACCACATTGGGCGGCAAAACTATCCCTCCCAAAGTTTAACACTACTGCATTTCCAAGGCTCAAACTCGAGACATTGGCAAGCTAGAACAGAGTGGATTTCTAGCTAACACATAGTGTGCTGGAAAATATAGGGTGATAATTAGTTGACTCATTTTCTTTTAAACATATTTCATTATATATATATTTATTAAAATAAGATAGGTCTAACTAGTCTCTCCTCTAAATTACAAATAAAAAAAATTCTCACAGCCTCTTTTGGTGAGATTCAAACACATGCAGTATTTTGCTAAATGAATGTCTTTTCCAACCATTTATCTCTTTTACCCAATTCCCTATTACGTCGTGCATTGCATTAGATATATACATGTATATATATATATATATATATATATATATATTTATTAAAGAGAAATTAAAGAGTGTGAATGGCGCCTAGCCCACTCAAATAGTGTGCATGTTAATTTGTTGGAACATATAAATTAAGAGAGGGGGTATTAATTAATTGATATATAGTTACTAGGTTTTCTTTGAAAACAAAATGTTAGTGTATATATATTGGATATCAAAAGTTTGTGTTCTTACTTATATATATAATTAGCTTGCATGCATCTGCAGTAACACAAGAAAAATATATCCCTTAATTAACAATACCTTATAATGGCTAACTTCTTATTCTTATCCTATCTAATTCTTTTTACATTTGCCTCTCCTTTTGCTAGAAATAGATGTCCACGTCCATTGCCTCATAACTTCACATTGCATGGATTATGGCCAGAAAATTATACTGGTCCAAGCACAGCTAGTTTTACCAAAACAAAATTCCAGAACTTCCAGGTAAAATGTTCAAAAAATATGATTTTTTTTAATTACTTGAGTTCATTTTTTCTTTTTGATCGATGAAGTTAGGTTTCAGTGATTGGATCATTCATGTTTTTTTTAATTCTTATTAGCTACTTCTTTCAGAAGGTTTTATTTTTCTTCTTTTGAATAAAAACTAAAATAGTGATGATTAACATACTAATGAAATACGCTTGAGGCTAGAACTATATAAAGGAGCAACAAGTCAAACAATGCGTACCATTAATTATTACCCATATCATAACAAGTCTTATATAAATTCCACTCGTCCTTTTAACTTACTACTTTATTCCATCAATCTTCTAATTAACTTACAGGATCCTGGCATGTTAGCAAGTCTCAGAGCAGTTGGCTCAATCTCAAGCAACCTAGAACAAATGCACCTCCATTGTGGTCGGAGAAAGCATGGCACGTGCTCCGAAAACGTGTACAATCCCGAAGTAACATTTCACCCAATAAACCATACCAAATTGTTTGAATCAACTCTTCCATTTTCGGGGATATACAAAAAAATTGTGAGAGTTGAGGTACAATACTGGACCTCAAAAAATTATACAACTATTCGAAGTGATAATTTGTATCGACGCTATTGGGAGTTCAATTATTGACCATCCTCCGTCTCATGCTCGAGCCCATTCATTATGCCTTGGGAGTTCAAATATCAATTTCCTTTTGATAAATTCTATATCACCTCCCGTATTTAATATATAGATGTTTCCGAATATACATAGTAATTGTTGGGAGTAGAGCAATAGCCGTTGGTTAGTTGTCTTGTGTTCCAACTGTACGTAATAAACGAATTGAATAAATATTTATTCATGCTATAAATTATCAATTTGCTTTCAATACCATATTAATTAGATTTGAAGCCGATTACTAACGTACAACAAAAGATTTGAATACAAATAGCATGCATATATATATATATGCACACCCTTTAACCTATACATGAGATCAAGGAAAGAAAATTTACTAAAATATGTTCAAAGGGGCTGTAGCCCGTCCACATATATAGATTTTTCTCGATGCTAATTAGAATATATTGATATAATAATAGTTCAGTATAAAATATTAATTTATTAAACAGGGAAAGGCCAAATATATACAACTATACTGTTGTTCAAGTAGTAAATGCATCTAGAAATTAGGTAGAAGGGCTTATTATACATTGATTTTTACCAAAAATCCAATGAATAATATTTTTTTGAATGAAGGGCCTATTTTTAATTGGTAATTTGAATGAAGGGCCTATTTTTAATTGGTAATTAGTGTAAGAGGCCTATTTTGTTTTATATTTTAAATGAATGTATTTGAATAAATTTAAATATCATTTAATTAATAAAAACATGTTATGTATTACCTAAATTACCCCTTTTTATGAAATTTTCACAAAAAATATGGACTGCAAAGTTCATATTGCAATAAAATATGAACTGCAAAGTTCATATTGCAGTGAAATATGTACTGCAATATGAATTTTGCACTAAAAATATGGACTGCAAAGTTCACATTGCAGTAAAATATGGACTGCAATATGAACTTTGCACTAAAAATATGGACTGCAAAGTTCACATTGCAGTGAAATATGGACTGCAAAGTTCATATTGCAGTGAAATATAGACTGCAAAGTTCATATTGCAGTCCATATTTTAATGCATATTGATATTTTTTTAGTTTATTTTAAGGGTTGGGATGTCATTTTATAATGAAAAAAAAAGACACATGTCATATTATCAATAAAATAAAAAATAGGCCCTTTATTTAAAAAAAAAATTATTCCTTGGCCTTAGTGTGAAAATCTTTCTCTAATAAGCCCTTTTTTTTAATTGCCCCTAAATGCATTTAATATATATTAAGAGAGTTAGAGATTGTGAGTTCAAATCTCTTATTTAATCGAACTTAAATTTTGGTCTGTCCCTCCATCTCTTCGATCTTATCTCATTTATATCCCACCTTTCTTTCCTATATATTTATTTATAGTTATTTCTCTTTCATTTTTTACTAACCTTTTATAATTATCATCGACAAAACAAGAAAATATTTTAATAAAGTGCACTTAGTACTCAATTTTTTTTAACTAAAAATAAAGTTAATTAGTAATGAAATATTTGATTACTTTTAGAATATGCGACAAAAAAACCCTCAATAATTGACCCCTTAAATTAGATTTTGGTGCATCTTTTGCATTGGCCACTCCTTACAAGAATATTGAATTTGCCCTTGAATATGATAATGTTTTCCAATGACTAAAACGGTCTTAATTAACGTAATTAATTACATGTCTTGAGTTTAAGGCACAATTCACAGGCGCTTGGATAAAATTGACAGCGAACTCGGATTCACCGGCCATGCCTACCGATCTAACCCACGGCTCCAACTATAAACGCTTCGGTTAATTAAGTGATTTCAAATATTAACTAATTTAGGTCAAATTTGTGATTGACTTTATATATTGATGAAATTTATGTTTCATCTTAAATGGTGATTTGGACTAAATTCATTAGTAATTGAACAAATGGAATCTCTTCTAACTTTATATAGTCGATCATAGAATTTGTAAAACCTAGAGAAACACATTAATGTTCTCGTTGTTTTTTTCATGTACTTTTTTTTTGTTCTAAAATAAGATAGGTCTAAATAATCTCCCCTTTAAAGTACAAATAAGGAAACATTATCACAGCCTCTTTTGGTGAGATTCAAACACAATATTTTGCTAAATGAATGTCTTTTCTAACTATGTATGTGCTTTTTTGAACTAATTAATTAAATTACGAAGTGTTACGTAAATTGTGAAACCATGAGAAACCCATTAATTTACCCGTTGTTTTGCAAAGTGAAGGTTTGTTAATTGGTTTGTTCAATTAGCGTTTCTCCGCCACCACTAAGGGTGAACACATAATCACTGTATGAGTAGACAAAGCAACAATTTGATAACCATGTACCTCCACATGGTTCGAACCTTGGATCCTCTTGTAAAGAGCTAGAACAAGGAGGATGCCAACGGATTACAAGGCTATTGGTGCATCCCGAATTGTTTCTTATCTAATTAAAACACACAAACTTTTAAATTCGTACTATCCATATTATATTACAAAGACAAAATCTATTTCAATTGCATCTTTTTTATCAGACTTTCTTTTTCATAAATATATGCTATCAGGTGGAATCAAAGTTTAATTAAGACAATCTTTCAATTTGAATTTGTTAAATATTTTTCCATGAATTATATTATACTAGTCTCAAAACACATTCTACGCTGTGCAATATTATACTTTTAATTAATACTATTACTAACATTATTTATTCACTTCGAAAATAATTATGCGAAATGGTATTTTGTAAAGCTGCAATAACATGTGCATTTCAGTTAAGCTCAAAGTCATATGATCAAATCCTTGAATAGATAATATTTTTTGTTGTAATTTTCAAAGCTTCAAGGGCTTGGTATTTTCGTGTACAAACTAGACCTCCTGAATGTGTTTAATATATAGTATATAATAGATACATGCGAGTAACAGAAAGCATAACGTGTATATGCACTACACTAGTCGGTAGTTTGGGCGACGTATTCAATATATTTCGTCGCCCTAGATAGACTTAGACGACGAATAAACATATACGTCGCCTTAAATATTCTTAAACGATGTACGGTAATCATGCGTCTCCTAGGATAACTTAGGCGACATAGGTATCATATTTGTCGTCTAAGAACAAATTAGGCGACGGATGAAATAACGTACGTCGCCTAAAAATAATTGACCACGAACATTATAAATGGTGGTCTACCAGGAATGACCTGTATGTTTAGGAGACCTACGTATGTACATACTTACGTCGCTTAGTGTCTTTTCAACATCAAATAGCAGCAGCTCCTCCATTTTCGGGATTTGAAGGTTCTAGTGAGATTTTTGGGCGATTTTGGCGATTTAAAGCTAAAATCAACAACATTCCTCTCGTTAAAGGTTTTTTTGATCTTTAGATAGTTTATCTCTTATTAATATTAATTTTTAAGTAATTTGTGTATTTATATATATGTTGAGATTTGTGTAAAAAAATGTATATTTGTTGAATATATAATGTTATTATTAGTTGTTACCCCTATTTGATCTGTTGGTTAATATTATTAATAGTGGAAACAAATATTTTACTATAAATTTGTAGATTTCTAGATTTGAGAATATATATTAATTGTTTAAAATATGTTGAGATTTGTGTAGAAAATGTATATTTTTTGTTGAATATATGATCTTGTTGTTAGTTGTTACCCCTATTTGATCTCTTAGTTCGTATTATTGATAGTGGATGCTAATATTTTAGTATAGATTTTTAGATTTCTATATTTGAAAATATATGTTTATTGTTTAAAATATATATGTTATATGGCAGTGAAAATTGATAAATCTTGGATAAAATGCTCAAGAGGTTTAACACAATTCATTGTAGGGGTAATGGATTTATGCACAAACGTACGAGAGAATGGCAACAGTGCGACGGGAATGTATCCGTGTCCTTACAAACGGTGTTACAACATGGGCATACAGCTCAGCTTGGATGACATGTACGCCCACATAACAAGTAACGGTATAATGCCATTATATACCTTATGATACTTACACGGTGAAGTGCGAGAAATACAACAGTACATGGCGTCTTTGAGTAACAGTGTCGATCATTGTAGTAACCCAACTGTGGCGATCGTACAAGATGTTTTCCCTTCCGTGAATCGTACGATCCCCTTGGCATTGACACTGTATTTCAGGCGGATCCAATTGTCAAAGAAAATATGATGTTATATCAACGTCTATTAGACGAAGCAATAACTCGACTGTATGAGGTTGTAAAGTAACTGCGTTGTGTTCTATGATTAGAGCGTTGCAGTTGAAGCAGAGTTGCAATATGACGAACACAGCCTTCAATAAGTGGGTTGCGAAAATGAATTATCTGTTACCCGAAGAAAACAAATATCCGGACTCATACGCAGCTGCAAAGAAGACTTTAAAGAAGATCGGCATGTGTTATGAGGTGATCCACGCTTATTACTACGGTTGCTTCTTGTTTTACAAAGAGGGTGCACATCTAGATCAATGTCCCTTTTGCGGTGAATCGAGATGGGAATAAGATGATACAAGCGGTGATAAACAGATTGCCCGAAAGACTGTTCGATACTTTCTTTTGGCACCGAGGTTGCAGTGTTTATACATGTCCGAACACACTGCAAAGGAAATACGGTGGCATGGGAAAAGAACAATAAAATATCCTGAATTTCTAAGACACCCAGTGGATGGGGAGCATGGAAGGATTTCGACAGGTGAAGTATATATTTACAGTTTGTATTTGTGTATATATATACAATAATTAATAATTGTTTATATATTCTAGTATTGAATTTTGTCTTGTCATTTTCAGGTCACATTCGTAATTTGCGTCGAACTTTAGAAACGTGCTCCTCGCTCTAGCGTCTGACGGGTTCAATCCCTATGGGACTATGGCCGTGCCGTACAGTGCTTGGCCTGTTATTATGATGCCTTATAATTTGCCTCCATCGTTGTGTATGAAGAAGGAGTTTAACATGCTAGTGATGCTTGTATCCGGCCTCAAGTCTCCGAAAAAGTGTCTCAATGTATTTATGAGATCAATGATCGAGGAGTTTAAAATATTGTGGGAGATGGGGGTGCCAACTTGGGATTGATACGGTGAAGAGGCATTCAACATAAGGGCAGCTGTGATGTGGATCATAAATGACTTCCTAGGATTAAGGATATTAGGAGGCATTCAGACGAAATGGTACAAGGCATGTCCAATATGTTTGGACGATATTGATGCAGTGCACAATAATGAAAGAATGTCGTACCAGGGCACGCGTAGATGGCTACCCTTAGATCACCACTATCAGACGCAACCGACAGCGTTTAATGGTAAGCAAGAGTTCAGAACTGTCCCACTAATTATGTCTGCAAGACAGGTTTACGAACCGACCATTAAACATTCATACCCTCTTCAATCGACGCATCCGCATAACGATTTCAAATAAGTACGCCTCTTAATGCATGATGTTGTATTGAGTTTGTAATTTTGATTAAGTGTCAATTAGTTTGCATCCACATTTTCAGGCACATAAAAAGAGACTCTGTTGGACTCACGTCAATATATTCTGGGAGCTGCTTTACTGGACTACTTCTAGTGTGAGACATGCATTAGATGTCATGCACATCGAAAAAAAATCTGCGACAACGTCTTCGTCACTGTTTTAGGTCTTGATGGAAAGATTAAGGATGATGCGAAATCTCGCGTAACTCTAGAGAAGATGGGCATACGCAGCAAGCTCTAGGCGAAGAAAGGGCCGTCAAACAAAGTGTTGTTGCCTCAGGCTGATTACACAGTTCGGCCTAGGGATCAGAGAGCTATATTTGATTATATTACTACAGTTAAGTATCCAAGAGGTTATGCGGGAAGCCTAAAGAATAAAGTCAAAGTCTCTAATAAAAAAATTTATGGACTGAAGACGCACGACTGCCATGTCATGCTTTAGTGTGTTCTTTCGGTGGTCATCCGCCCATATTTGGGAAGTCATATCGCCGATGCGCTAGTAGAGTTATTCAGATTTTTCAAAATGATATGCGCCCGAGAGTTGAGGAAGTCGGATGTCTGCCAGATGCATAGCGATATTGTCATGATTCTCTACAAGCTAGAGATGACCTTTCCGCCGACTTTCTTTACCATCATGGTCCATCTCTGCATTCACCTATCCAAACAGGTCCTGCTCACTGGTTCCGTACATTATAACTCGATATTTTTCGCTGAAATGTATGAATTATTTTTTATTATTTATAATTATCTATATCCCTACTATATAACTATACAATTTTATAGGCAGCTCGGCGAATTCAAGAAAGATGTCGGAAACAAGAGTTACCCAGAGGGGTGTATTGCCGAGCGGAACATTATGCACGAGTGTGTGGCTTACATTAATAACTATCTCGATGATTCTAATGCGAGTAATGAAATCATTCCAAAGGCACCTCAGTGGAACATCTCAGTTGTTTCCGATCTCGTGAAGCCAAGCAATTGCATCAGGACCGCCGGCCTAAGGAGAGCACAAATTGCGACGACTCACTGGTGTGTGATGGAACATTGTACCGAAGCACAATGGTATATATAGACATTCACCGAGATCAGTTTGCTGATAAAGCTTCAAACGGGACTGATAAGGAGCGTATTGCGTCGTTTCTTGACCATTTCCCTAAATGGGTAAACATTCAACCTTAAATGACTTGTTACGTCGCATGCATTTGACTTATGTTCCATATATTTTGTTATGCAGATGCACAATCTGCATAGTAAAGGTGCTCCTAAATATAACCAAGAGGTACAGATTTTAACATCTAAGCCTATGCATTGCACCATTTATTCACGGTGTGACATAAACGGTGTCAAGTATCTGTAACATCAAGGAGACCAGATCATAAAGACTCAAAACAGTGGAGTAATGGTAATGGCCGGTGACATCACATATTATGGGATTCAATAGGCTGTTATCAAACTAAGATATGCGGAAGGCATGTCAGTCGTGTTGTTCATTTCTAAGTGGTACAACACCGACCTTGATGTTCCTGGTAGCACAAAGTATGAACGTGGACTTTTATCCGTCAACACGAATACTAGTTGGTACGACAACCTTTCATTTATTCTTGCCAAGACAGCAAACCAAGTATTCTATATAGATGATCCGTCGGCTGATGAGGGATGGAAAGTCGTTCACTTGATGTCACATAGAGGTACGTATAATGAGACCATTCTTACAAGGGACGCAACTGCCACTCCACTGTATGAAGTACAAGAACCCTATCAAGAACCCAATGCGATATGTATTCTCATATCTACTTTATATATCGACTTCAGTTTAGTACCGCGGATAGTTATTCCCGACGATGACGACTCCAACGAGGATGACGAGGATTATGACTCAGACGATGTAGAAGGGTATAACAATGATCTCTTAAGCGGTGATGAGGACGAAGATGAAGAAGAGGATCAGGATGATGATGATGATGATGATGATGATGTTGATGTTGACTCCGATTGATATTCTATATGTTCATATAAATAAGACTAAGATGAGGGTCAAAATGAATTTTGATTCGTAGTTTGTATTTATTTTCATGCCTCTGTGGTTTATTTTCAATTTTTGCATGTTATTTTCCATTTTTGAAATCTGAAACAAAGCAATTTTATAACTATTGGGTCCAGTAATCCAGATTACTGGCTGCAGTAATTCATATCTACGTCCAGTAATCCAAGTTGCTTGCCCAGTAAACAGGATAACTAGGGCCAGTAATCCCAGTTACTAATGTAGTAATGAATTACTAGAGTCAGTAACCCATTACTGGTGCCAGTAATTATCCATTACTAGAGCCAGTAATTATCCATTACTTCTCCAGCAATTTGGATTACTGTGCCCAGTAATCCGGATTGGAGAAGGCCCCAATAATCTCTTCACTTTCCAAAGTTGATGCAGTAATTTGAAATTCTGAAAGAATGCCTCTATTCAGTTTTCAAAGTTGTTGCGGCCTTTATTAAAACCATCATAATAACAATTGGAATTAATGCACGCATGTGATCCAAAGTGACAACCCTTCATATTCCAAGAGACTACTATATAAACACGATTGTCATTCACAAATCAAACCAACCATCAAATATCTCATTTTTTTTCTACTTTCACTTATTTGCTTCACCACATCAACTCCTCCAAAACCTCCATCCACGTCATCTCCTCCAAACTCTCCATCCAACTTCACTGCGATGTGCCTTCAAAATTTTATTTTTGCTGATGAAATAAAGAAGGCTTGAGATGCTGAATCGGAAAAAGTTGAAGAGAGCATAAAGAGGTTGCAAGGGATGCTTGAGGAAGCAAGGAAAAGGAACCGTGAGATGGTAGAGGCAGAGGAGAGAGAGAAGAAGAAGAAGAAGAAGAAGAAAAATTGAATTTTTTTTAACGTAGTTTCTTTTTTCTTTTTTTTAACATATTGTTCTTCTTTTTTTTATTTTAATTTTTAATGAAAATTAGTAATTAATATTTTAATATTTCTTCCTGATTTTAATCATAACTTAACCATCTTAATTTTCTCCATTTATTCAATACACTATAGTATACCCGTGATGGATAGCACAATGAAATGAATAAAATTTGACAATAGGGCGCAAAAGAATGCGTGGGGAATTTATAAATAATCATAGCACATTGTTAAACAAACAATGATATGCCTAGGGGTGTGTAGAGAATTGAGTGGAGGAACAATGTATTTCGAACACACCTATACCAAATTTGAGAGACAAACCGAGACGCGTGGCCACTAAAACAGCTTTTTATGTTGTAAAGTCACAACCAACAATATAAATTAAAAAAAGCTCAAAAAAATTGAACAAAATAAATCGTGCACTCATATTCAATAGATTTTCTTGAATTTATTGATTTAATGTTCTGAAAACACATATACTGAATTACTATGGCCAGTAATCATTCCAAGTTGCTTGTGAAGAATTGAATTACTTGACCCAGTAATCATGATTACTGGGGCCAGTAATCATGAATTAATGGGGCAATTAATCCATTACTGGGGAAGTAATCCAAACAAAAATAAAAAAATAGACTACAAAAAGAGGGAATTGTTAAAAAATTACAATCATTATCCACAATCATTTACAACAACATGGTTCACTCCGATAGTCTAAGGGTTCTGAATTTGTCAAGTATGTTCTGCCTGAAAAATGTCCTTCCCTTTTAGAACTGCTTCTTCCCTTTAACCAAGCATTCCATGAAGTGAAGCATGAACCCACCACAATCTGACCTGAAAATCAAAACCAATTTTTGGTTTATTGTGCCACAATATCATTTACTAAAAAATTACTAATAAATAAGGTATGAATATCCGAGCTACTTATGATCCTGGCATTTGTTGCGAGCAGTCGTCATCCTCGATAAAGGTGTATGACTCAAATTTTAACTATTTATTCATGATCATCCACCTCGTTCTCTTTTCATTGGCCGTCAGCTCTTTATG
The DNA here is from genome assembly GCA_021464415.1 of Lonicera japonica. Lineage (NCBI taxonomy): Eukaryota > Viridiplantae > Streptophyta > Magnoliopsida > Dipsacales > Caprifoliaceae > Lonicera > Lonicera japonica. The sequence goes on along the minus strand of CM038463.1, from coordinate 32,352,213 downwards.
TTTAATTTTTGGGCCATTTTGATCTTGATTAACCACTTGCTCTCGGTACATCTCAGGATCATTGCTCGCTTGAGTTTGGAACTAGCCGCCAAGCCAGATGTCATTCATCCAATACTTAATATGGTTTGCCTTTATTTTTTTAACAATGCAAAGGTAAATATATGGAGTCGGGTATTAATCTTGAAAATGCATAATCTGGCCAGTATATATAGATTTAATATTTGATTGTTGCCTTACCACTGTCTCTGCATTTTTGCTCCACTTGTCATCGTCAGACTTTTTACCCTTTACGAGTAGGCAGGAGTTCATGTGGGTTATTGTCTGCTGATCATGGTTTATGTGGAGAAGGGTGAAATGTCTGCTCGTCCTGTGATGAAATGGAATCAAGATTTTGTTGCGGGTGAATATTTTCCATAGGAGTTCTGTGAGGAGATTTGTAACGTCAATCTCGTTCCCACTTAAGTCTTTGCCGGACGTAGCAAGCTTTTCGTGGTGTGCAATATAGTAAAATTGTAAAAAGAAAGTTAACAGGAATTATGGCAATGTAAATCTTCGTGTGCTGTAATTTTTTTGTTTATCGGGGATTTATTTACTAAAGCTTCAAAGTCAATAAAATCAATTCTGTCCATTTTTCTTTTCTATCTCCTGCTTCATCATGGTAATATACTACTACAAAACCTGCAACATTTTGCACATGCACTTAACTTTTTAGAGAAGTTACAAGTGCACAAGTTATTGATTATTGGGGCCAGTAATCCATTACTGCCCCCAGTAACCCAAATTACTTGGGTCAGTAATTCATTACTGCCCCTAGTAACCCAAATTACTTGGGCTAGTAATCAAAATTACTGGCCCAAGTAATCCAAATTAACACACACAATAATCGAAATTGATAACTAATAGTAATCTAAATTATTCAATTGATTTTTACATCTTAATCCAAACCTCTCCCCTCAATTATGTCTTTTATCATATTTTTTTCTATAATAGGGCTGAACAGGTTGTTAGGATCCTAGTAGTAGATTTCGCTGTCAAGATAACAAATTAAAATCAATTAGTATGGCTTTTTTTAATTAGTTTTATAATTACAACTTGTGGATAAAAATATGTACTTACTTGTTCGAGCCGAAAAAACTGTGGTAATGCTCCTGAATCTTCATGTCGAGGGTTTGCCAGGGTTCCTTTGTGCAGTCGATCCCATTGATAAGCAATGGTTGTATGGGCCCATGGGCCTTTGCTTTCTTAAGTGACCTGCTAATTGCTGAAGGATGGGCATCATCCAACTCGCTTTCTCTCTGCCTTGTTGCTTCCCTGTAGTGTACTTTCATATTTTTCTTGATTGAATGTTGGGGCGGCAATGTAATGGCCCTTTGTTTGGGGGCCACCTCTTGAGCAATCTATTTAACCACGTCATCCGCCTAGGCCAATGCTACTTCTTCATTTATAGACCTTCCCCAGTCTTCGACCCTCTCTATGACAACCTCCTCCTCTCTTTCTTCGGCCACGTCCGCTGTGTCATCAACCATATCATCCCGAATTGGATTGTGTGGTATTGAATTATTTTGGTCTCTTGGAGTTGTAGGTGTTGTGACCTGCGGTTGAGCCTGCTTCCTTTCATGTTGGTGCTCTAGCAGCTTGATTCTTTTATCCGACGCTGCTATAACGTCAAACATTTTTTTGGTGAAGGCATGGACAGTTTCTTGATAGTTCATTAGATCCGGCTTTTGTAGGTCCATGTTGATGTTATTGTTAAAAAGTCAAGACAACTCGGCGACAACAGTATCCACAATTTGGACCATCTTTTTTTGCCATATTCTTATTTTTTTTTGTGGGACCTGAAATCATAGATAAAACATAACATGTGATGAGAATCTCCAGCCTATGTATAACAATACTAATGGATTGTTGGGGGGCAGTAATCTGATTATTGGTGTCAGTAATTTGGAATACTGGGGCAGTAATTGATTTATGGCCAAAGAAATCTAGATTACTGGAGCAGTAATTGATTAAAGCAAAATTACTGGAGGCAGTAATCCAAATTTCTGGGGTATGTGATCAGGATTACCTGTTCCAGTAATCAGGATTACCGTAGAAAGTAATCCATTATCAACCCTAGTAATTATGATTACTGGCGCCAGTAATGTTTAATACTGAGAGAAGTAATCCAGTAATTAGTAGTATAACATCCTATATTTCATGCAAAATTCTTACCCATTTTGAAAGCTCTAATGATCCATACTCACCACTCTTATCTTCACCTTCGGAATCATTCTTATCCCCACCAATATTCTCCTCCTTTTCCTGCTGCCCTTGCTTTTTCTGCTCCCCTACCAATTGTCCATGCATTAAATAAAAGGCGGACACTGGCCAAGCTCCGCCAAGTATAAGTTCATGAATCACAAAGTACAATTGAATAGGTTCTTTTTGTCTTAAATGCATAAAAATATAGTATTTATATCAATGCAAAAGTTACCTCTAAGAGGTTGGGGTTTGACTCCAAGGCCTTCACGTCAAACATGTCTCTAATGTTCCATGCCATGAAATGTGGCTTGCCGATTAGATGATTATCTGACCGTGGCAATCTATGTTTTGTGTTCTCCAAAAACCAATACTGCACCAACAGCATGCATCCGTTGAGTGTGCTTGGTTTATCCTTGTTGTTTCTTGATGCCAGAGAACAAGAAGTTCACAGTCGAGTTTGCCCAGTCATCATACTTGTTAACATTATCAATGTCAATGCATATGTTAATCAAATCCCATGTAAGATTGATCCCCGTTCTGCTGAAGAAGAAGGTTGAGAATAAATACATCAGCAGAGTCGATGCAACCATTTTTGGATCGGCAATTTTTTCTTTGTTTAGCTCAGATGCGAGCAAGTTCTTTATATCAGTAGGAAAAGGCCCTTTTGTTTCTTTATAATTTTTGAATAGGTTGGCCGCCTGTTCCTTTCTATCCTCTGATCGAGGAACGAGTACAATTTTTAGTCCTCCAGTGGGGGGTGAAACAAGACCGTCAAAAACTCTGCGGTCAAGTCCAACTGTAAACTGCAAACTGCCAAAGGACCACACCATCTGGTCCGTGTCAAAATGCTTCATTATTATTTTGAAGTCAATTTCAGTCTTCCTACAATTGGGTTCTTTGACTAAGGCATTCCGGAAGTAACACATTATAGGGCCGAAGACCTTCCCGTTCAGAATCTCCCATGTTTTAGTCGGGATGGCTTTTCAGTATTAATTTACCAATTCAGTAAGGGCCAATATTGTGCATCTCTGGGGAAGAGACCTTTTAGGTTTGGCAGCTTCTGTCTTTGATGTTTTTGCCTGATTCTTTTATTTTTTCGATTCGGCAGTTTTGGGAGAACCAGTGGGCTTGCCATTCGGGTTCGGTACCGTTTCTTCAGTTGTCTTTGTGGTGTCCTTCTTCGACTGTGCTAATCTCAATGGTGTACGGCTTTTTCTCAATTTAAATAATGGCACAACGTCACTACTGCTTGTAGAGACATCTTCCTTACCACGCACTCGGGTAAAATGTTCTGATGCCATTCTGATTGCAGTAAAATAAATTAATTTATTAAGGAAAAAAGCTACATAGGCAGTAATCGATTACTGGCCCCAGTAATCGATTACTAGCCCTAGTAATCCAAATTACTGAGGCCAGTAATCCAAGTTGCTAGGACAGTAATGGATTACCGGGGCTAGTAATTATCCATTACTTGGGCCAGTGATGGATTACCGCGGCCAGTAATCCATGACTATTGTAACATCTTGTTTAATCATCTCTCGCAAACCACGGCCTAAGTCGTGTATAAGGCAAAATCAGGGTCCGGATAGCCAAATTGGGTTCTGGAAAGGTTGGCATGGTTTGGAAACTTTCAACAAGTCATCTTAGCATATTTAAGTGTATTATAATGACCATAAGTCATTTCGGGTGGCTTGGACGGAAATCGGCTCGAAAATCACAAGTTTGGTCTTACGCGACTAATGATTTTTACCCGACTTTAAAAGTCCATATCTTCTTCATACGAACTCGAAATGAGTTCCCGTTTTCGTCCACGTCTTCATCTCAATCCCCTCTACAACTTCCGTGTTTTGGCTGAGACCCAATTCCCACTCTTTAATGATGAAAAGTGGGTGCGAAGTCGAGTGGTTGACCAAAAAGCTAAAGGAGGCAAAATATAACCATGTAGTCGACGACATGGCAGTTGGGTGAGTCGACTACATCGAGCTGGCGAGGGGTTTTATATATCTCTCCTTCTCCTTCCTCCTCATTTTGCACCCACCAATTGAGAGCTCTTAGAGAGAGAGATGAGAGGAGATTTTGAGAAGATTAAAGGTATTTTTATCTATACACTTTCACCACACAAATCCACACCCAAAGCAACACCACCATCATCATCTTCATCTCGTTATCCATCCAAATCCTCCATGGCTAGGGTTTTGGAAGCAATTTGGGGGTTTTCGAGTCTACGGCTTTCCGGCTCAATTCTTCTGCGATTCTTTGAGGGATTAACCCTCGATAGGTGGGAACAATACTATTCAAACTTCTTTTCAACTTATTATAACACATTTACACCAAATCAACCCAAACCTAGGGTTTTTTTATAAATGCATGATAATGGGGTTTTGGGATCAATTTTTCTTGATATTTGGTTTGATTTATACTTGATATGATTATAAATGATGTATTCTATGATAAGCCCCAATTTCTATACTGTTTTTGGTAAGATTGGTACAAAACCCTTATGTACGGACATGATAGTGTACAGTATACACTATTATGTATACATAAAATGTTATATTTGGAAATAAAGGTACTTTTGATACATAGTTATGTATGTATGTGATATTGTTGTTACACTAGAGCTATTGGTTTATGTATTACGAGATTTATCAGTTGCTAGGCCAGTCTGTACTATGCTGGTTAAGGCCACAAGCTCATTTTGAATAAGTAAAGTATATAGATCGTAAGGGGAGGTTTATAATAAAAACTCAAGGGTTGTATCAGTACGATATTTTCCTTGGCTTGGTGCTAAATTTGTTGGAAACACTAAACCCCTAGGATTAGATTTTCTCCTTTAAATAGTATACAGACTTGGCTAGATTAGTTTAAGTGTAACAACAATACTACTACATATTCTTCATAATGCTTATGTATACAGAACTGGGTAGATAAATATATATATATATATATATACGAGTTATATAAATACAAATAGAATGTATGTATATACATATTTACACTTGTTGGATCCTATATTCTTATGATTTCATTGATTTGATGAGTTGATTATATTTAGATATTGTTTGAATATATTATCGGATGGCCACACCTTTCGTACTAGATAGATATTGGTTAGTACCTGTAGCGTATGCCTTAATGGCTGCTTGAGGTAGCGTATGCCTTAGTGGCTGCGTATGCCTTAGTGGCTGCGTAAGGTAGCGTATGCCCAAGGTGGACCTGGTAGGTGGTCTCTGCCTTGGAGGCAGAAGAAACCGAGTTGCCGGCTATCTCTGTGCACATTAGATGTGAAAATCCTAGACGTGAGTATGATATATGATTGAGGTGATAGATCTAATCGCGGTGTTATGGCATATTCAGTATGATGATGTATATATACTTACATTGCCTTTCTTATACTTTGGGTTGGGGACATTATATATATATACATTTCACGAAAGGTTTTCCTTGCATTGGCTGCTTCATAAATGTATTATATATGTATATGTACTTATATTTGTATATACACATTTCTACCCATAGGTGGTTTATTACAGAGAAGCAGCACATAAAATATTTTCAGTATAATGCATAGCATGGCATGTATGGTTTCTAATCTATTTTCTTATACAAACCCTTATAGTTCCCACTGAGCCCATTTGGCTCACTCCTATTTTCCAAACCAAGTTTTGCAGGTATTCCCGGGAATGGTACGAATACAAATCTAGATAGCTCTGATGGACTCTAATCACCTAAGTCGTTGGGAAACGACTTGTGTACTAGTTGTTTAGTTAATAAATGTTTATGTATTGTAGTGTTGTATTTTGATATAAGGCTTATTGAGATTGGGACCTCATTGGAGGCTTTGTATAAATGATATTTCTTAAATGTGGAGTATCTATTTGAAATGGATTATATGTACATTTTAACAGGTTTTGGTTTATCTTTATGAACAAACTCCACATGCCAAAATTTTCTAAAATTACCGCTTTATATGGAATTCTCTTTTTATATAAGTTATAATTTATACCTTAACACCCGTCGTCGCGTACGGCACCGTGACTAACCGAGTCCCGGAGGCGAAATCCTCTGAAAGAGATTTCGGGGCATCACAAATATGGCCAGTAATTCATTACGGGGGACATAAATCCAGATTACTGGGGCTAGTAATCTAAGTTGTTAGGACAGTAATAGATTACCAGGGTCAGTAAGGGATTACTGTGGCCAGTAATCCATGACTGTGGCCAGTAATTCATTACGGAGGACAGCAATCCAGACTACTGTGGCCAGTAATCACATTACTGGGGTCAGTAATTAATTTATGTGTCTAGGAAACGTCACTACTGGAGCCAGTAATCCTAGTTTTGGTTATCATTGTAGCAATCAACAATGAACAGCAACCGCATGTCAAGGGAAGATAATACTCAAACATTACACATAAATATATATATATATATAGGGTTCATTTTTTTTAAACCCTATATATATTCACTCATAATGGCGAGATGCTTTTATCAAATATAAAAACTACTTTGTGATGAAAATAAGTTGTTGATAGACATTAACGTACTTCAAAAAAAACGTGTGAAAAACAGCACGGGGAAAGTGAAAGGAGGGAGATATATAGAGTCAGAGTTAAACTTACATGGTTGGTTAAGCCAAAGAGATGATGAAGATGATGTCTTTACGTGTGTATTACAGAGAGAGTTAGAAAGCGAGAGCTTCATTGTGAATCGTGATCTCCGAAAATGGTGGTAGTTGTTAGAAAATGTGGGGAGAGTGAAAAGTTTTTTTCAAAAGCGAATATTTGTTGAGGAGTGGTACCGGGTGTAAATAAGAAGAATATATCATTTACGGATATTTCATAATTGATGTGTAAAAATGAGTTAGTGGTAAATTTTTATCTTTGTATGTGTTAAAATGCAAATACTGACCCCAAATTATTAACCCCAGTAATCCAAATTCTGCACCATCAACTAGATTATTGCTCGCAGTAATCTGGATTACTGCACCCAGTAATCTGGATTATTGGGCGGTAATTAGTATTACTTCCCCCAGTAATTGATTACTGGATCTAATAATCCTTTACATAAAATTTAAAACAACAGACTAATTTAGATTTTAAGATTTCACCACTTTGCGACAACGATTCAAACACAAGCATTCATAAAACAGCCACAAATAAAAATTAATGGTGTAGAAGATGAGATATAGAGAAACAACTTCTTTTCCATTGATGAAAGTAAAATTACAAAAGACGGACTTCGAGGTCCAACTGAAATAAATTGTGTATAAGATGAGATATAGAGAAACAATTTCTTTTTCATTGATGAAAGTAAAATTACAAAGGAGGGACTTCGAGGTCCAACTGAAATAAATGGTGTACAAGATGAGATATAGAGAAAGAAACCGCTAATTGTTCAACAAATACAAGACCAGAGGGTGTAGACACCCCGATCCGTGACCCCCGCAAGAACCCTAACGACCTTCGAGAACTACTGTTTTTGGAGTCCGGGACCCATCCGAGCACCCAAAACTACCCCGAAAAGGTTTGTTGGCCAACAAACCTGTTTTTAAGTGGGATTGTCGCCCGACATACTGGTATGTCGCGCGACAATCACTCTTATGTCGAGCGACAAACCCCTCTGCACCCGACCATCCACTTTCTGACATATCACAGTGTCAGAACCCATCACTTCATCCGTTTGTCCCGCGACAAACAGATATGTCACGCGACAAACAGGTACAGTGAAACAGATATGTTGCGCGACAAACAGGTACGTCGCGCGACAAACAGATAAAGTTGGGATATGTTGCGCGACAAACAGGTACGTCGCGCGACAAACAGATAAAGTTGGGAAATGTCGCGCGACAATCCTCTCCGAGCAGTATAAATAGGTCAACACCCCCAAGGGTTCTAGACGGCAACTTCTCGCCATAATTTCTATACTAAAATTCCTTATTCTCTCTCATATTTTCTAATCTTTAAGCCTTCTCCAGAAGCATCTGTGATAACATTTATTTCTGCAAGAGTCTCGGATCTAATCTTGGCACCCGGAGTGCCACCTTCTAAAGTCAAACCGCTGGAAATATTTCTAAGAGGAAAAGCTAATATTCGCCGGAGGTTTTCATTAGTCATTTCCAGAAAGCAGTAGAATATCAATAAAAGCATCCAAGTTTTCCAACATAGAATAAACATATAAGACCACTAGAGACCGAAAGGGCAGAATGGGTGCTTAACACCTTCACAAACCGTAATATAGTTCCCGAACCCTATAGAATCCTGGTTTTGTAGACAAACGTGCAAAGAAAGGCTTATCTGTAGCCTTCCCTCTTACACAATCATTTTGTTCGTTTTCTCGTAAAACGTACTGGCGACTCTGAACGAACCCTCTTGCATCTAGAAATAGGATAGAGGGACTCCCGATATGAATTATCAACACATAGAAGCAAATGGAACAACGGAATCCTTTCCGATGTTTCAAACGCCCACCAACGGGAACGAGAACCCGGGGGTCGTATTTGCGGATTCTCACAGAGAGATCTCAAGAAGTTAACCCCCCACAGTATTATAGTTTCTTCCTCCCTAACCGCAAAAACCCTACGATATAGATAGGTAGGTGACTGCGTTGCTAAGGGAAAGACTAGAAGATGGGAAAGAACCGGGTATAATTTTTTCGATGACAAATCCTTGATTCATAGAAATACATGGGTAAATATGTAGTTCCGATTGATCAAGGTAAGCTTTCCCATCGGACCTTCCTCCTCTCCCCCTACCCTAACAACTCACGTAGTCGGTCCCTCTCTGCGGTCACGGCGACTAGACGTTGCTCCAGGTCTCTAATGCTTCGAGTCAAATTTTCCAGCATTCGAACATCTCTTTCAAGTCTTTCCGCTCACCGGAAAAGGTTATCAACTGCACTAGGGGTCACCGGATGATTATAAGAACAGTTAGCCTCTGAAACATTATTCATCAGTAATGGTATTAAAAAAGTGATGGAACAAGTTACTAATTATAGTAGTGCAAGCTTTGGTTTTCGAGAAAAGTTATTAATTTTAAAACGACGTGATATTTTGGTAAACATTACCCGCCTATCCCGCTTTGCCATGTGGCAAACCCCCCTTACCACTAATTAATAACCTGACTACTCGAAATGATAATACGGATGTGTAAAGTCACACGAGAAACTTCGATTACTGGACCTAACATTGGGTTACTGGACCTAACATTGGGTTACTGGCCCCAAGAATGGGAATTACTGGCCCTAGTAATGAATTACTTGCCCCAGTAACGGATTACTGGCACTAATAATATATACACACAATAAATTTTCACACACTTGATTGAATTATTTCCATATCATAGCAACAGACGTGATTGAATTATTTTCACATATGGCCTTGAGTTTAATTTGTCAAAAACTTATTTTGCCAAAATCAAAATAAGATTAGAAAATATGATTAAAAAATTCTTTAAAAATTACAAAAAAGTCGGTTCAATCCGATTTACTTTTATTTTTTCTAGCATGAAGATAAATTGAACCTAAGTTTGTCGATTTAGATTCATCACACGTTTCTCCTTTTTATCTTATTATTAGTTCTTATTTAATTTGCACGGGTATACCCTAGTTAATTTTGAAAAGACGTGATATTTTGGTAAACGTTACCCACCCGTCCTGCTCTGCCACATGGCAAACCCCTTTACCGTTAATTAATAACCTGACTACTCGAAATGATGATACGAACATGTAAAGTCACACCAAAAACTTCGATTATTGGACCCAGGAATGGGAATTACTGGCCCCAGTAATCCTAATTACTGGACCCAGTAATTATAATTACTATCCCCAGTAATCTAGTTTACTCGCACCAATAATATACACAAATAAATTTTCACATCATAGTAACAGACGTGATTGAATTATTTTCACATCATATCAACAGACGTGATTGAATTATTTTCATATATGGCCTTGAGTTTAATTTGTCAAAAACTTATTTTGCCAAGATCAAAATAAGATCAAAAAATATGATTAAAAATTTCTTAAAAAATTAAAAAAAAAGTCGGTCCAATCCGATTTACTTTTATTTTTTCTACAATAAAGATAAATTGAACATAAGTTTGTCGATTTAGATTCATCACATGCTTCTCTTTTTTATCTTATTATTAGTTCTTATTTAATTTGCACGGGTATACCCTAGTTAATTTTGAAAAGACGTGATTTAGATTACTGGCAAAACCCCCTTAGCGCTAATTAATAACCTAACTACTCGAAATGATGAAACGGAATTACTGGCATCAGTAATAGATTACTGGCCCCAGTAATCCTTCAGTTCATGTTTAAAATAGCTGAGTTATTTAGATTTTCAAATTCCATCAATTTGCCACAATGACCAAAACACAAGCATTCATACAACATAGACAAATGAAAATAAATAGTGTACAAGATGAGATATAGAAAAACAAATTCTTTTTCGTTAATGAAAGTAAAGTTACAAAGCATGGACTTCGAGGTCCAACTGAAATAAATGGTGTACAAGATGAGATATAAAGAGACAACTTCTCTTCGAGGTCCAACTAATTATATATTCAATTAAAGAATGAAATAAAACGAGCCCAAAAAGTTTAAGACCAGAAGATGGGAAAGATACCACCAAGTATTCAAGAAAAAAACAAGAGAGGGCTCTTAATTATGAAGTTAACCCCCCACACTGTTGTATGTTCTCCATAACCGGAGAAACTATAGGTGATAGATGGGCACGTGACTGCAATGCTAAGGGCAACCTATCAGCGAGCCCCAAAACATAATAACTCCATAGAAATCACAAATACGAAAAACGGATTCAATCCAGGAAGAACTTAAGGAGGCCGAACAAAAGAGAGAGGGGAAAGATAAACATATGGGATAGTTCATGAACAGAAGATGGGAAAGAAACCACCTGTTTTTCAGGTGGTAAATCTTTGATTCAAAGAAATACATGGGTAAACATGTATTTCCGATTGATCAAGCTAAGCTTTTCCATCACCTGACCGTCCTCTCACCCTACCCTAACCGTTCACATAATCGGTCCCGCTCTGTGGTCACGACGGCCAGACGTTGCTCCAGGTCTCTAATGATTTGGGTCAGATTTTTCAGCCTCCGAACCTCTCTTTCAAGTCTTTTCACCCTCCGGAAAAGGTTATCAACTGCACTAGGAGTCACCGGATGCCTATAAGAACTGTTAGCATCTGAAATATTATCCATCGTAATGGTATTTAAAAAGAGATGAGAGAAATATAAACTTGATGGAATGGAATGGGTTACTTATAGCAGTGTAAGCTTTGGTTTTCGAAGGAAGTTATTAATTTTAAAACGAAGTGACTCTTTGGTACGGTTCCCCGCCCGTCCTGCGCTACCACATGGCTAACCCCCCCAACCGCCAATTAGTAACCTGACGACTCGAGAAGATGATACGCGCGTGTAAAAGTCACACTAGAAACCTTGATTACTGGCACCAATAATTTTTATTACTAACCTCGGTAATTTTGATTACTGGACCCGGTAATTTGGATTACTAGACCCAGTAATTTGGGAATTACCTTGTTTTAAATCTATATAAAACACCATATTTGATATCAAAATTATAAGAATTTAATGGTTAAAAATGCACATGTTTTGGTATGCATTATTTCTACACCATTATATAACTTTTATACACAAATCAAGATGTCACATCAAAGTTAAACTCGAAAGATCAATAATATACCCACAATAAACTCTCACACACATGCTAATTTTGTTTATATTAAAAATTCTATTACTTAAAATAATAAAAATTTAATATGATGTTGCTAGTTAATGGCCTCTGTACAAGACAAGGCCTGTCCATGGATCGGATTAGTACCCGAATCTGATCCGTTTAGTTAGATATGGATTGAGATTTATGATCCGTATATCCAAATATGATCCTAACCTGTTAGGCCTTTGATTAACAAATCGGATATGGATTTATGTCGATCCGATCTGTTTACAATCCAATCTGATTCAATATACATTTATGATTAAATTTATTATATTTATAAATTTACCACATTATTATTAATACACTCACAAAAAATATATAACCTTAAAAGTATTAAATAAGTTTTTTTTATAATAATAGAATAAATTTTACTGTTATTAAGTTTAAATTTTATGTTAATTTCACCATTTTTTATATATTTACAAACTAATTATTATATGATTAAATTTTTAAATGGATCGGATATAATCCGATCTGAACATATTTGGATATGGGCTGATATTTTGATGATCCGTTACATGATCCGATCCGAATCCAATCCGAAAACTTTTCTAAATATGAATTTGGATTCACCTTGATCCGATCCAAATCCGATCCGTTAACAGGCCTAAATAACAAATAAGCCTGTTGTGGCTACCCTTCTTATGACAGCGACCGCAAGTTGATTGACTTCTTCTTATACTCTCTACTAGACTTCATCCTCTTGTTCCTACGCCTGCCTGGTGGCCTCTTTGCTTTACAGTAGGAGGAAAGATGTAGCCACCTGTAACCTCTGAGGAAAACTCATCCATATTCGTTATTAGGTGAATGGGGAAACTGTACGATTTTCTGGATGAATCGGTGTGACGTACGACGTCAACGAAGTTATAAACATCCCTGTTCAGATAAAGCTTAAAATCGCAATAAGAGCATGAGGTCGAGGGAAGCAGTTGATCTACAATTTAAAACAGGAACATGTGTGCGCATTCAAGTTCACTGAATATGAAAATTCAGATCTCACCTCATACACACCGGGGGATGAATTATGAACACTGAATCTGCGAGACTTCTTTATCTTTATTTCTAGATTTTTCTCTATTTCCAGTGTGAGTATGGTTGTCCACAACAGAGACTCAGCTCCCCTCTTACAGATCATATCCATTTGTTTTACCCTCGTATGTTCCAGAAGATCATCAATCGCTCAAAGTTAACCCAATACAGTGAAATAAAAAAAATCTAATAATAGGATAAAAAAAATTAAATGTGACGAATTTAAATCGACAAAATCAATCAGTCTATTTTGAACCCATTATCTAGTCTAATTTAACGATGTGAACAATTGAAACATAAGTTCAATATATAATAATGCTGAAAAAACTAAAAGTATACTGGATTGGACCGATTTGTTTTTAATTTTTTAAAGAGTCTTTTAATCTTAATCTAACAACATAACATACGTCCTAAAAATGACAGATTGGGATGGCCACACAATAATTTTTCTTGATTTTTTTTGCATAATTAGATAGATCGTGTTTAATTGATCTTGATTAGTACATTTTAAATATTAAATTTAGAATTTTTTATTTTAAGTTATGACATTTTTAATGTAGACAAAATTATTAGTATGTGAGAGTTTCTTATGTGTGTTATTGGTGTGAGTCTATTAACTTTAATGTGTGTATAAAACTTATCAATGGTGTATAAATAATTCTACCATAACATGTATATCTAATCATTATATTCTTATATTTTTTGGAAAAAATTTTGGTCAATGGTTTCAACTAAAATTTATTTAAAATTTTCTTAAAAAATGTTTAGGCGATGTACAAGTTATAAATACGTCTCTCAAGTTGATCCTAGGAGACGCGCGAACATATTACGTCGCCCAAAAGTATTCCTCCCACAAATTTTCACGAAAATTTTAAATTATTTAAAATTTTCAAATTTTTTAGGCGGCATAGTTTTTAAATAATTTGTAGTATACTTACGTCTCCCAAGAGTGTAATTACAAATTGAATCTTCCCTCCCTCTTTCCATTCTTTACGAACCCTAAGCTCTCTTGTGTCTCCCCCAGCACCCTCCTTTCTTTTCCTCCTCAGTCCTCCACCCCTCACTCTCTCCTCACATACGAGATATGCTCTCTCTTCTCTCCTACACTGCCTACGCAACCCCATGTCTCTATCTCTCTCTCTTACACAGCCTATTTCTATTTGGTAAGCTTCTCACTCTCTATTTCTATTGGTTTGCAATTTTGGGGCTTGAATAGATGTTATTGCGTGAAATTAGATAGTTTGGCTTGTATTTGAATAATTGTTCATATATGTCTGTTACCATAATTGTGTTATCAGCTGTATGCACTACACCAAAACAGGGAATTAGTAACGGTCATTTTTTTATATCTATAACGGTCTAAGTCCGTTACTAGCCCGCTACATGTATAATCCGTTACAAAATAAAGTAAAACCATTACTACATCTAATTAACCAAATTCAAATTTACTTTTAATTCAGTAACGGTCTTAAAATTGGGTAGTAACGGTCAAAATTGGTTACTAACCATTACTACATAATTTTTTTTTTAATTTTTGAAACACATAAATTTAATTATTAATATTATTAAAAAACATTAGATTTTTTTACGAGAAAAGAAAGTTAACCCCAAATCTCCCAAATTTTGATTCTCCCTCTCGCCAAAATCCCCAAATATTCCCCCGCGCTGGTTGGTCCCTCACCAAAAACCCAAATTTTCCTGCTTGTCAATCGTGGTGCTCTCCTCCTCCGACAGTGGTTGCTCCTTGGCTAGTCGGCAGACAACTCGCAGCCTTATTTCTTTAAGTTAATCCTCCGACAGTGGTTCTTCTTCCTTTTCTTCCTCTTCGTCCTCTTATTCTTATTTCTTATTTCTTTCAGTAGATCCTCCGACCGTGGTTCTCCTCCTCCTCCTCCTCCTCCTCATCGCTCTTTAACCACCATTGCATTAACCTAGGGCTTTTTCCTACTCGATGCCAATTGCTGCGATATTTGGACTTCACAAATAATCAATAGCCAGGTTTGCTCCAATTTTTGGATCTAATTTGTGAAACTTTATTTGATCACATTATTAAACCTAACTTATTGTTTTGATTCATTACTCTTGGAATCCTCTGGTTTGATGTTCTGATTAATTTTTTATATATTTTTTTGTTCCATCTTCAAGCCCTAATCTCTCTCCCTCTTTGCTTTGCTCCCTTGTTGGCCTGAATGTGTTAAGTTCAATCGATTTTTGTTTATATTTATTTTTTCCTTTGCTTGATTTTTTTTTGGGTTCGATTACCTCACAATTTTTTTTAAAGGGGGGGGGGGGGGGGTGTTCCTGTTCCACATGAAAATTTCAAGGACAAGGTTACGTAAAATAAATGATGCTTGTTGTAAATTTACTTGTCAAATATAGGACATAATGAACATTTGATTTTCTATTCTAATGTTATGTTTTTTTTAATATTTTTTCCTTGCTTGATGGTTAGGTTTTCTATGTTTGGTTTGATGCCCATTGGATATGTCTCAATCACTTCATGCTACACACCCGAGTGGGAGAAGTGGTGGAAAAATCATGAAAACGTGGAGCTGCATCAATTCATGGGAAAGGACAATGTGTCATTCTACACTTAAGTGCAGTGTTTTAGTATGTTCCCTTTTTGACAATTTTAGATACCTATATTGCTTGACAAAATTCGAACCTTTAAGATAGCGGGATAATGCCTGTTGATGATTGCTTTTGTGCATTTTTATATGATCATAATTGTATCACTTCACAACCTGGCCGTGATAGGTTTTGTTGCAATTTTTCAATTGCCAATGTTTTTCTCCTCGATAAGGTGATTTGACAAATTTAAATTGATTGTAAAGTTATGCTGGGATTTTTACTAATATTGTTGGAGCCCATAATTTTGGAGTTGCGTAAAAGGGGATAGGGGATAATGTTGTTTCACAAGAGTGGTTTTCGAACACTTGTTGTATTTACTAGTATGTCACATTTTTTAAATGGCTAACTATTTTCCAGCAGAAAGATGCTTACATTGGGCACAAAAAGCTTGCACTTGGAGGTGAAGTTAGCTCATTGACACTATATTACAAAGGTAATTTATCCCTCTTACTTTCTCACTCTACCTTTTCTTAACTTTAGCTTTGGATGCTCTTAAATCCTAAGGTTATTATATCTAACGAACATGTATTGGAACAGATCAATGCGTTAATTTCTGCTTCAACACTCAATTTGAAGCTTTTTTATCTGCTTGTTTCATAAGCTGCTAGGTTGGGTGAGTTCAAATCTACAATTACTTTGTTTTACATTTTTTAATGTCGTGTGCTGATCAGTACAACTTTTGAACTTAGATATTTCTTGTGAAAAATAATAATCTACACTAGGTCTTGAATTGGGTTCAATTGTGAATGGACTACTTTGAGAGTCAAATAAGTGTTGTATTTTCTTTTATTTTTGTAGTTTGATTACTTTATTTTGATATTTCTTCCTTTATTCACTCTTAATAAGTGGAAGAAATCTAGGACATTTTTCGTTGGATCTTTCCCCATTTCTCTCTTTAAGATAGTAATTTTGTATCTTGATCTATAATTAGGAAAATGTATTTAAATCTACAATTTTCTTCTTTCAGTTTGCTCAATGGTTTTGATCTATAAGAGGAATTTCTTCACTAAAATAAGTGACACTTGATGTTCTCCAATTATTTTTTGTTAGGTAGTTTACCATGGAGTTCCTAGGCTGTATTTTTCTATTCACTTGGTTCATTGATAAACTTTGTGTTTAGATCTGGAATGCGAACAAAGGAAAAATTTGAGCTGATCTTTGATTCGGAAGAGATGGAAGTATGATTTTCCCAGAATAGATAATTAATCATATGTGTAGTGTATGCCTTGTTTAATTGGGGTTGAAACTGTGTAATTGTTGAAACTAGATAATTATTGATGTGTTGATTACTTTTTCTTATCGGGTTATTTGCAATGGCTTGTAGTAGTTGACTTTTTCCAAACAGTGGTATTTAGACAAGTTCATTACAATTGGGTTTTTTACTAATCTTTTGGTTCACAAGTCTGTGTTTTACAAGGGGTTGAATAGTTATTAATATGCTCATGATGTGCTTTTTGTTCTTTCTTGAAAATTATTAAATAACGAGATGCATAAATACAAATGAATCTCTTGTTTAAGTTTTCATTGCCAATTCCATGGCAGAGTACAGTTCTGCTATTTTCTGTACCTCCGTGGGAGAAATTTCTCATTGAGATTTTTGTTACTTGAGTTAATGGTGCTCTTCTACCATCTATCTTTTGTTACCCTTCTTTGGACAAATCTATAATTTTATCTTTTTGTACTTGCTTCTTAAAATGATTTTTGGTGCATTATAAACATTAGATTTTGCTTCATGGAGACTATGCAAAGCTTCTGGAAACTTGGTGATGAGCTTTGAGGATAATCAAAAGTTGCAGAATATCACAAGTGGTTAATGGCTGCTTCTAAATTGGCTAAGCAGACAAGGATAAAGGGAGAGCAAAGGAATAATCTTGATCTCTCAAAGGGCCCAGTTGAATCAAGGCCTAGGGAAAATGTGGGGTTTCAGGAAGATAACAAATTTGAAAGCCTCAACTTCAACATGACAAGAAGATTTAAAGAGGCAACTATTTGGTAATTGTTCTTTTTTCGTGCCAATCTATTTTTTTGTGAAAATTGGGGTAGTTACTGCTAGCAGCTTCAGCCATATTAATTTTTATCTACAAATTCATGGTAATCAAATTTGTAAATATAGAGGCATTCAAATTCTGTCTCTTTTGATAGTTATTAAACAGGGGTTAAATTGTTTGAACACTAGACTTTGTAAGCTAAATTGCCTTTACTAGAACACCTTGTAGTACTCGATTCAATTGGTATTTACAGTTCTGCAAACCTCAGAATCAATCACCAATATATGTTCATCGTGGTTGGATATTTTTTGATTGCCTCTCTATTTGGTACAAAGTGGAATATTTGGTGCTCTAACTTGATTAACCTTATATACTCTTCCTGAAAATCTCCATATCTATGTATAATATATAAGTATTTAAGAGTGTAATGCGTAATGCTTCTTCCTTTCGGCAAGTTAGGAAGTCCAGTACTTTAGTGATTGAGTTTGTAATTTCTTGCGTCTGCATTACTAATAGCTTGACAAATGCTTAAATACAATTTTTTTTGAATAACCTTTGGGGGTTCTAACATTGATCCAACTACATGGGAAGATAAAAAGTGCAAAGGCGAGTCAAGGTTTCCTGCTCAGGTTAATATTATGGATACATGAATTTCATCGCTTGTAGTATTTGGAGTAGTGTTTTAAATTACTCTCCCTCTCTTTCTATATTTGTATATATTTAATTCTCTATACTTTTTTTTTCATAATTAGGTATCAGACACGTTTACATGGACAGACTTGCAAGCAAAGCTAAACAACAAACTTCTAAATAATTTAAGGAACTTCATCAATCAAGTCTTGAGCTTCATTGCTAAAGACCCAGGTTAGTCTTTTCCAAAAAATGAACCTTTCAAATTAGGAAATATACTAGCTGTTTAATATATCTCGGTTGCTATCAATGTAAATGCAAGGTTTATGAATTTTGCTTTTTAAAAATGTTTAGATACTTGTTTTCTATTTGATATAGTTTTTTTCACTTTCTTTGTTCTCTCTTGAGTTCCTTACTTCATGTGACATAGTAAACGAGGTTTTCTATGCTCATTTATCTCAAGCCTAAATTTTAAAGATTTTCAGACTTCTTTATTTTTTGACACAATTGCCAGACGTCAGTTGCTCTGTTGATTTATTTATGGGCTTCTTGAGATGGAAACTTTATGTTTTATGTATTATTGAGATCGAAACGTTGTGTATTATTATATTTTTCCCTTCATGACATTAATTATGAGAATACGATGCAACAAGTATGATGTTGCGTTATACTTGGCGTTAGTTTGACCCTCCTGGATGATAAAGGTTTACATGTTTCATTTTTAAGTTTTTTATTGCGCAAGGGTGCTAGATATTGTTGCAATTCATAACTACTTAAATTGTTATAAAGAAATTCATACATCTGGAATATATTTTATGATGCAGCTTTACTGGGGAGTTGATCAACTTGTGGAAGATACCTGCCTTACACAAGGTTATAATTATGATTCTACATGAGGAGATCAATGTGAAAAGTTTGGGAAGCTTTTAAATCCGACAGAACTACAAGATCCTAAATGCAAGGTTCATGAATGTTATTCGAAACATTTACATTTATTTATAACAATTATAGTAATAATTACTAGTAGTGGTTTTAATATCTTATTATTATCGTTGTTTACAATTGGAGGCTTTGTAAATGCAACTTCTAGCCTTTAAAATTTTAACCAATAAAACACATTTGTTTGATTCCCTATTTTATAGCCTTTTCATGTACATTGCACATATCACACAAGTATTATTGTTTATATGGTAGTTGTTCTTATAAAAGCTTGTTGTAATGGTATTGGTTGAGGTTGTATACAACTAAGCTTCAAACTCTCTGGGTAGCAAATACAATAGCCAACTACCCCTAGAAGGATTAACTAATTCCAGCTGCAGGGCTAATGAAACAATTTTTTTTTTCAATATTTGGTGATAGTAACGGTTTTTGTCCGTTACTGGATTAGTAACACTACACATTTTTTTAAAAAATGTTACAAGTGCAGCAACGGGTTTTATCCGTTACTATAATAAATAAACATAATGTAGTAACGTTTTTTTAATTGTAGTAACGGATAAAAAGCATGGCAAAAAATAAATTTTCAGCGGTCTTCAAGACGTTTGTCACGGTTAATATCCGTTACAGAGATAATTATAGTAACGGTCCTTCAATAATTTCAGTAACGGTTTTTATCCGTTACAAGGGAAACTGCCACACCTAAATAGTAACGGATTTTGTGCGTTACTGAATTTTTTCGTAACGCAAAATGTCTGTTACAAAAAGCTTATTTTGGTGTAGTGATGATTTAGTCCAAACACCAATCCAAACTTGTTAATTGTGCTCCATTTTTCCCCAAATGCTCAGAGCAATATTGGGGCAGTAATGGAGTAATTGTTCCTATGTGCCTGTTACCATAATTGTGTTATCGGTTATTCGGCTGTATGAATTAGTCCAAACACCAATCGAAATTTGTTAATTGTGCTCCATTTTCCCCCAAATGTTCAGAGCAATATTGATTGCGTAATGGATTACTGGCCCCAGTAATGGATTACCGGTACCAGTAATGTATGTGTGTTTGTTTGTTTGAAGTTTTTTATTCCGGTGAATCATCCGTTTAACTAAAAGGAAAAAGAATTGAAAGGACCTTTAAGAAACACCTTTTAGTATGCCCATAGATACATGTATTCAACAAATTAAATAACTCTATTGCCACAATTATATACATATATTTTTATCAATGTTAAGCATGAACACGAGATATTATCCTGTTTGCTTATATTTTTGGCATGTATGAGCTTCGCTTCACTATTTGTCTTAATTTATTTATGAACCTTCATATTAACAAGTCAATAGGTTCATATTCAAGCATTTGGTAGTTCAGTTAAATCGAATTGTGATTTCATACCCTTTATTCTATGTGGACCATAATTTTATGAGCCGTAATGTGAAATATGTTGGAGAATTAGAGTTTTCAATTCTTCAATATCAAATTCCATTCAATTAGGGCAAAACATAAATTAAAACCGAAATTGTTGTGAAACTGAAACCCTAAACTTCAATTTCAATTCAATTCAAATCAATTAGGGCAAAACTAATATTGAAACTAAATTTGAAACTGAAATTGAAATTTGAGATTCAAGTCAGGGATACCTCCGAGAGCGTATGCGACTAGGAAGAAGTTGTGCCTAAAGGTGTAGCACGATGAGCTACAGCAGGCCTTGTTGCGCGTGGCTTCCCAGCCCTCCACCGAGCAGCCCTCTTCCTAGCCTTCTGCCGCCAGCCCTCTGCCCAGCCATCTCACTCACCGGCATTGCCGCTAGTGCTCCCTAGCCCGTCTACAAATTCGACCACCAGTGCCGGCCTTCCCGTACGCAGCATTCGCTCCAAGCATGTTATAGCAAAGACCACCATATCAGGTAATATACATTTAGATCTCTTTAATTATAAATCGCAATTCTTATTCTTTATGATTGACTGATTAATTTATATGCTTTTATTTATAGGTACGTATGCCTCCTCTTATAACAAGAAGAGATGAGTCGTCACCGGGAAGAAGACGGCGACGATCGTCCATACGTCCGGGAAGTCCCGTGTAACATACGACCCTGCGGTTTCTGGGCCGCCAAAGGAGGTTCGTTCCTGACTCGTCAGTGACATGTCGGCATTCTTAAAAGACCGAGCGCCGATGTTGTACCCGACGTTTGGAAAATTGCCTCTATCAGAGCGGACAATGCTCTTCGACTACCTGTCAGTACGTACTTGTTTCTTATTCGAGTTAACTTTGTTTTTGCCTTACTAAATTTTATTTTTATTTGTACTAAAGTTTCTTCCTGCGTTCCTATTTGGTTTGTAGGAGAGTTATGACATCAATCTTGCTGATAAGGCGCTCGTCACGTGGATACAGAAGAACGCTGCGGATCGTTTCAAAGATTGGATGTACGAGATCCACAATAACTGGCAGGCGTAAGGAGATGCTCCCATTCCAGTGGAGTTCATTCATCACACGGACCAGTGGGAGTGGTTATGCAACCACTTCAAGGCCGAGGATTTTCAGGTAATTTTTTCATTTATCTTATTTTTTTGTTGTTTCATTTAATTTATATATTTATAAATATTTAAATAAATACAACTGTTTGTATTTTGCAAGAATATATTGGGCACGCAGATGGCCCAAATTCGGGCCTCCAAGAATAAGAAGGCCCACAGCGGGAGGGCCCAGGCCTTTGTCCTCCGGGCTCATGACCTGAAGCAGAAGGGAGACTAGGCACCTCACCTCATTACTTATGTCGAGGTGTACAAGAAGTATGACCCCGATCGGGCAGTAAATCTTTTTTATACAATACTTTAATTATTATTTTTCATATTATTATTATTTAGTTAGTATAAGAATTATTTTTTACACAACACTTATTCTTATTTGCAGACGGCCATTCAGTCCGCAAGGACTGTCAAGGTGGAGAAGATAATGGACGATCTGCATCCGATCGATAAAGCGTAGGACGGTACATCGCCAGCCAACGCCCTGGCCCTGGTCCTCTCTTATGAGACCCAGGTCTCTGTCCTTGAGACATCAATGGGTCCTTCGAGAGGGACAAGGGTGAGGGGCTTAGGGAGCGGCTCCGCAAAGCTGCCGCGAAAGAGAGGCCCATCATCGCAGACGGATAGGGAAAGATCTATAGAGCTCGAGGCTTAGGTCGCCCAGCTTAGGGCAAATCAAGCTGCGATAAAAGAGCAGCTTTAGAGGGCTCATGCTGAGCGAGAGAGGGAAAGGGCCGATTTTGAGCGTAAGATGCAAGCTCAATTAGAGTATGTGATCAGAGCGAACCGGATTCAACTGCCAATTCCTCCCTCGGATGGCTCCTCCCCCTTACGTTTTATTTAGTGTTAGAACAATTTCTCTTTAAACATAATTTGTTGAATAGAATTGAATAAATTTTGATAGTTTATTTGACATATATTTATTCAATGATAAATTGGACAGGTTGTATTTGTTATTGAATATTGCAGGCATGATGTATATGTGCAGGTGCGGCTGCACACAAAAGCTATGATTAATCTAGATTACTACTGGCCCTATTAATCTAGATGCCCAAAAACTTGGATTACTGGCCCTAGTAATCTAGATGCCCAAAAACTTGAATTAGTGGCACCAGTAATGTTAATTACAGGCCACATTGATTTTTTTTAATTTGTAACTATATCTTAGGCGACGTAAATAGGTTATTAAACTTCAACTTAAGTGACCTACTATAATACGTATATGGCCTAAGTTACTTCTGAGGAGACAAAGGATAATACATTCGTAACTTAGGTCTACATCTTATGAGACTGAGGATAATAACTAGGTGGCCTAGATGTAAATCTTAGGAGACCGAGTAAAAATATCAATGTCGCCTAGATTTCCACTTTAGATGACGAAGAAAAATATCCTCGTGTCCTAACATTCTTTCTTAGCAGATGTAAGATAATACGAAGGTCGGATAGGTGTACCTCTTAGGCTACCCAACATAACACTTATGTGGCCTAAATGTTTCATTTTCTACGACAGAGGATAAAAGATACGTTGCTTATTAGTGCATTTTTTTAAGACGCAGGTTAACAGATACGTGGTCTAGTAGTACAATCTCTTACGACGGACGATAATATCAGCGTGGCCTAAGTAATAACTACAACGACAGAGTAACAACATATGTCGCCTAATATCTGGGGCGACTAAAATTAGGCGACGTAAAAACATCTCTTAGGATACGTAGATCATTCGTCGCCTAAGTCCCCTCCTTAGGTGGTGATGCCGATTGTCTTGTATATATAGATATAGAAATTAATGCACTTGTAAGGTCATACTTACTTTAAGAATAATAAGGGCAGTTCATTCGAAGGGCAAATGAATGAATATTTTCATGAAAATTTGTGAAGATAATAACTATAATGAGTGAAGGGTGTGCAGTGGAAGTGTTTTTTTCGCGGCTTTCTCCCTTCAAACGAATGAATATTTTCATGTAAATCTTTAAAAGGACCATTCATCATTTCCTTAAAATTTCGTCAAAAATTTCAAAACATAAGTGGATGTAATGAAAATGTGTTAAGCGTGCCCACAAAAGAAGGCATATTCAATTTTTTGAATTGTTCAATTATTGTAACTTCAGTTTTTGTATGACTTATTACAATTATTATTTTGTTCTTCGAATAATTTTGCTAAGTTTTCAATTGCTTTGAAAGCCCCCTCAGCATTGCCGGTACTTCAACTAGTCATATCTTGCATCCACAATAATTAATGTCATAATAAGATAATATTCGTTTTAACTTATAATATATTACATATATTATACACTACTATTATTGTGTTAGTAATACAACTATTCTTTTAACAGTTCATGCCATAAGATACTATATTATACATAACACTATTTTTCCATATATATCTTACACAACTAGTTACCACCATTTGTACTTATTTATTTCATACTATCCCCCTACAGCATTTTCTCCAACTTCTGACTGCACATATGCTAGAGAATGACCCTTTTGCCTAATTTCTTTGAGCATAGTTTCATATATTGTGTGTCACCTTTCCATATACTTTATGATCTTTCTTACTACATATTTTTCATAACAAAATTCTCTTTGCACCCACTCATTTTTCTGGCCATCAATATACCCTTCTATAAATTCCACTTGACGTGCCTTATCTCTCATTCTATAATAAAAGTCTATCTCCATTGATATATATCTTGTTGATTATTTCCATTATCTGGGGTTACAGGCGCATTTACTTGACCATTTTCTTAATGGGTTGCCATACCTACATTTGACAAAGTAAATACTTGCATATATCTAAAATAAATAGTACATCGAATATTTTGAAATTCATTTTATAAACTGCAATTCTAGTTATTCATGACTATCCTATAGATATTTATGTTATATATATATATATATATATTTATCAAACCATACCTTTGATACCACTTGTAATGACACAACTCTTAGAACATTCTCATTCAATAATGAGAAAATAAAAGATCCTACTTACATTCTAAAAATTATTAAAACTCAAGGTATTTATTATATCAGTAAACATAGTACATAATTTTTATTACATGTTTATTGTAATTTCAAATTCCTCAAATATATATTATTTCTTTTCTTATTTATTATTCTTCATTCCCTTGCTTAATTTATCCTACTTATAAATTACCTAAAAAAAGTAGTTATGATAAGGTGAGCTTCACAAGTCTATAAGAAATACTCATTTTTTATTCATTAGGTCATAAAATATAAACTGTAAATTTAGAAGGTGTTTCAAAACAATTTTTCGTATAAACATAAGTATTAGAATAATTGCTTATATAATACTCCACTTTTAAGGTCAACGAATGATCCCCGTTGATTAGGGTTCAATATTCTACTTTTCAATCAAACGATTGGTAAATAATGAACTAGTTCTGAACAAACCAGCGTTTGGCAAGCACCAAATTATCCCAGGGATGGTACATGTCAATTCATATAAATGGTTTTTCAATAATATTAATATGTCATTTTTAAAGTATCTTCATAGTTAATATAATAAACAGTTGCATTATGGAAACACATAACTATAATATTTTATGAAAGTCTTAAAATAAAGAATAAATTTTTGACATTGACGATTGCACTCCTCTTAATAAATAAGCTTTTAATGAGAAGTTGAGAGCAAAACCAATCTAGGTCCAAAAAACCTAAATTATCATTTATTTATGATTCTTTTATTTAAAGGTATGAATTACATAATATACTTTTTAGACAGTGTCATATCACATACTACTGTTGAAAAATTAGAAGTTTTTCAATGAGTTAGTGCTTAATACACACAAAGTATCCAATATTGCTAAATTTGTACAAAAGATTAAAGGTTCTAAAGAGCATATACAATGTTATCAAATAATACCAACAAATTAATTAAAGATTATTATTATTAAGCAGTTCTCGAAAAAACTTGCTTGGTTTTATTATGTATCATATTGAAATAAACAGTGAAAGTAATGAATAATTACTATGCATTATTAACTAGTGCTGTGAACTAAAAGCTCATACTAAAATCAATATTTACTTTTTTATCGGGTCTCTATTGCTCAACATTATGCATTATTATTAGCGTTAGGAGCCAGAAGTTCCCACTATAAAAACTAAGTATTTTCTCCTCGAGTCTCCATTATACAACAATGTTTAATGTTGAACCACACTCTATCATGAGTTAGAAACTCAAGTCGAGCCAAAAACCTAAAAATTTAGTGATCCCAAAAATCGTAACTCTTTGACATGATAGGTAGGCATGTTGGAACTACCATGTTAAGAAAAATAATAGACAACTCTTAAAGGCACTAGTTGACAAATCAAGAGTTGATTATACTAAGTGTGTATTTGCAAAGGTAAACTTGTCACTAGATTATTTTATTTTAATTTTTTTTAATTGACAATTTTTTTTCTCGAAAGAATGCAAAACAATATTTGTGTCTCTATAGATCCCCCAAGAGTGTTGGCACCCATTGATATGTAATTTTGTTTTGTTCTACTATATATTATTTTTGCAATTCTATTGTCATATATTGTGAAACTTAACATAGGGCTTAATTCTTCATTAATCTATTAACTATATAAAGTTTGATAGTACGAACAAGTTCAATTTTAAAGTCATTAATAATTATTTGTATATAACGATAGATGTTAAACACCCTGTTCCACATGTGATAGTTTGGTAGAAACCTTAATTAAAAATCTTTCCCTTATTACAAGGCATTATTCATGCAATCTAGATTACCTATTAGTGCATGATTACATGTTACATTGCATGAAAACTAATTAGAATTAAACCTACAAACTTACATGCATATTCTACAACATAACTACTAATCTAATTTGCCCAAAGTTAGTTGTGTAATTTATATACGCTTTGATTCCTTTCCATTATCCTGTATTTAAAACCAATAAAAAGAGATGTATTTACTACACATTTTGTAGATTGTCACTTTAATGAGACAGTATTTTCACCGTTGGGGGGAGATAAGAAAGTTTATATATAATTACCCGTTCTAGAAGAACGGCAAGAATTATAGTGAAACGATCCCAATATGTCTCATCTAGACCCATGTACATCACAATGTGAGAAAATGTACAAAGAATAGTGTTTTGCAATAAATTGGACATATGACCGATATATTTCATGATGTAGCAAAAGGTAACAAAGTTACAAGTGCCAATTATAAATGCATCTGCTATAATTAGTATCCCTGCAGGACATTCAAAATTTGGCAGATAATGAATATGTACCACGCCAGAAGCGTGGCAAATCTATATGTTCCAAAGATTCAACTCCCTAGAAGAGGAAGTTTGAGTAATCATGTTCTAAGAATACTCTTGAAGAGGTTCCCTATTTCACCCAAGAAGATGTCATGGAAAAATTCACTCTTTTTAAAGCTTCAAAAGAGGTTATTGTCTTGAAAAATACGCAAATTCCTGAAGAAACTATAGAAGTTCCTGAAGAGGCATTGGTGCGAAATAATAAAGATACTTCAATATTTAATAAGAGAGATCTGAAATAGAAAATAAAAGGTCATCGATGATTTATTTACATATATAGTAACCACTAAAATATCAAAAGGGTAATGATAATAATGATACATATCCATGTACAAAAAATAAATGTCGACAAAGAAAAAATTGGCCAAATGAAAAATTGTCATCAAGACATATTTGAAGTCTCTAAATAAACGTGGTATATTTGAACCTATAGTACAAACTCTAAAAGGTATTAACTTTTTATGTTACAAATGGGTGTTTGGAAGGAAAAGAAATGAGAATAATAAAATCATGAGACATAAGGCATAACTTAAGACATAAGGTTTCCTGCATAAACATGGGATTTTTTATGAACATTATATTCCCCCAATTATGGATCTAATATATTAATTTCAAATAATTGATATTTAGCTTAGCAATTGTTGAAACGCTATACATGAGGCTCGGAGATGTTGAAACTGCTAAGTTGTATAGGAACTTATATTCTAACATTTACGTGAAAATCTCAGAAGGATTTACTTTGCCTAAAATAAAGTCAAAGAGTATGTACTTAATACAACTAAGATGTTAATTATATGGACTTATCCATTCCAGAAGAATGATGTACAATCATCTCAGCAAAGATTTGTGTAAGGAATGAAACAAAAACACTCTCATTTGCCATGTGTCTTTACAAACAAATCCTTAAAATAATTTTCAATAGTAGCAGTTTATATGGATACATTAATCGAGACTCTTAGAGAGTTTGATAAAATTGCTAACTATTTGAAGAAGGAATTTAAAATAAAATACATTAGGAAAATAAAATTTTGTCTCAACCTGCAGATCGAGATATGCTCTAATAGGGATTAGTCCATTAATCTAACTATACAAAATCTATTAAAACATTTTATGGATAAGCTACAACCATTGAGCACTCCCATAATTGTCTAGTATTTATACATAAATGAATGTCCATATTGTCTTAAATAAGAAGGTGAAGAAGTGTTGGTCTCAAAGAACCATATTTAAGTATAATTAGTACTTATCACAATGCACTAGACCGGACATTTTTTTAACTTGCTTAATATATAGCTTGGCACCAACTAAATGACACTAAATATGTTTCAAACATATCATCAGATATCCACGAGGAACTACTGATTTGATTTTATTCATATAATTCGTATCGATCGAAGTTGATATGTTATACTAATTCAGGATATCTTTTTAATTATCACAAGATATGATCTCAATTGAATTCAATATTTGTTAGTGGTAATGCTGTTATTTCTTAGTGATATAATATACAAAATTTAATGACAATTTCTTCTAATCACTCTGAAATTTTAGCTATTTATGAAGCTAATTGGAAATATATATGATTGAGATCTTTACTTCAGCATATTCATAGTTCTTCTTAATTGTCTTATATTATAGATATTTCGAGTGTTACCTATGAAGACAATACAATGTGTATAGCACATATTCAAGAAAGTTAAGGTGACAATAATAAGACATATTTCACATAAGTTTTTTTTCACTCACAAGCATTAAAAGAACACAGAGATTGAAGTCAAGTAAATTCTCTTTAATAACAACTTAGAAGAGTTTGTTAATGAAGTAATTGTCAAAATTGATATTCCAGCAATAGTTTACGAGATTGGTTTGATTTGACTTCATTATCAAATTAAATGTAATTGTTGTCATGAAGGGGAGTACATAATCAGGAAAAGCATCTTAAAGTATGCTACCTCATATTTGCACAACTTACTATTTTTCTTTTAGTTAGGTTTTGTTCCATTGGGTTTTTCTAATAAAAATTTTAACGAGGCAATAAATTGTGCAGTTGATGCCATTCAATGAGTTAGAAGAATGTTGTACTATTTTTCCTTCACTTTGGTTTTTTTTTACTGGATTTTTCCTTAGAAAGGTTTTAATGAGGCAACTGTTATTGAATTGTGACATAATGGACATCCAAGGGAGAGTGTTATAAAATATTGATATGCAATATTTAAAGATATAATTAGTCTCACATTGGTATTGTAGTATGAATGAGGAGATTGCCTCATATTATCTATAGTGTAACTTGTCTCCTATTGATTTTATCTAGAAGTAAGCAAGTTAGCTTTTAATATAAATAGACCTGACCCCTATCCATATTACATATCAGTTGAATAAGAAGATTTCTTTTATTTCTCTCTCTATTATTTTAACACACCTTTTTTTTTTTCAAAATTAATTGATTATCAAACTTTAATAAAATTACACCTAAACCAATTTAGTATTCTAATATTTAATATGAAAAAAGTCAATTAAAGATATTTGGAAATTATAGAATTTAAAACACCATAAATAATTGATAACTAACGGATTAAAATAAAATTATTTAACGCGCTGGCATTATAAAAGATGAGTTAAACGCTCATAATTTTTACAAAATAAAATATTAATAAAATGGGGGTCATCATGAGATTACTATTTCTAAGTGTTTAATTGATATTGCTTTTGAGTTATTTCAAAAAATTATAGTTTAAACATATTTACTGAAAAAAAACAATCATGAGATTATTTTTTGGATTATACAAAGTTAAGTTTGCGGTCATCATTTTTTAATATATTATTATGTATTGGGATTTATTTGACATTACTTTATAGTTACATCAGTGAAACATAAAAATATACTTGTATAAAAACACATTATACAAAATAAATTTGTATTAATTTTTTCAGACCGCAAAATAAAACATAATTTTAATCAAAACCCTTATTTTAAAATACAATTGATTAACCTGGAGTTTACGCTAATAAGATTTAAAAATATATCTTTATTTCAAAAAAATATCATTTTTTTTATTTTTTTTCTCAAAAAATATTCTTATAGAGGGATTTTTTCATCTGTTTCCATTAATTTTTTCAAGTCCAGTTTGGAAAAGGATAGTTTTGTTAACTTATTTAAGGGGCGGAATCTGTCAAAAAAGAAAAAAAGTAAAAACTAAGGGGCCGGTTAAAATTCGACCTAGGCCAGCCCTCGTCAGCTACAAATGTGATGGGTTCAATTCGATCTAATGGGCCTAGCTTAAATTATTTTGATGGGAGGAAAATTATTTCTATGCATGCGATAAGAGCGCGTTTAATTATAAATATGGAATTATAATAATAGATACTTGTAATTATAATAGAAATTTGATGAAAAAATAATCTCGTTAAATTAATAAATTTTGACGGTCTTGACTTGGGCTCAAGAGTTAAATTAATATTTTTGTTAAATTTATAAATTAATATTTTTCTTTTTGATACCTTTGAGATGGGAAGCCACCGGAATAGTATGGAAAATAATATAATTTTTGTCATATAATAAGAAAAATAACAAAAACAAGAGAGATGGTATATATAAAGTGTACTCAATTTTGGAAGATAAAGGATAATATAATTCCTTAATTAAGTTATTTTGAAAGAAAAATTAAGGAAGACCATTATCACAATATTAAAACATAAATCTTTTAAATTATTTATCAAATGATAATATAACTTACTTAAATTTATAGGAAATAAAATTTAAGGAAGATCGAGAGAATAATATTAAAAACATAAATCTTTCGGTAAATTAATTTATTGATAAATTAAAACCACATTTAATTAATAAAATCGGCCGGTTTCAACCTTATTAATTTATATAGTTTTTACTGTAATGATTCATTTCGTTAGATAAATTTATATGTGATAAAACCGAAAACCAAATTGAACTTATCAGTTTCATATTCTGTAAACTGAATTGACTCAAAAACCTTGAAAAAAAATTGGTTAAGGTTAGTTCAATTCGGTTTTGAGCACAACCCTAGACTATTTTTTTAATAGATTGTAATTTGCGTCAAAGGTATTATTCTAAAAAAATAAGAAATTTTTTGTCATTGAGTGACAAATCGAAAATTTATGAAAAGTTACAATTCCCACTATAGAATAGTGCACCTACACGCATTCATTGAAGATGTTTTTTGACCGAAAGGCCGAAAGCTAATTATCGAGACTTTGGATTAGCTTGAAAATATGTAGTACAACTTTTAAAAATAATACTGTATTATACTAATTATGATAAAAAAAAATAATTATTTTTTCCTTTCCAATGGTTAGTATGATTGGATTAAATTAATAGTCTGGTGAAAGTAGGGATATGTGTGTGTGCGCGTGAGAGAGAGAAGGAAGTGGAAATGATGTGTATGAGCATGAAGAAGGGACTGTATTCATCATCATCAGTAGTTTCGTCAAGGACATGGAACCGTTTCATCAACTGTCCTCCGCCAATTCCTCCTACTTCCACCTCCGCCTCCACCGCCGATGATCTACTGGATGTTTGGCACAAATCCACCGTTCTCCCACATTCCCAACATGACTGCATTCAACCCTGTTAGTTCTTTACCCATCTCGATTTTCCAATTTATCTCTCATCTAGCTATAATATTGTTCTTGTCTCTCATCTATATCTATTTTTAATAAGGGGTAATGAAGGTTTGAATTTTGAAATTGAATAATAGAGAAAATTGTGCAGTTGAGATTTAAAATACTTTTTGGAGGATAGTGAATGTATATATATATATATATATATGTTTTTATTAAAAACTAGACTAGAGCGGAAGTTTTATTAAAAAAGAGTAATGGGCTGTGTATGCAAAGGAATTTGGAAATGCCCTCGGCTGCTCTTGTCTGAAGACTTGCTTTCATTCTGAGTTTCTCACAACTCCCCTGTGGAGTACTACATTAATATCCCTTAAGGATTAATCAACTACCCTTTATGGGGAATGAACGAACCCTACTTACCCACGTGAGGAATGGGCAATGTACCATTTGAGCGAGAGCTCATTGGTAATAATCCCAACTCTGAGCATTGGAATTGCAATTGGTTTTGCAGGCTAACTTTTGCTCCAATTCCAAAGCTCGGAATTGGGTTCCCAAACACACAGTTAGTGTTGATATTGAAATTAGTGTTTCCTTAGTGCCAAAGTCAGAGTAGATTATCAATTTATGGCCGGCAAAGATCGTGAATTCATTTATGAAAAATTATTTGGGTTTATGATCAGAGTTTATTTGAGGTTTAGCAATTTCATAGAATATTTTTTGAATCCTAAAAGATAACCGGGATGAAAAATGCCTTTTTAAGGGTTGAGATGAATGAATGGGAAAAAAGACTGGAGGGATTTGACGAAAGATACAATTTTAATAGTTGAGATGAAAGATGCATAACCCTTAAATTAGAAATATAGAACCATAATGCCTTTGGCATGGTTTGTGATTAGCTTAAGTTTGTTTGTTTTATATATTGTAGAGACTGAGATTTTTCTGTAGTATGATTCATAACGGATTGGAGGATGTTCTGCTTCTGCATCAATTAAGTATGGGATTAGTATGCAGTCCGGGTCATAGGGCTATATGCTAAACTATTATATAAAGCCAAGACGGTTTCACTGCTTGAGACTCGGTCGTATATTTTGGTTTAAAGCTTTTACCCCTAGAATATTATATAAAGTCATAGATGTATAAGAGTCGCACACGCGTCGCATATGCAAAGTAAGCATAAGGATCATATGTGTTTAATTGTTTTAAGATATATTTTCAAGCATTAGATGTGTGTAGTATTAACTTGGTTGGGGGGTCTACACAAAAGTTCCATTTAAATTTAACAATTTATATATATATATATATATTAGAACTGAGAATTGATGGAAGCTTAGTATGGATGTGTAGTATTAACTTGGTTGGGGGGTCTTCATGGATATATATATATATATGTGTGTAGTATTAACTTGGTTGGGGGGTCTTCACCCGCCTTTCTCTGCTCATAGAAGCCATTTGCTGTGAATTATTTCTCACATCATTCTTTTGTTCTTCTCATCAATTTTTTTGTCTCTTACGTTCAGTCAATGCTTCCTTGATGAAAAATTTGGTGAAAGAAAATGTTACAATAAAAGAGAAGGGGAAGCATTCTTTTTCTTCTTCGGCAGCAGGCTTGGGTTTGGTGTGAATTTGAGGAATGAAGATGGGTTTGCTTATGATGATTGATAGGTTCTCTTATGTTTTCTTAAACGGTAAATTTTTTTTTTAACAAAAAGAAAAATAGGCAGCTCTTTAAACAAAGAGAAGAAAACTCAGTCTATCTCCCTAGCTCCCATCCAGCCCAATTAGGCGGCCGGCTAAATCTGCCTAACTCATAGAGCAATTAATCAAATGCCTTGGCACTATTCGCACTTTTGCACCGCCCGGACATCGCCTAGCACCTAGGCAGCTGCCCAGGCAGCCTTTTAGAACACGGCTTCATAGTAAGCACGGTGTAGTGAGTCTTTCTCCTTGAGCATCCTACTAAGAGACATGGTCTTTTGTTGTACTGTATCTGCAAATAGTCCTGGTTTTCATTTCTTTTGCCACAATATTGTTCCAGCCCTGCGTTGCTTCCTTGACAAGGTCAGACAATGTTTTCAACTCTCCTTTCTCACAAAGATAATCTCCTACTGTCCCTTTAGAATGAAAATCATCAGCACGAGCAAGCCAACAATAGTATCTAAACCTGGGACACTTTTCTGAGCAATCCACTCCTTCTTACTATGGTGATCAGCTGCAATTGCTCACTCCAATTCCATTCATTCTTGAAACCAATCCGGTCACTCTAAAAGTTCACAACAGCTTGTGCAGTTTGCTCCCGGTCATCCCAAAAGATTCCAACATCTAAAAGGTTTGTATTTAGAAAAACATTTCAAACTGTATTCTTTATTGCTAACAACTTTTCAATTCTGTGGTTCCACAATGTTAACTACCACCCTGTCCAGGGAAAGGAATAAAGATCATTGTGTTCGGAGTTCTGAGACACAGGTGCTGGTGTAGCCACAGGCGGGTTTTTTTTCAGCCTCTCTTCCTAATTCATTCTCTAGGCACTTTACAAGTGCAACATGGTTTGCCTTCTGCCTGTCACTTCTATTTGCTGAACCTTTACCAACTCCCATAGCATGTTGAAGAAGGTCGTTATTCTTGTAATCTTGTTTCTTCTTCCCAGTGCGAAGGGGGCACCTAATTGTTTCATTGGCACTCTTTACTTTTTACTTTGTCTTTCATAGCTTCTCTTTGGATTCAGCGATCTTGAACTCGCTGATGTTTGGATCTTCATCTGAGCTGTAGTCCATTTGACTGATTCACAAACTGGAGAGAGAGAGTTTAAGTCTGGTGGATTGCACCTTTGGAATGCTGATTGTCCATTGCAATGTGGGGTATCGGATGGTGAATGGAGTTGAATTCTGAAATCCTAGTTAAAAGAATATGAGCATCATACTCTGCAACTATTCTACCATTCAAGAACCTTCTCCGCAAATCCTTCGTTAAGCCACATGTTTTCAAATGTCAAAGCTCTATTCTTTCTCCTCAAGCATCCACTATCCAAAAAAAATGGGAACAGGGTAATACCCTCTAGGCAAATAAGGTTTTATTGCATTCAAAAGCTGTCCACCCGATGAATAGAATCTAAGATTATGTCTAGTCTAGAAAGCAGGGGTTCCTTAATAATCTTGGACATTGTATTACCTTAGTTACTAAATGGAAAGTCCCTTAAAGCATATGTATTCATAATTATGTAGATTTCTACTCAGAAAGATCACAACTTGGAAGAACCGATAATACTCTCCATTGCGTCATTAGGAGATCCATAAATCCAGAGCCTACCCAGCAAAAGTTACCCTCCACCATAATCGAAGAGCAAGAAATTGAATTATTTGCAATTAAATCATCACATTTGGTCATTACCCTGTTTTCTCATATGGCATGAATTCAATCCCCTGTGCACGTGGCTCCTAAAAGTACAACATTCTTGCACGGACCCCACAATCTCCGAAGAACTAGGGTTCTAAAAATCCCTGCCTTGTCTAGTGGGATGGCTGCCAAGGTAGGTGGGATGGCGAATTGGCAGTACTGGTGGAGTTTTTCATCCTTTTTATTTTGAAAATTATATTTGTAATGTTTGAATTATGAGGAATGTTCCATTAATGAACTCTAAAATGCCCTTTCTAGAAGTAAAGTTTGATTTTTTTAGTATTATATATTTATAAAAATTTAATCAGCGGCCTAGCCCTAGGCGCTAGCTCCCCTCTTGCCGTTGAACTTCGGCCTAACGCTTTTTAGAACATTGTGAAGAACTTGATATATGTGCTACTTCTAAGAGCGGAAGGATTAATTACATTCTGAAATAGAAAATGTCACTCTGAGCATTATATATTTCAGTACTGGGAGGCCAAGTTTGTACTCCCTTATTTCCTTTTTTCTATAGGTATGAGAGGATTCCATGTCCTTCATCATCTTCTAAAGTGCTGATTTATTAATGAAATTCCTTGTTTGTATATATTTTTTCTATGCAATAAAATTTATCGTTTCCTATAAAAAAAACCTAATAAAATTTCTCGTTTCCTATCCATAAAAGGGTAAAAGAATTCTTCTAACTTGGTTTCTTGAAGACAAACTAGGACTGGGATACATTCATTTGAAGCAGACTTAACAAGACCCTTAGTGATAGAACCGTGTTCCTGTCGGGCAGGAATGAACCACAAGAATTCTTCCACTTAGGGTAGGAATAACACCACAAGAGAGTTTCTTTAGGGTAGAAACAAACCACAATTTCTATTACTCAATTCTTTACGATTTACAAGACTGTATATATATAGATAAAACCCAACTAATTAACTAGACCCACTACTACCACAACCCTATAACTAACCACTAACTCACCACTAACTTATTTCATATATTAACCACTAGTCCACTAATTATTACACTTAACTAACCACAAGACTAATAACTATGTTACTACACTTTTTGTGGTCTAATACTTTCCCTTATGGGGCTTAGGACTTCACATGTCCCGTGAAAAATCTATCTTAAGATAAAGTTCAAGGTCCCTTTACCCCACTTACCTTGAATTAGCCTTATTTAAAGGATAAAACAGGAAAGCAAATCGTAGAGGTTAATAAGTTATTTGGTTGCTTTTAGAATGTGAATCAATTGGTTTGGTACATTTAGATCTTCTTAAGCTCATACATCATACGTGTTGCTTCAAATTTCATTTTAAATTTCAATGTTAAGATGCTTTATATTAATGTTAATAAATGGAATATGCCTGCTCCTATATCCAATGCTTTGGCTCAAATCAGGAGTCATATGCCCAGCTACTTACTATGTGTGGAGAGGGATGATTCTGTTGAATGGGTGCCTAACTCTATGAAGCAATTTATGGTTAAATCTACTTGGGAGGTCATAAAAACAAAGTTTTCAGTTGTGCCATGGTGGAAAATTGTATGGTGTAGGGATGCTATACCTAGGTGAAGTTTCATTCAATGGCTTGTATGCAAAAATAGACTGAGAACCAGGGACAGGCTTGAGGGGGGGGGGGGGGGGGGAATGAATGATAGCAGGTGTGTTTTGTGTGGGAATGCAGAAGAGGAGAGAGATCACCTCTTTTTTCAATGCCCTTTTACCCAAGAAAATTGGTAGGAGGTGAAGAGGACGAATTTGCAAGGGTACAACTGTCAAAATTGGCTTCAAGAAGAACAGGTAGCAGCTTAGAGGTATCTGAGTAGCAGTTTAAAGGCTAGACTGAGTAGACTTTCTTTGTGTGTCTGTATATACTGTGCATGGATAGAAAGAAACTTGAGAATTTTTCGGAATAAGTACATAAATACTGCTGCTGTAATGTGTGAAGTGGAGAGGTACATAATTGGTAGGACTTGGAATTGGAGAGTGGCTAGAGAGTTCGAAAATTGGTTACTATGTAAGGAGTGGGGATTTAGGAACTGTGTGTTGTTTTAGCCTGGGAGATGCCCCTTGTATGCTGTTTGTGGTTTGATTGATTAATAAACTTAATTTACCAAAAAAAAAGATGCTTTATATTATAAATTATAAATTTATGACATAAAATTTTGCTGCTGCTTCTTCAAGCGCAAAGTATCTTTATAATATTAGTTTTGATTATTTGAATATCCTGAATACCATTGCAGTAACACTTTTCTTGATTCAACCGTTTAGATTTTTCATACAAGAATATTTCAACATTTTTTTGTACCCTATATTTTGTGCTTTTATCTGGAAGATATGAGGATATTTTTTGATTTTTTTATCTTTGGGTTCATTTGACAAAAAGAGTTATAAAATTATTGAAAACGCTACTTGTTTTTGTGAGAAGTTGGAAAGAGATTAGTGATATGGTGAGATGCTCCATCTTTTCCTCATTTGCCATGGAATTTTTTTTCTTACCCATCCCCCAAAGAATTGGAATCCATGAAAAACTGAAAAAGTAAAAGAAAATCTCACCAAATCACTCGTTCCTTTTTCTAACATTGCATGAAAGTTACATTGTTTTCAATCATTTTCCAACTTTATATCAAATGCATCCTCTATATCATCATCTTTCCATTTTATTCTTTTTGAGTAATTTCCATCCCATGTCCCAATATCCTGTCCTCTTCAAAATACTGACTTGTTTCACTGTGACATGTTGAAGAAGCAGCTAATAAGCAAACTGCTGCACTAATTGATGGGAAGTCAATTGCGAACGATATTAAAGCTGGGATAGCTCTTGAAATTCGAAAAATGAAAGATTCTATTGGAAAGATTCCTGGATTAGGTGTTGTTCTTGTGGGTAAAAGAAAAGACTCTTCTTCTTTTATTCGAATCAAGAAAAAAGCTTGTGACGAAGTCGGTATTGCATCATTAATAAGACAACTGCCCGAAGATTGTTCAGAAGCTGAAGTTCTTGAGGCTGTTTCGAGTTTTAATCTGAATCCGTCAATACATGGCATTATTGTGCAACTTCCTCTACCCAGAGTAATTTCTACAACTACAATTCTATTCCTCAAATTTTGCTTTGTTTTTTTGAGCATTATTTGAACACCCCCCCACCCCCCAAATTTTATTAGTGAAATTAGACTTACCCCCTATCTCCATAATAGTTAGACATGTGGGGGGCATCTCAAAGAATTACATAAAAACGGAGGGTTGAGTCAAAGGATTACATTAAAAAAATTAGACAATGCTCCCCAGTTACGTGTAATACTTTTGAGATTCCTCGTATGCAGGAGGCGAAGTGTAATGATTATGAAAACGGGGGGGTGCTGGAATCAAATTTCACATTGACAATAGAGCAGGCAAAGTAAGCAATGCCTTTATTTCTTTACTCATCCAACTCATTTTAGAGGAGTAAGAAAGGAAGGAAAATACAAAGCAATATCTTGAAGCTGTAATTCATTGATCTACTTTGGAGAGGAAACTGAACAAGTGGAACTGAACGCTGAATATGCATTATTGAATACCCCCATGTGGGCGGTGGGGTGGAGGAAAGGAGGGAGGAATAAAAGAGTCGGGTGGTTGGGTATCTCTTATTTAGGTACATCAATTATGTTTAGAAAAGGAAAGTGGACTCATTATTTGGGACATCCGAAAAAGGATAAGTGGACTCTTAATTTGGGACGAATAGACTGTTTTTTAAATAGGAAGTCCCAAATTCGTTATTGGTCTCATAAATAAATAATATTTTGTTTACACAGCATTTGGATGAAGAAAAGGTTATGAACACCGTGTGTGTAGAAAAAGATGTGGATGGATTCCATCCGCTGAATCTGGGATGTCTTGCCATGAGGGGTAGGGAACCATTATTCATCCCTTGTGCCCCTAAGGGTTGTATTGAGTTACTGCTGAGATCTGGTATGGAAATCAAGGGCAAGACGGCGGTTGTAATTGGTAGAGGCAAGCTTGTTGGATTGCCCACTTCCTTGTTATTACAAGTAGGTAGCGATGATTTTTTGCCTTTCAAAATGTTTGGTTCATCATTTTTATTTATTAATTTTTTTACTTTGCCCCCGGTTCTTAATGCGAAATTAGAGTTACCCTTTATTTTCATAATCAT
Source organism: Lonicera japonica (assembly GCA_021464415.1). Classification (NCBI taxonomy): domain Eukaryota; kingdom Viridiplantae; phylum Streptophyta; class Magnoliopsida; order Dipsacales; family Caprifoliaceae; genus Lonicera; species Lonicera japonica. Next base: position 32,313,057 of record CM038463.1, on the reverse strand, counting down.
CAGACTTTGCTCCCAGAATGCAAAGGTCAATAATCATTAGATTTTGTCCCCTGCATACGGGTAAATCTCAAAGTATTACCAAAAAAATAGGGGGCAATGTCTGATTTTTCTTTTACGTAATCCTCTGACTTGACCCCCATTTCTATGTAGTTCTTTGAGATACCCCCGCGTGCTGGGGGCAGAAAGTCAAAACGATTATGAAATAAGGGTCTAAGTGTAATCCACATATAAAATGGGGGGCAAAGTAAAAAATACCCACATAAAAATGAGGGGCAATGTCTAATTTTTTTACGTTATCATTTGTTTTAACCCCTGTTTCTATATGTAATTCTTTGAGATTCAACCGCATACATGGGACGAAATATAATGATTATGAAAATAAGGGGTGTTGGCGTGGGTGGTTGGGAGGGTATGTCCAATTTTGCATATAAAATAGGGGAAGTAAAAAAGGCCCTTATTTTATTAAGCATGTATAATGTGAGTGGTGTTGATGCGCAGAGGCACCATGCAACAGTTTGCACGGTTAATGCATTCACAAAGAACCCAGAGCAAATAACATGTGGAGCCGACATTGTTGTTTCAGATGTAGGAGTTCCAAACCTAATCCGAGGCCATTGGCTCAAACCAGGTGCCTTTGTTATCGACACTGGAGCCAATCTCGTCAAGGTATATAAATATTTAAAATTCAAAAAATTTGAAGGCTTACTAGATTTCATACTTGATACCCCCCCCCCCCCCCCCCCCCCCCCCCCCGCGTCCCAAATTAAGGTGTACTCTTCTTTTTTGGGATGTACGAAATTAAGAGTTAACTTCCTTTTCAAAACATAATCAAGGTACCAAAACTTACGATAGGAAACAAGTTTTGTTCTAAACCAGTGAATTTGATGACATTAGTGCATTCTTTAAAATGTGAAAGTCAAACATGGACTATTAATTAGGGACGTAGGGAGTAGTATATTATGGGGCTTATGAAAGTTTTCATATTTCCTTAATATCTTAGCTGCATTTGTGAGAGAGCATCTCTCTCTCTCTCTCTTTGTAATCCTTTTTCATCTTTTTTGTTCATCTTCCTCATTTTAATCCTAAATTTTATATGTAAATATAGACTCTGGCCCTCAGTTTGAGTAAAAGCTGAAACCAATTACATTTTACTATTCCAACAAAAGAGGAATCTTTGAGATTTGTTTTTCTGGAGCAGAAATCTAAGGTGCTTGGGAAAGCCAACAAAAACTTCAGTAAACGTGTTGAATTAGAAAATTCAAAGTACTGCTTTGTAGCTAACTGCTTCTGCTAATTTCATTTTATAATGATTTTAGGACATGACATACTGGTACCTTGTTCTATAGTTTTGTGAAAAATAAAAGAAAATATGCAGAAAAATCAGGAATTAGTAAGTGAATCCGATCCGGAGCAGTTAATAAATCCCTTCATGGATGGTGATGGAGTATTCCACGTAAGCTATGGCGTATATAGAGCAAAAGCAAGTCTTTAGAGAAGAGCTGGAGGGCAGCGCAGATGCAAGCTCAAACCCGTCTGGGCCATTCAAATCCCTTTAGGGTCCGTTTGGTTTGAGTTTTTGGTGATTCCTGGAATCCTAATTTCCTTTCCGGAGAGGATTCCATTGTTTGGTTCAGGTTTTGGCAAGAAATTTGGGATTCCTAGGAAACCTAAATTCCCCCATTTTGCCAAATTTTATTCCCAAGAAAATTGGGAGGAATCCTTGGATTCCCTTTTGTAGGAATCATCTTCTTCTTTTTTTTCTATAAAATGAAAAAAATTATTTTTTTTCCAGAAAATGAAAAAAAATTATTTCTTTCCCAGAAAATGAAAAAAATTATTTTTTTCCCAGAACGAAAATATTATTTTTTTTCTAGAAAACGAAAAAATTATTTTTTCCCAGAAAATGAAAAAAAAATCCAGAAAATAAAAAAAATAAAAATTGCCGATTTGATTCCTAAAACTCCAACCAAACGAGCACTAATGGATTGGAATAAAGGATGCCAAGAATAAAGGTTTCCTGGCATCTAGAATGCCAATTCCATTCCTAAAGCTCGAACCAAACGAGCCCTTAAGGGACAATTGATTGGGGAGGGTTACTCTCATTTGTTTAGTCACAACCATTTCATAATGAAAATTTAGCTCGAGTCCTTGACAAGAGTTTTTTTTAGGAAAAGAATAGTAGTTAAAAGAGCAATAACGCAAACATTATACCAATTTAGAGTTCATAACTCCAGATATGTAAATCCAAGCTTGATAAAAGCATCAAGCTCATAACACGACATTTAAATTAAAACTTGAAAAATGTTATAGTAATTGATTGAGCAAAGCCTTGTAAACCAAATCTGGTTGAGCAGAGTCACAAAATTCCTCCTCCCTCCCGTTTACTGTGCAACATTCTTAGGGTTTGAGAGAAAAAATTTTAACCACCGTGGCATGGTTCATAAATCTCCATTTGTTTTTAGACAACACAACAACAAAGACCAAATAGGGCCCAAAAGCCCCAAATTCCAAAACCCAGAAGGAAAGAAGAAACCTTTGAATATTTACTTTTGTGTATCTCTGTCCCATGAACATTATTATTTGAGAGTCGGCTTGGCTTGTTTGTTTGAACGAGTTGTAAAATTATCGTTACTTGACGAGTTTTGCTCATATAAGTCGGTGCTGATGGGGCTGTGTACGTAATTTGCAGGATCCTAATAGATCAAGTGGTTACCGCGTCACTGGGGACGTTTGTTTTGAAGAAGCAGTAAGAAAAGCATCAGCCATTACTCCGGTGCCTGGTGGTGTTGGACCTGTTGCCATCTCCATGCTCCTCTCCAACACTCTTGACTCTGCCAAGCTTGCGTACAGCAACAGATGCATTTGACGAATTTTCAGATATTAGCTAGTACGTATACATGCACAATTGCACACATACATACATATGTACATGCGTAAATTAGTGCTACATACGTAAGTAAATCATACATGCATGCATGCATACTTATGTAAATCATTTGTGCCGGTCCTGAGGGTGTGCAGGATGTATGCTCTGATTACAATGATAAGTTTTTATAACTTATTAAGGGGATCATTATTTTAGACAATGCATTAGAGTAAGGGCTCAAGAGTGCCGTATATGAGAAAAGTGCCCCTGATTTCAATTTTCGTTTAGGGCCCTATATATCTCTGGGCTGGCCAAGTGCATACATATATATACATGCATACATACACATGCATGCATACATATGTACATCATTTTCATGTTCCTCTCCATGAGTGCTCGTTTGGTTCAAGTAAGATTTTTTTTAGTTTTCACATATAAAGTTTAAGCTTTGGCAAAGGAATTGGATCTTGTGATTCAACCTCCTCTTAAATCATACTTGAATTTACCAATTTAAGATTCTTGGAATGTATTAAAATTCGAACTAAATGATGGGTACTTTATAATAAAATTGTCACTAATAGTCAGGGCAGTTCTAAGATTTTCAATGCTCTGGGTGAAATGAAAATAAGGCTCCCTTTTACATAATTATTTAAACAAACACTACTGCAGGTTCGAATGGAAGTACTAGAAAATTGAGGTTTTAAAATATAGACCCATTTGTTTAAGCATGAATATTGTTTGTAAAATAGGGTAACTAAAAACTAGGTCTTTAGATACATTGGCATGAGCATGGAGGCGGGGGTGGGCGGCACTGGTTACGCATCTTGCTCATGTTCATAACTGGCCTTGGAATAGTTGGTTTGGATCTTGTGCTTGTTTGAGTGAAAAATTCTAATGTTTCTTCCCCTGCTCCAGGCTCTATATATACATGCGCACACACACACATACATATATACGCACTTGATTTTGCAACGCCATCTTTATATTCTTTTCAACTCATTTCTCTGTCAACCTATAAATCTCTCTTTCATTGCCAGGTCGAGTTAACAAAAAGAACCGGCAGAGATTGAGGTTTTAAATGACAAAATGATGACAAAAGTGGGTGGTGACAAGTATTGCCATTGAAGATGTTCCAAAGAAGCTTTGGCGTAGAGCTTCTTGGTTATTTGAATGTATATTTTGTATAATATATAGGGTACTTTTGTCAATATATTACCAAATTCTCTCCCAAATTAAGAGTTTGTTGTTCCTTTCCCGAACAAGAGTTAAAGATTGTCCTTTTTAGGACATAATAAACGTAAGCAGTACAACAAGTTTTGTTTTTAACCACCGGAGGTTATGTTCGAAAGTATACTTTTAGAGTAGTATATGAAAGTCGAATATAAATTCTTAATTTGGGACTGGTGAAATTTTTTTGTAATAGTTACCTAATGTAGATCAAAGTTTTGTTAATATACTTTTTTGGGGTAAAACACAAATTTGTTCTTACTATTGGGAGCAAATATGTTCCAAATGCTGGATTTATCTTATCTCCTGCTCTTGCTCCTCATGTGCATCTTTGTAAAGGGCAAAACTGATTAGTAACATAAATTTTATTTCTTAAGTTTGTTTTAAATTTAATTTTGGTTAAAATGTTTAGATTTTTGTACTTGCGACATTTATCAAGTGACTCGATTTGATACGAGATTTGAGATATTTTATCAAACACAAACAAGACAAAATTATCATTTGCATGACAGCAATAATTCTAGGTAAATATAAATATATAATATAAAAGTTGACATATCAAATGTGGTTACAATATCTAACATAAGCAATGAGTGATTGACATAGTAATATATCAATGTTTTATGTATAGTAATATATCAGTGTTTTATGTTAAATTTTTATATCCATATATCACTTAACACGCAATCTTTCACTAGAAGTACCAAAGTACTTGATATTATAGAAGTGGAAGTAGTAGCACCTTTTGAACTTTTGAAAATCAACCATATTTATATTAACTTCTTTGGAAATTAGGAGTTTTACATTTTTTTTTTTTGAACTTTTATCAAATTTGAAGTATTAATTTATTTTTGGACACATATATCAAATAAAAATAAAAAGTCAAATAATTTCAAAAAAGAAAAAGTCAAATACATACAGTTAATTTTAGAGGAGATGCCATTATTAGCTTCCTCGTAAAGAAAGTACTAAAATGACTTGCTAATATGCCTTTAACCTTTGTCCAATTTCACTTTTATTTATAGAGAATCTCTTGACTTTTGTACGCTAATATATTAAAATCTTGTTGCTTGGTAATATAATTGGGTCAAATTTTGTTTAGTTCGAGTTTTAGGAATGAAATTGGTATTCTAAATGCCAGGAGACCTTTATTTCAATTCATTAATGCTCGTTTGGTTGGAGTTTTATGAATGAAATCGGCAAAAAAAATAATTTTTTCATTTTCTAGGAAAAAAATATTTTTTTTTCATTTTCTGGAAAAAAAAAACAATTTTTTCGTTTTCTGGAAAAAAAAAACAATTTTTTCGTTTTCTGGGAAAAAATATAAATTTTTTCAATTTTTGGAAAAAATAATATTTTCGTTTTCTAGAAAAAAAATATTTTTTTTGTTTTCTAGAAAAAATAATATTTTTTTCATTTTCTGGAAAAAAATAATTTTTTTTTCATTTTTTGGAAAAAATAATATTTTCATTTTCTGGGAAAAAATATAATTTTTTTCATTTTTTGGAAAAAATAATATTTTTGTTTTCTGGAAAAAAAATATATTTTTTTTCATTTTCTAGAATTTTTTTTTTCGTTTTCTAGAAAAAAAAAAGAAGAGGATTCCTCCCAATTTAGAAGGGAATGAAATTTGGTAAAATTGGGGAATTTAGGTTTCTTAAGAATCCTAAATTCCTATCTAAATCTCCAATCAAACAACAAAATCCTAATGAAATGAAATTTAGGATTCTATGAAAGCTTAAAAACTCGAATCAAACGAGCCTTAAGAGTACATGTTAAGTACTCATTTTTTAAAATAATTAACTCTCAACATGCATTAAATATGATATAGATTCTCATACAAAATTTCATTATTTCCATTTATAGTAGTTTTAATATGTGCACATGTTATTTAGTGCGTTTGGTAAATGTTATCATTTTCCAATATAATTAAAGTGCGTTTGTTTAGTTATATGTATTTAATGTCATAACGATGAGTGTGAAACCTAAAATCTAAATTTGAAATTTATTGTTTGTTTTATTGTTTTGAATGTTTTATTTGGATGGATATTAAATATATTACTTGGACCATTTTATCTTTTAAAGTATGATAAAAAGAGTTGGGTCGTAAGCCAAAATGGTACCACTGCCAACCGTTCAAGATTGCCTCTTAATTTTAGCATTAAGCTCTAAATTTTTTACTAATCACACACACACACACTAATATATTTCAAATATAAATATGGTGTTGAGCAATAAATAAATAAATATAAATATAAATATAGAATTGAGTTCAAGTAGTTATAAGCGTGAGCAAAATACAATTCATAGGACTTCAAGCCCCATCTATGTCTCTCTCCTTTGACGGATTTTTCCATCCCCCATTAAGTACGGTAAAATCGATCAAGTTGACCCTAGTGGAGTGAATTTTTTTAAAACCAAGTTAGATTTAGAAATTGCAATTTTTTTTTGGTAAATTACATTGATGCATTTACGATTCATGTGACCATATTAATATTTCTGAAAGGTGTTCTATTTTTAATTTTTAATAAAAAGATCAAACACTGAATCTATTTAATTGTGTGGTATGTAAGTAGATTAAAATATATAAAATCATAGATTAATAATAATGCCAGGCGGGGAATCAGTTTTCAAAAGTCTCTCATGGCCCAATCATTCTTACAGCATCCTCTACCATATAATTCAGCTTTCTGGGTCAACTCGACGGCTTCTTTTGAAAAGTAAAATAAAACCAACACCGATTCAAGTTTGGGTTCAGAAGCGGCATAAATTAAACTCATTTGATTGTTGAAACTACAAATATCACATTAAAAAAAGAATTATCATAAAGTAACACATAAAATAAAGGAGTTATTTTATTTATTGCCAATTGATTTTGAGTTAGATACTCCGAACTCTAATATAATATCAGAGCAAAGTTATACACACAAATTAAAGGCCCAACGGCTATACATACTCTCTGTTACCCAACATAAATGGTCCACGTGTTATACTCAAAATTATGCCATACGTGTGGGGGCATGTTGAAACTATAAATCCCACATCGAAAAAAAAAATCATCACAAAGTAACATATAAGATGGAGGAGTATAATATTTTTTCATTCACTAAATATTCTTATAATAACATAAATTACAACGAGTCAAGGGCAGGTCACCATGGAGAGGGATGGAGTGGGTTCGGATTTTAATATAAAACCCATCTCATATCAAGTTAATTTTGGGTTGAGTGTTGTTTTAGATGAGTTAAATCGGGGTTTGGCCAAACCCGATTGCTGCCATCCCAGTCTCTCGACATTCTTTTCAAACCATCCCTAAGGATGTGTTTGATGTGTAAAATAGAAGAGGAGATATGATAAAGTAATATTATCTCATGTTTTGTGTTAGTTAGGATTGAATATCAAGGTAGATTATTTATGTTACAAAGGCTTCATATTCCATTGGGAGAATATTAAACAACTTTATCAAAGATTTGAGATTATTTTATTTGATAAAATTAAATGTATTTCACTTAAAAAAAATTAAAATACATCCATTTAAAACTTTTTTTGTTCGAGTTTGCAAAAGATGTTAATTGCTGGCGATCATCAGTCGAGACTTAACTTAAAAAATTTCGAGTTGAACTTGATATTTTAAATACATCCTTTTAAACCTTTTTTGGTTCGAGTTTTGCAGAAGGTGTTAAATATCGGCGATAAGAGATTTTACATCCACCAAGACGCAACTTAAAAAATTTCAAGTCGAACTTGATGTTTAAACCCAACAATGATCGCCATTGGGCCACTCTTGGCCATTACTTTTGACAATGCTAGCTACATCTCTTTACTCAAACCTAATAAGGTACTCTCACTCGAGATGTTAAAGACTATGAATTCACGATCACCGACTAATATAACCTATACATGTGAGTTGAATTTAGGACTTTTTTAATTCAAGAACAAGAAGAACGCAAATAGGGTAGAAGGACTTGTTTGAATTTTGACTAAATGACACTAATGCATTATAAATTAAAAGAATGTATCAATTGGCACTTTAAATATTTTTTTTGACACTTTGCATCATATGCAAACAAATTATATCAATTTATCTACCTGCTCCATTTCCAGCCATTTTTCAAAACCTTCGATTACACAAGCAAATTGCTGCATCGATATTTCATATTTAATACACCATATTCATCATCACCGCATCAAAATTATCAAAATATGACAAAATCCATCATTACTTACTATCACAAAATTCATTATTCATTCATACTTACTACAACAAAAATTCATCTTTACTTCCTACCAAAAAATTCTTAATTTATTCCTATCACAATCCATTTGTGTGAAATTCAATGTAAAACTTTAATGGCGAAATAGTGATTTGTTTCCTTGCTTTTTTTTTCTTCTTGTAATAGTGCTCTGTGAATTTTTTTTCTTCTCGCGTGGTTAAGGGTTTTAAAAAATGGCCGAAAATAAAATAGTGAAATAAATTAATATAATATATATAAAGTGTAAAGTATCAAAAACAATAAATAAATTTAGAATACAAATCAATACATTATTTTAATTTGAGGTACTGTTATTTAGTTTTTTAACTTTTAATAAGCACAACAAACTTTACGTAAAATCGTAAATATGCACCCGCGATGCAGCCATGCATTCCCCACCTATAAAAATATCCCTATAGGTCTCCCCTCCGTCCTTGTATTTGAGCTCTCACAACTGGCCGCCCCAACTCCTCTCGCTCTCTCTCTCTTCCTCCTATCTCCTTTGCTCCTTCTGCGGAGCCGCAACTGAGGCAAGGCGATTGGAAGGTACTACTTTCTCTCTCTAGATTTTTAACATATCTTCGCATTCAACGGATCTGCTTGTACGTACAAATATTGTCCTGAATTTCTCTGTATTTGGATGATTATACGTTCTCAGGTCTCCTTTTACTTGTGTTTTGTAGATCTGTTGAGTAAGAATTCTGTAATCTGCTAATTTTCTTTGTATTTGAATGATTGTATGCTCTTAGATCGCCTTTTTTACTTGCATTTTGTAGATCTGTATAGAGTACGAACTCAATCTCTGTCATTTAGTAGCTTTCTCTCTCTAGATTTATGTATTTTTGTATCGTTAGGATCTGCTTGTTTTTACAAATATTGTCCTAAATTTCTCTGTATTTGAATGATTGTATGCTCTCAGATCTCCTTTTTACTTGCATTCTGTAGATCTGTGTAGAGTACGAATTCAATTTATTTCATTTAGCAGCTCTCTCTCTAGATTTACGTATGTTCTTATTGTTCGGATCTGCTTGTCTGTATAAATATTCTCTTGTGCAGATCTGTGTAGAGTACGCTTTGATTTTTTCCATTTAGCTGTTTTGATTTATACAGATCTGTATTTGTATGTGTTTATGTTTATAACGCTCTGTTTTTGCTGATTGAATTGTGTTCTGTGAGACTACAACAACTGATTTGTACTGTTGTATTTCGATTTATCAATCTGATTTTTTTCGGTTTTGATTTGGATTATCAGTATATTTCATGTATGTTTATTTGTTTTTCATCGTAAATCTGGTTGAAATAGCTATAATGCTTTACTGAATAGAGAAATTCGATAACTTTTGTTTATTTTTCTGTTTAGATTTTGTTTTAGTCGTTGACTCTTTTTTGACTGTTATATACGTACTTGATTCAACTGTATTTGGCCTTTATAATTTGTGATCTTTGCTTTTCTAGAAAAAAAAAATGCAGTTTGCATTTATAAAGCTCAGTTGTTTTACTTAATCTAGTTGTGTAATTTCTTTAAACAGATTCAATCTTTTTCTTGCCTGAAATTTAGTTTTCATGTAGCATATAAGCAATGCTTTCGACTCCAAGAATTATTTTTTATTACCTTTCATTGTCTCATCTGACTGAACCATATTAAATGTGCCTGATTAAGATGTTATAGTTAATATTTTCCTTTCTGTTAAAAAAAAAGGTGTTATAGTTATGGGATTGGTAGTTGCGTTGGTTGTGTCTTACATCCATTCTTCTTAACCTCAACCTGGAAGAAAACAAATAGAGCAAATATGAAAGCTCAGTTTCCCCCCTTCTTTTGAAAGGACCCGAAGTCATTTCCAGCCCTTTATTAATTCTAATTTTAGTGATTTGTTCAAACCATTTCCAATTTTAGTATTGTCTGAAAAGACTATATTATCCTATACTAGCATTTGCACACTACCATTTTGGTTCTGCATACGTGCTTTTCCATTAATTAACTTTCTTAGATAGGAAAGTTAATCGAATGAGTGTACATCGATGTCCAAAATTTTCACTGACCAGTAGTGCATTTTATTATATTGTTATGTATTCTTATGACATTCACACACTCTCTAGTGTTAATCTTGCAAATGTACTATATCTTGTACAGTTAAACTGAAATTCCATCCAGTAAGCTTGAAAGATAAGAATTTTCAATTCCTTTAGACTTATTTGTGCTATTTTGTAGGGGCTACAACTGCAAGATACAATGACTGATCAGCACCATCATCCAACTGTCATTAATAAGTTAGCTGGCCAGCTACACATCAGTTCCAGTCTTTCACAAGATGTTCGGACCAATTATGGTGGTCTACAGAGGCCCTCAGTTCCCCAGAGGCGTTTTACATACGGAAATTACTCCAACGCTGGATTGCAGTACCCCATGACCCAGGCATGCCGATCAACCCAGGATTTGTCATTGATTACTGCAAACTCTTCACCCGTGTTTGTGCAAGCTCCCTCCGAGAAAGGGTTGGCGGGTTTTGCCATTGATTTTCTTATGGGCGGAGTTTCAGCTGCCGTGTCCAAGACTGCTGCTGCTCCAATTGAGCGTGTAAAGCTTTTGATCCAAAACCAAGACGAGATGCTCAAGACTGGTCGGCTTTCTGAACCCTACAAAGGCATTGGAGAGTGTTTCAGTAGGACAATTAAAGAGGAAGGGTTTGTTTCATTGTGGAGGGGTAACACAGCTAATGTCATCCGTTACTTCCCTACCCAGGTGTGTTAACTTATTATCCACTTATATATGTATATATATAGCCAGGCTCTGGAAGGGGCTTCTGCACTTTAGCGGGCTTCCCCTTCTGAAGGGTGAATTATTTAATTTTTTATGGAATTTGGTGATCATCTACACCAAATTTCATCAAAGAATTCAACCAGGAAGTGGTCTAACTAAACATGTAGACTTCTGATAGACTATGCACATATATATATCAATGCCTTAGTTCACCCACGTCCAGGGTGGAGTGATCATCACAATCTAATTTCATCAATAAATTCAACCATTTTTTCCCCTCAAATGGGTGAGTCGGCTTGTTAACTAAAGGGTGGAAGTCCTATCTAGAGCTTGGCTGTATCTATAAATATATATATGTTTTCACACGTGCATATTTATATCTTTTACTGCCCACAGAAATGGTGCTTACTTTGTGACTAATTTATTCCACAGGCTTTGAACTTTGCCTTCAAGGATTACTTCAAGAGGCTGTTCAATTTCAAGAAGGACCGCGATGGCTACTGGAAATGGTTTGCTGGTAACCTGGGATCGGGTGGTGCCGCTGGTGCTTCCTCACTACTCTTTGTCTACTCCTTGGACTATGCTAGAACCCGTTTGGCAAATGATGCTAAGGCTGCAAAGAAGGGAGGAGAGAGGCAGTTCAATGGCTTGATTGATGTCTACAAGAAGACACTCAAATCTGATGGTATTGCTGGTCTCTATCGTGGATTCAACATCTCATGTGTTGGCATCATTGTCTACCGTGGGTTGTACTTTGGGATGTATGACTCCTTGAAGCCAGTGATCCTAACTGGGAAGATGCAGGTTAGTAGAATTCTATGTTTTTTTATTTGTTTTATCTGCATTATGTTTTAGTGTTTGTTTTTTTATATTTGATCTAAGAAATTTGAGATTTTATTATGATATGGTTTTTGAAATAGGATATATATATATATCTGTGCCATATTTTCTCTCTTTGGTTTTTATTATAAGAGGGAGGGAGGGAGGGAGGCAGGAGAAAGAATAAAAAAATGTTTTTTTGTGGTTGATTTTGGTGGTGTGGTTTTCTTGTTTGGAGTTCAAACTCATGTATTTGAGGGTGTGCTGAGCTCATGGAACTGGAATAGAACTTGATATCACTAAATCTTGTATTAGCAGACAGATTTAAATTACGTGGGTTATAAATTTTTTTGCTTGCATCACCATTTAGCGATTTGGGTATCATTTTCTAAACTTTATAGTTGGGTTTGCTGACATATATACTCAAGCGAGTTACCTCATTTTCACAAATCTTGCTACCTAATGATTTGGATCCAGAAAAGCATTCCCTTACTGGATCCCCTTCACATATATCCAAACATAAGATATGGTTTGAATCCCAAATGCAAATCTCACAGTTTTAGGGTCTGTTGGATAGCAAGTCTATCCCTTTGAAAAATTTCACAATTTCATGCTCTATAGTGTGGTGTTTGATTATGTAACTATTTGTGGACTTAATTTTTGACAAGTAAACTTGGTTTAGCATAATTTTCTTGTTTTCCTCGTAATCCAAATATCATATCCAACTCAACTTTTTGTGTTTTCCCATGTAAAATCTTTAGACTTGAAACAATTTGATGGAATTTAATTATTTTCCCCATCAACATATTACATCTGATTGTTTATTTGTTTGGGATTACAGGATAGTTTCTTTGCTAGCTTTGCTCTCGGGTGGGTCATCACAAACGGAGCTGGGCTCGCCTCATACCCAATTGACACAGTCCGCAGAAGAATGATGATGACGTCCGGCGAAGCCGTGAAGTACAAGAGCTCGTTTGATGCCTTCTCTCAGATCCTTAAGAACGAGGGAGCCAAGTCTCTCTTCAAGGGTGCCGGGGCCAACATCCTCCGTGCAGTTGCTGGTGCCGGAGTGCTTGCTGGTTACGACAAGCTTCAGGTCATCGTCTTCGGAAAGAAGTATGGCTCAGGCGGAGGCTAATTTGTCATTTCTCCAGCCCAGACCACCCTTCTTTTTTAGCTATATAGATGGTGATGAAAACCTTTCCTTTCTTTTTCCAAGTTGAATTTGGGAATTCAAATATGAGCACAATTTTACCCGTTTGAATAATTAGAACTTCATGAGGCTGTTTTAGTCCTAAACAAACATCGATCTCTGTCGTTGTTGGCACAGAGGTTTCAGTTTTTCAGTTGCTCACTTCATTTTGGTAATTTTTCTTAAAGTACAATTGCTTAATTCTTATTATATTTGAATATTTCTAGAAATGTTTTTGCTTGACTATGTGTTTGATGGGTTTCTATGTCCTTATTTGTATCACGTGGCGCTACCCTAATCAATTTGATTAACGCGAATGGTGAAATATTTTTTTATGGTTGAGATTGATGACATTAGTTGGCCAACAATTAAGAAAATTAAAAGAGAACCGGTAACTCGCATGAAATCAACCCAAAGCTCCTCCAGCAAAAGAGGAAACTGAGGGATCTTCAATGTAATTTTTATTTTGATGCCAATGAAATGCTTTCTACTTGTTTAAATTCATTTTTACTTATCTTTTCAGTGTGCGCAATTAAATATAATTTTTTTTTAAAAAAAATTAATCACAATTTTTTTTAATGACTGGTTCTTGTGCACATGCGTTGAACAAGAACATAGTATCATTAATGAAGGTGATTAATTCATTAATGAATACTTACATACTAATTAAGAATTGAAAAATTAGTATGAAATAAAAATAATCATAAATAAGAAAAAACATAATATCAAGTGTAAAATTTAATATAAGAAAATCATAAAGTCAGTTAACTATATAAAAATATTGTTATAGATACATGATAAAAATTGATCAAATATATAAGAGAGTAATATATTTTTAATAAATTTTTAGAATTGATAGATAGTTAATTCTAGTAAACGTTTGTGAATTATTATGCACAGTATGAGTTAATATTAAATAACTTTGTAATTTTAATACGGTTTATTAAATATACTTACTTCTGCATTGAGTTTAGAAAATACCAAATTCGGCACAAACTCCGACTTATATAATTAATTTAACCAAATAAAGTAGAATTTAAATTTACGTAAAATACTAATATAATTTTAACTTGTTTAATTAGTTTAATCAAATAAAGTAGAGTTTAAATTTATTTGGAATACTACTACTATAATATAAAAATATATGAAGTTATTTTTTTTTTATAATGTAGATCTTAAAATCTTGTGTTCAAAATAAAGGGCATATTTGTCTCTACAAAAAACGAAAAAAATACTTAAATTATTCGTACTTTTATATATATATATATATAGTATATATAATAATAAATTTGATACACCCAAGATGCATGTGTGCCTTTTTCTCATATACACGTAAATCTTTAAATTTAAAAATCAAAAAATTTAAAACAAAGTATTGTTGTCATAGTGGTTGAAATTATCCTCATTACACCGTCATGAGTTCAACCCATAGCAAAAAGAAACACATATAATTATACACATCATAAAAACTCTGCAAGAAAATTACTTTAACAATAAAACCTTTTCTTCTTCTATATACAATTATACACGTATAACAAAGGCTGAACACAAAATTACCATAAACTGGTGAATATAACAAATATTTCAATACTATGTCTGTGAATCGTGGACAGGTACATATGCCAAAGATTTTGATACCAAGTCCATGTGAATCGACGATGCAAAGTTGTTGGCTGCAGAAATAATTTTGAATTTTGATAATACACTATTTACTGAATTTAGTAGTAACTGTACCATGGGTCTATTTATAAATACATTTCTTACTTTAACTGCCAAAGTTGGACCCAACAAATTCGAAGGGGGAACTACAAAGCTGCACACCTCCACGTTACAAAGTAGCATATATCTAATTGATAGAGTTCAGACTCTGATACTTACGCTATAATGTTAAGTATATATTGTGAAATAAATGTCTTGAACATCTATGCCAATACAGTAAGTGCATTTGAGATAAAATTTTTATGGAGTTTTTTTTTATCCCCGTGTGTGTGTACGTAGGTGTGTCTATGTTTAGCATTTATCTACTATTATATGTAGCCGGAAGGCAGCATTTGTTATTGTCTTGATTAAAATGATGCGATTAATGGTGCTTCCCTGATCAAATATATTTATGTTAGTAGCAAACAGGGCGTAGGCAGAAATTTTTGTTAGTGGGGTCATTTGATAAATTATTATTTACTTTGTATAATAAATCAAAATACAATAAAAAGAGATCATTGACCTCGCTTGACCCCACTTGTAGTTGTTTTTCAAGAATTTTAATGGAGTCAAATTGTAGATGTTATCTCATTTTTTTATTATATAATATATATTCCTACACCTTTTTTCTTTTTAAATTATCTAGCCAAGCCTCCAGTAGCAACTGTGTTTGTGGATTGACTATTTTGTATTTAGCATTTGTCAGATATGATCATACATTTTGATAATAGGCATCTTTACCTTCTTTTTGGTTCTTTATTTAATTATGAAAGCATATAAATATGAATGAATGTATCTATACACACATTGTAGAGAATGAAGTGCAGATATATTGTATCTTTTAATTGAAGTACAACATTGATTAAAATATTTGTTTTGAGATGTTTATCTTGAATCAATATCCCTGAGAATTTGGACAACATAAGAAAACCAAATAACCTGTACATAAATGATACCTGACAATTGTGATACACATCTCGAAAATAATTCGAGATGTCTAACATTACTCAATACCAACACATGAACTTTACATATTATAGATTTTGGCGCCTGTAATGCATTATGTCTTCAAGATCAACATGACACAAACACTACAAGTTGTAAGCTAACATATGAACAAATAAAAAATTTGATGAAACTACATATTTAAGTAACTTAGCCCATGAAATCTTTAAAATTTTCGGTAACAGAGCATTATTGAAAATTTGAAGTCCCTAAAACCAATACTACCAGTGGATATGCCTTCAGAAATTAGATCAATCCTATCCACCTTTGATTAGGGCTCATTTTATGAAGAATGGCAATAAGAGAATCCCTCAACTTTTGATTAAGTTGAGCTGAATGGCTATATCGCTGGTCCTCTTTCCTTTCTCAAGTCTCAAGTGTAAAGCTTCTGGCGCAACGGTATTATCATGAATAGGGCGACTGGGAAAAAAGGCTGCTTGTTTGGGGGTACATTATGTCATTAAGCAAAGGCTTGAGCCTGCGCTACATAGTTTTGGAGATAATCTTGTAAGAGTAGTTGCATAAATCAATGGGACTATATTGAGATGGAAAATGACAGTCTTAACAATTTCATTTACGGGATAATTATACTAGTGCGTTAATGCGTTGTATATTTTGAGAATGTACAACCCACCAATGCATCCGGTATGAATATCTGATAAATAAATTAAGCTAGTAAGTATAGTGTTGCTCCATTGAGATAGATTTTTAGGATTCCAAGTTTTTGGGATCAATACAATATTGGTCTTGTTAAGTTCTTTAATATGAACTTTATCCATAAAAGAAGACCTCGACAACTTTGCACACATCTTCTCTTACAGCAACCCACAATTTTTGACCGAAAAGCGCGGGATTAGGCCTGGTCCAGAGAGTATTCAGATTGGACCCTTTCATGGCCTTTCACCCCATAATTGTTTTTATATCTTATGGAAAGGTCTCAATATTTTAAACACCGCATTTGAATAAAGCCTGAGAATATGTTCTACATGGGAAAAAAAATGGCCTTCGTTTTGATTTTGTTCCGAGCCCTGTTCCAGGCCCTATACACACCATATGGAGCAGGATAACCATCCGGACCGGTGTCTTGAGGGAACCCACTTGAAACTTTGTTGATATGACCTCTTTGTAAGTGGCACATTTTGGATCTGGTCCTTAAGTTTGAAAGAATGCAGTCCACAACTTTTTAAAGGATGTGGTCCTTGAGTTTTGATATCTGCCTTTGGCAAGAACTCATATCTAGAGATACTGTGAGAAGATACCAAAAATGTGGATGGAAATATATTAAAAATGTGCGGGAGACACTGTTATGCTGTGCGGGAGATGCCCTAATAGAGTATTTCTAAGGACTGCATTCTTTAATAAAGAGTATCTCTAGAGACCGCATCCTTTAAGAAAAAAGTTGTGGACTGCAATCTAAAAGTTTTCAAACTCAGGAATTGGATCCTAATTTTTCTTGTCAGTAATGAGCCTGCAAAAGCATCATTAATTGCTCTAGTAAACTGTGGAGTGATCCAATGTAAGCATCCTCAAAGTATTTGTTCTATAAAGACTTGAACACCTCAGAAAACTTGTTATGAATGCTGCTTTTAATTTCTTCTGGATCATCATTCCATTGATTTTCTTCAATCCTCAATCAAACAAGTTGATCCATCTTCTTGATAATGTCCTGATGATATTTATTATTATCTGCTGTGGGCTGATTTTGTCGCACCTCAACAAGTTGGGAATTAAATGCTAGAAGGACATTATCAAGAAGAAACATGGCATTTGCACTCTCGCTTTGTTTTGTTTCTTTAACATTAATTATGTTGATATTAGTGTTTCTCTTGAAACGTATAAAGTCCAAATGCGACTCCTAATTTGGAGCGAAGTGAATAATTTATTTCTACATTTTATGCAGGGGTTTGTTTCTATGCAAAACAAAACCAACGGGTACGAAGCAACACCACCACCATCACCACCCAACTGTGATTCATAAGTTATCTTCTTCATCATTTCCAACTGCCCATTATCTTTCATTGCTCGCTTCAAATTCAAATACAAACCCAAACTCAAATGCAAATACAACTAAAACACGAACGAATGCTCCTTCAAGGAGAGGTTTCCTTATGGTTAGGGTTTTTCATGCGTGGATTTGTGTCCAGAACTACGGCTGCACCACTCGAGCGCGCTGTACTTTTGATCTGATGCCGAGGTGAAATGATAAAGTCTGGCTGGCTTTCGGAACCCAACAAAGGCATTCTTGATTGTTTGAAAAGGATAATTAAGATGAAGGGTTCTTTTCATTGTGGAGAGGCAAATCAAAACGAAATTGCCACGAATTAGACTCCTGACGTTTTGTTAGTTTCTGGAATATATTTGATATGATATCGTTCATGTCATCTCATGTACATGTAAATTTATTTCTTTATGTGTTCGTAATTATTAATTTATCACAATTTAATAAAATTCGTAACATGTCCAATTTTGTGGGCCACAGAGAATTAATGTATAACTGTTGCGGTTGGTGTCCAACTTTGGGTACGAAATTGACACAAAATTGGAGTTAGCATGACTTAGTCGTGGCAATTGTGCCTTCTCGTGTCTAAATGAAAATTATTTCAAATTTTGGTGAAATTTATCTTCTTGTTCAAATCAGTTGTATTTGTGTTAGATAAAAATTAACATACGAGGTCATGTTGTATTCATATATTGTTGTACCTTTTCCATTGCATCTGTTAGACTAAGACACAATCCAAAAGCACAAATTCTTTTTAGTAACATTTTCCTGTTATTTGGTTCTAGGCTTAAGCCCAAATTGTTAACTAGTCTGAGTATTCACAAATGACAACCTAGTTCAAGTCCCGTCCCACCCCCCTCCTTGATTATTTAATCTACATGTTTTGGTATTTTTTTCATCCCCTTAGCATTTATGTAAAATTGTTAATGAGTTGTGACCATTCTTTTTTCAAAATGTTTCAAATTAAAATTCTTGTTGTCTTTTTATACATAATCAATTCATTAACAGTAAAAAAATAGAAATTAAATGCGACCCTCATTTAAACAAATGAAGCAATGTATTTAGCTAATACATAAAATTATTTAAATAAATATCACAACTTACATTTGAAGAGATTCAAACATAAAATCTACAACACATAATCTCTCGCTAAATAAATCGATTTTTCATAACAACATAGTAAACCACTTACCCACATCATAAGGTTCAACTTATCCCACTTAACCAAGCTGCTATACAGCTTTTTGCAAAAAAAGTTAAACCGGCTTGTACTTTGCTTCCTCTTCTACGCAGCCCTCATCTCTCTCTCTCTCTCTCGCTAGCTAGGGTTTCAAATCGTTGCTCTCTCTGCTCGTTTCAAGCACGTACACAGGTCGGTTTTCTCTTTCTCTCTATTTTTTGCAATCTATTTTCAAATCCAGGGCTTGATTATTCATGAGGTTTCGATTTGGTTTGAATTTAGGGCTTCGAATCTAGGGACTCCCTCTGCTCGTTTTAAGCACATACATAGGTCGATTTTATCTTTAGCCCTAGATTTTTTCTGCATTCTATTTTCCTTTGAATCTTTTTACCCACTGTGTTAATCGTGCATTGGGTATAATCATGCATTCTGTTTTTTCTGCATTCTATTTTACTTTGAGAAATAACCCACTGGTTATAATTGACCCATTTTGTATATTTTTTTGGTTTTTAACGAAATTAATTAGGCGTACTTGGTTTTAATCCATGTTTATTCGTCCAATGACAAGTGCATGTTACTCACTCGATGACAAGTGCGTAAGACATTGAAGATTTTACTTGCTTATCATTAAACGAATAACATGCGCTTATTCACTTGTTATTGGGCAAGTGACATGCACTTACTCACTTGTCATCGGTCGAATGAAAAGTAGAGTGTTGCCAAATTTTGTGTGAAGTACAAATAACACCCACTATTAATTATATATTTTAACAAGCAAAGATGTTTGATATTAGAGTTTTTGAAACAGAGGTGTAAAATTCATACTTAGTATTTTGATTTTCATACAACAAAGTGATGGGAGTAGCTAACTATATTAGCTGCGTATTGAAGCTTATTGATAATCGGAGCTAGTTCATTTTTATTATTATTTATAAATATGAAGAATTTTCCAGTTCTTTAGCTTTTACGGAGTATGTTATTTTTCCTTGTAGCGACCAGATAATTGGAGGTAATTCATTCTTTGCTTGCTTGGTGAATTATGTAATCGATTATGCTTGTGAGTTTGTTTTATGATTGGTTGATGAACTCGAATGATGAAATTTGGTGTAGATTCAAATGCCGCCTTCATCAACTAACACAATCATTGGCATGGACATCCAATTCATGCTCAAAGAATGTTTTTACATGCTTAAAGAATGTTTTTACGAAGAATTAGATCTAAGTGTGCCGTGGAAGATATTAATTGTTATTTCTTTCATCTTGTCTATTTATTCGGCCATTTGTTTGGCCATAAAAGGCAAGATGTAAATGTAGCTTTTTGTAATGAATTTCAAGCCCTTACAACATGTTGTAATGACTTGTCTTTAATGCGATGGATTTTGAATCATTTGGTGATGTTATAGTAACTTTTTGTAATGGAATGAAACTATTTGGTATTAGTATAATGACGTTTTGTAATGGAATGGCTTTAGAACCATTTGGTGTTGTTATAGTCACGTTTTCAAATGAAACTGGACCGTGTGATTCAAACACGTTAATACAATAGAGTAGAATAACTAAAACGTCAACAAATCATTCAGTTACTCAATTTTAATACAAATATTCCTTCTTAAATAAAAATTGAAATAGTTTAACAAACACACTAATACAATAGAGTAGAACAAATAAAAGTCAACAAATCATTCAAATACTCAATTTTAATACAAACCTTCTAAAAATTTAATCATGATTGTTAACCTCCATTATTGAAGCAAATATCAAGCCATACTAATTAATATTGTTATAAGTAGTATCAAAGATTATAATATCACTATAAAACTTGTAAGCCAACCTTGAAGCTGCATCAAACAAAAAACAATGAGTAATCTTTTGTTAATTGTCGGCCTCAATTTTAAAAGTAAACAACGTTTCTTTCCTTATTCCAATTTCAAATACTTAACAAACATTTCTCCATCATGCCCATTTGTATCTGTACGTTTATCATTTTCATGATTATACAAATCTCTTTACGTGCACGCAATGTTTTTTATACTTCCATATTGCACTATAAGAAAACTAAATTGTTGATGCTAGACTATATTTACCATGAACAACTATTTATTTAAAGACTTTGTTGCTATTGAAACATTATGATGAGATTTTAAAAGGTGAGTCTTTATTAGGGTTGATAGCAAGTGTCTTTATTAGGGTTGATAGCAAGTGGGTGTGCCTTTTATTGAAAACAGTAACAATGTATTTATTGGAGTTTACCTTTAAAATTGTAAAGTTAGCATTACAATTCTCATTTACGCTTTCTTAGCGTCGTTTTCTTCCAACATCAACAATTATTGAACATCTTCCTTATTTAAAGTAAACATACTATTTTCTTGTAATCTTATCAATTTCTGGATCGCTTTTAGTATTTCGACTCCGAACACTAATTTCACATGCTTTAGCATAAGCATTATAGACCGTCATAACATCATCTAATGTATCAAACTGTTCCCCCCTTTTAGGCTTCATTGATAAGAAATAACGAAGAACTATAGAATAATGAACTAGATTATTTGGAGAAAATTCTCTATTTATTCCCAGCTTTATAGCATATTACATAAGCTTTGCCAGCTCCTAAATCCCTTAATTATAGTTAAACTAACAACTACAAGATCGCTTAATCAGTGAGATTACAACATATTACAAATCACTACTTAATTTGTTTCCTTAAATGCGATTATTGACCTCTATACAATTTTTTTTGACATAATCCCTATATGATATCACCATATTTTACAAATATTATAATTAATATATATAATTCTGATATCCACCCTCAAATTGATGATGGTGAATCAACCAGTAACAATTTGTTAATAATGAACTAATGTTTTTTCCGCGAAAGAGCTTTTGTAAATATATTTGCAATTTGAAGATTTATTGGGACATGAGGAAGAGTGATGAACTTTGCATCAAATGCTTCTCGAATGTAGTGACAATCCACCTCAATGAGTTTTGTGCGTTCATGAAACATCGGATTGGTAACTAGTTGTAATTATGTAGAGGAGTAGGAGTCTGCTGAGGGAATCCAAGTTTAGTAAATAGACGTTGTAACCAAATAATTTCGGAGCATGCAGAGGACATCGACTGGTATTCAACTTCGGTAGATAATTTGGACATTTTTTTCTTATCTCTTGCATTTTCAAGATATGAGAGAGTTACCTAAATAGACACACCAACCAGATGTAGAACTATGAGTATTTGCACAACTCACCCAATCTGCATCAGAGTAGGCAGCAAGCTGCAAGTTTGAGTCATTGGGGAAGAAAATGCCGTGTTCTTGTGTGCCTAAAAGATATCGGAGGATGCGCTTGACAGCAAAACATGTGAATATGTGTAAGTTGATTTATAAATTAACTGACAATATTCACCACATGAGTAATGTTGGGTTTAGTAATAGTTAAATAATTATGGCTACCACAAGTTTGCGATAACTTGTAGGATCGTCAATGAGATTGCCATCTTCTTTTTTATACTTGACATTAGGTTCTAAAAGAGTATATACGGGTATGGTATTCTGTAATTGAGCTTGTGCAATAAGATCCTTAGTGTACTTATACCAATTAATGAAAAGTCCTCGCTAAAATCTGTGTATTGCAAGTGGAGAATACCATCAGGATCACTCCCAGATATAATGATATCATCAACATATGCCAATAGAATGGTAATCCCATGAGATGTACGACGAATAAAGAGAGATGGATCATATTGACTTTGCAGTAATTCTGCATGACATATGGTTTGTCAAAAATTTTCAAACCAAGCGCAAGGAGCTAGTTTCAATCCGTAAAGGGATCGACGCAAACAGTATACATGATTCTGTGGTGAAGCACTAATGCCAATGGGAGTATTCATGTATATTTCTTCTTGAAGGTCCCCATGTAAAAATACATTCTTACGCCCATTTGAAACAAATGCCATGATTTTAAAGCGGTGATGGTCAAAAGAATTCGAACAGTGGTCATTTTAGCCACCGGAGCAAATGTCTCGTCAAAATCCACACCATATTTTTGTCGATTTCTTAAAGCCACAAAAGGAGCTTTGTATTAATCCAAGGAGCCATCTGGTTTCAACTTGATTGAGTATATCCATTTACAACCAATGAGTTTGGCTTGAGACAAACATGGAACCATATCCCATGTGTGATTTTGCTCAAGAACCGTGAGTTCCTCTTTCATAGCCTGTTGCCAATAGGGATTCTTAACAGCTTGCGAGTAAGTAATAGGTATAGAGATAGGGGACAAAGTGGTATGCAGTGAAGAATGAGAAAAACCATAACGATTAGGTGGTCGAGTGGGACGAGTTGACTTACAAATGACCAAAGGAGTAGGATCAGAAACCGGGGCAGATTTAAGAGAAGGTCATCTTGCAGCGATAAGGTCCTGTTTTTTGCGCCTCACATACACATGTCCTGGTTTGAACTTAGTTATTGGATGATCAGAAAATGATGGCAAAAAGAAAAATATGTCCCTAATGCGTGTGTCCATCGAAGTTTGGAAAAAATACTAATTTTCAAAAAATACAATATTAGGAGAAATTCGTATGCGACGAACTTTAGGATCATAACAAAGATAACCTTTTTAATGAGACGCATACCCCAAAAAAATACATTTTTCAAATTGGGTTGAGATTTTATCTCGTTCATTAGGTGGAAGATGGACAAAACACACACAACCAAAGGTACGAAGATGAGTGTAAGAAGGTTGGGTGCCGAAAAGACTAAAATAAGGAGACTCAATTTAAAGCTTGGTTGAAAGAAGACGGTTAATAAGGTGAACAATAGACGAAACAAATGCGTCTAAAAGTAATGTCCGAGTAACATTGAGGAGGTGACAGTTTTTGCTCCCTGCCATTCCATTTTGTTGTGTATATAGATTCGTTAGGAAATTATGCCATTAGATTAAAAATATTCTTGGAAAGATGTAAACAAATATTCCACCAAGTGTAGACACCTCGATCCGTGACCCCCGCAAGAACCCTAACGACCTTCGATAAGTACTGTTTCTGGAGTCCGGGACCTATCCGAACACCCGAAACTACCCCGAAAGGGTTTGTTGGCCAAACAAACCTATTTTTAAAGGGAATTGTCGCACGACAATCTCCCTTGTGTCGCGCGATAAACTCCTTTGACACCAAACCATCCACTCTCTGACACATCAGTCTGTCAGAAACATCACTTCAGCCGTTTGTAGCTCGACATGGTATACATTGTCGCGCGACATTGTTTTCCGAGCACTATAAATAGGCCAACACCCCCAAGGGTTTCAAGGCAGCAACTTGGGATTGAAGAATTATTGGCTTATATATGATTTTCTAGTCTTTCATCAAGCATTCTCGATTATCGTCTTATTTATGAAGAATTATCGAATCTATTCTCGACACTCGACGTGTTTCGTCTCTGGAATCGAATTCTCGAAAATATCTGAAGAAGGAAAATATTATTATCGCCGGAGATCTCTCTGTCATATTATATTTTCTTTCTTATTATTATTCTCGTCGGGAAGGTAAAAAAAGTCTTTTATAGTATTTAACATTATATATTTGTGTACTTGTTTTACTTCTGTTGTTTTGTCCATGTTTTATTTGAATAAACTTATTGCCAAGTTATAAATAGTCTACTGTTTTCAAAACAAAAGACCCTGATAAAACCATTTGCAAAAAACCAGAAGAGTAAGTACATTATCGTCCTGATAAAATCCTGTTTTCAAAACTCGGACCGGTAAAACTCAATTAGGAATTAAAAACCCGGTATATCCTATCTCTTTCATAGATTGTGATATGTCTAGTATAACTCTCCTCAAGAATTCTAATTTCATATTAAATTAAGTCCCGATACAAGATCCGAACTTTTCCAAAAAGAAGTTAACAAAATCGTCATTATCTGAGGAATAATACGTGAAACTTTCCCTGAAATAAAACAACCTTTTGTCACTTATATCCTTTAAAAACACTGGATCTCGGAACACAAAGGTTTCTATCCCTCTTCCTGCTTTTCCCCAGAAATTAGGGTTTTCTTCACTTGAAAAGTAGTAGTCTGTCAGTAAAAGTATCCAAGTTTTTTAACATAAAATAAACATATAAAACCACTAGAGAGCGAAAGGGCGGAATGGGTGCTTAACACCTTCTCAATCTGTAATATAGTTTCCGAGCCCTATAGAATCTTGGTTTCGTAGACAAACGTGTAAAGGAAGGCTTATCTGTAGCCTTTCCTCTTACACAACTATTTTGTCCGTTTTCTCGTAAAATATACTGGCGACTCTGAACGAACCCTCTTCCATCTAGAAATAGAATATAAGAACACCCGATATGGAAATATCAACTCGACGAAGCAAATGGAACGACGGAATCATTTCCGACGTTTCAGACACCCAAGGACGGGAATGAGACCCGGTGGTCGCATTTGCGGATTCTTACACCAAGTCTAAGCGAAGAACCTTGATAGTTTTAGAAAACTTATTTTTAATTAAAGCAACAACGGTTTTGAAAACATTAGGAACCTCAGACTTGGCATGCAAGAGGCATATCCATGTGAACCTGCTATAATTGTCAATGAATGTGACAAAATATTTGTGATGAGTATGAGATATGCGAGCAACGCCCCAAACATCTGAGTGAATTAAATCGAAACAAGTAGTGCTATTCTCTAAATGAGTAGGAAATGGAAGAGTTTTAGTTTTTCCAAGTTTACATGAACTTCAATCAAATATAACATCTTTATTAGAGCAAGAACTTTTATTCATAAGTAACCCATTATTCATCATGGACATTAATTTTTGTGCATTTGGCTAACCAAGACACTTATGCCATATTTAGCCATCATTATTCGAAAAGGAACAAAACAAGGCAAACAAGGTAGTATCATGGAGTGGCTCATTAATTTGGACATGAAACAATCTACCACATTTATCCTGGACTCCTGATTCTGCATAAGACAACTGGATGAGGAAAATGAGATGGTGCAATTATTTTCAACAAATTTTCCTATAGAAATATGATTATAAGATAAATTTGGGGATTAGAAGACATGATTTATAAGCAATGGATGATCAATACGGCCGATAGCAGAAATAGGAAGAATATCACCATTAGCAACATGAATATTCATATTGCCATTATATTTTTTAAGACGATTACATTTTTTGGTGGAATAAGTCATGTGATTTAATGCTCCAGAATCCATGTACGAAATAGAGTTTTTAGAAGGCTTACTGGACAATGCAAGGGCGAAAAAAACTAAATGAATCATTTGATGTACCATATCAGGAGTAACAGTGGAAGTAGGGGACATGTATTTGCAGGCCAGCTTGACACATTTAAGGTAATAGGTATATGAAACGAACTCCTAATTGTGGTAGTATATGCCATGGTAGCTTTGTTCGTTAGATGTTTTCGACATTTAGGAATTATATGACTTGATTTTTTGCAGTAGTTACAAAGTTTCTTTTAGCATTCTATAGCAATATGCATAAATTCTTGGCAGCTATATCATTGCACTTTGCTCATATCTCGGGCCTTTGTTTGGAAAGTAAATACAACATTATGGGTGTTAAAACTCCCTTTTTGTTCCATGATAACTTAAGATAATAAACGCTGTTATTCTCTTAACATGTCATTGAGACATTCCTCTAATGATGGGACATGATCACAGTTCATTAAGTGAGAGCGGACAATTTCAAGTTCTTGATGCAGCTTTATTAATAATTGATCTCACTGATTGTCTTCATGAAACTGTTGGAGGGCTGGAAGCGCTCCATCAGGAATAGTCGAATAAACTAATTCCTTAAATTCAGTCCACAAATCCATAAATCCAGAGTGATATTCATTAATAGATTTTTGTTCCCTGACTATATCCAGGAATATCGAGAAGCATTGTCTTTGTTATAAATTCTTTTCAAATAATCCCACATCTTTTTTGTTGTCTTATAAGGACGTACATTGAGAACAAATTGTGGTTCAACCAAACTCACAATCCAAGTCATGAATTTTGCATCATCAACTTCCCACGCAGATGATTTTGTAGAATCAAAAGGTTTCTTCTTGCTGCCCTCTATATGGCCTTAAAGGTT
Source organism: Lonicera japonica (assembly GCA_021464415.1). Lineage (NCBI taxonomy): Eukaryota > Viridiplantae > Streptophyta > Magnoliopsida > Dipsacales > Caprifoliaceae > Lonicera > Lonicera japonica. The sequence goes on along the minus strand of CM038463.1, from coordinate 32,285,961 downwards.
CGTTCCTTTCACAAAAATTCTAAGTTGAAATTCCCATGAAAAATAATTTTTGCCATTGAAGCAGACAGGTAAACACTTAGATTTATCAGCCATGAATTATGATTATAAAAAGACTGAAAAAATGAAAAAGGGTATAAATTAAGAAGAAAAATAGCTTGGAGACAGAATTGGAATAACTCACCGGGATGTTTGAACCAGGATAAAGATGCCAAAATGAAATGAAAACTGCTTCCAGAAATAATAAACCAAGATCTCTTGTTAGAAAGGAAGATATAACAAAATTTCCAAAGACCCTCTTAGACTAATAACCTGGCTCTGATACCATGACAAGAAATAATGAAGAAGTAGAGAACAATTGACTAGATTTTTTGAAGAAAATTCTCTATCTATTCCCAGCAACTCACTCTTCCTTTTATAGCATATTACATAAGCTTTGTGAACTCCTAAATCCTTTAATTAGGGTCCTACTAACAACTACAAGATCCCTTAATCAGTGGGATTACAACATATTACAAATCACTACTTAATTTGTTTCCTTAAATGCAATTATTAACCTTTATACAAAATCTTTGGACATAATCCCTATTTGATATCAACATATCTTACAAATATTTTACAAATATTAAAATTAATATATATAATTCTGATACTCATCTCATAGGATACTTGAAGATTGTACATCAAACTAGTAAAACCACAATTTTCATCCAAGTTCATCTCTAGATTAGCTTCATAATCTATATGAAAATTTGATTTTTCATAGCTCCTCTTACTTTATTGTCCAAATTTTCCATCTCTTACAAACGATTGTAACTAAGCTACAAAAAGAATACATATAAATAAAAAAATCCTAACAAATAAAGAGGATGATTGATAATGTAAACATGCAATCTAATTAGATATTTGATAACATGTGTCCTAATACAATGGTTACAACGACACATGTTATCAAATATCCAACCAAATTACGGGAAAGTTTGCATTTTTTTGTCCTCAATCATATTTTTGTCCTAATCAGTTGTGGAAGTTGATTTGAAATATCCCCTCTCTTCCAAAAATCAAGAAATTTATTTGGAGCTGTAAGTCAGAAACTCTTCCGGTCAAGTTCTATTTGTGGTATATGAAGTGTACTAGTTCCCCTTTATGTCCCATTTGCTTGAAGGAAGTGGATACTATTGAGCATTTATCGCTGTTTTTCCCGTCGGTTCGTATTGTCTGGAGCTCTTGCCTGTGTTAAAGATGGTTGTAGATGCCGTGGGTTTCTCTAGAATCGAGTTAGTGTTTGCTTTGTTTTGTTTGCTTTCTTCCTTGTAATGCCAAAATAAAAATAAAAATTCTTCCTTAAATTTATGTTTCCAATATTATGAAGTTAAACTTTTTAATTTGCTATGGAGCATGTTTCTCGAAAAGAAACCATCGAAACAATAACGATAGTAAATAATTTTTTTCTTATAAGATGAGAAATGTACACCTGATTTGCCTAGGGCATTACAAAAACTTAGGGATGAAATTCATGCAAATAACATTGTACTCATATTTTGATAACACATAATAGTAGGTTTGAAAAGATGAATTATTAATTTATGCAATTGATGGGCCTAAGAAGACATTATAAACTAGTATTATCTTATAAATTTAGTGAAAATATTAATTTAACCCTTGGGTCCGAGTTGAGATAGGTAAAATTTATTAATTTAGCAATATTATTATTTTATCAAGTTTCTACTGTACATATAATTTTTTTATTACAAAATCTTGATCCATGAATTAGAAATGAAAAAATAAAAATTACCAATTGACCAAATTTTTTTATTTTTATTATAGTTTTTGAAATTAAATTGTTCAATTCTATTGCTTTACTTAACTCTTTTTTCTTTTTAATATTTTTTGTTTTGTTTTGGTGTTGTGTATATATTACTTTAATAAATTATACTAGCGGCCCTTAAGTTATGGACTGAGTTTCAATTCCTTCCCCCCCCCTAAATTAATTTTATGCCAATTGAACCTTCAAACTAAATCCAATTGAATAGCCCTTTCGTCCAAACCATGGTTAAATATCAGTGTGCACAGTCCGATGAGTTCAACTTTTAAGTTATTTTCCAAATTGCACCGATATAAACGATTTGAAATATTAAACCGGACCGTACCAATTAGTTGCTATTAACAGGATCAAACTGGTGCATCCTTCTTTGCTAGTTCAATCTCAGTCGGAACGTTTGTTTGGCCGACTAGATAGTGGACAACTTTTCATAGCCTTCTTAAAGCTTAAAGGTGATAAAAACAATGACCAATAATCCAAAAGACATAAAAATGAATTCCAATGTGAGCATTGGCACAAAAAATAAAACAATAAGATAATCATAATAAATTAAAAAAAAATGTAAATGCCCCTTGGACATAAACTACTACGAGAGTTATTTCGGTTTGGTTTGAGAATTTTAAAAATTGCGGATCCAAATTACCTTATGGTTATTTAAATTTTTGGACCAGAACGAACCTTAACAAAAACTAAACCGACCAAAATTGGCCGGTCCATATTGTTTTTTTCTATTTTTTCGGTTAATTCGGTTTTCTGCACACCCTTAAGGTTAAACAAGGAGTAAAGTATATAAAGGGCCCTTAAACTATGGGATTTGTTCCACTTTGGCCCACACATGACCCTTTTAAAGGGTATTTTGGTCTAACTACCAAAACACTACTATTTCACACCCAAATAAGGCACGCTAAATATACCTTATCTCCATACATTTTTTTTATTTTCGAGAAGTTCAAGCCTTCAAAAATTTGGGGCACTAAAGCATTACGAATTAAAAGAAGAAATTGTACCAGTATTAATAGTACTTGACTATTAATTTAATATCAATACCTTGTTTGATTCATGCAGTATTAATATTGGGATATTCCATGCTGATGTTAGTACTATGTTTGGTTTTGTAACTCGTATACGGGATTATATTTTGGATTAATAAAAAAAAGAATAAAAAAAATAAAAATAATAATAATAATAAGTAGTAGTAACGGCATTTTTAAAAATATTATAATAGTAATGACATGTTTAAAAATATATGGTTCATTTTTTCTTAAACCTGGATAAACAATACCCCCTTGTTTATTAAATATAACATAAAGAGTGGTATTAAGTTAGTCATGATATCAGTAATTCCAACACATTTGTGCGAACCAAACAAGTTATTATAAAAAAGTTGTATTAATAATCTCATACCACTTTTTAATACCCGAATCAAACGAGGCCTTAAAGAATTTTAAAGGGTTTTATTAAAAAATATTTTCAATTAACTATGTTATTAATATTTCCACCCCTTTCTTTGATATAATAATAATAATAATAATAATAATAATAATAATAATAATAATAGTAATAATAATAATAATAATAATAATAATAATAATAATAATAATAATAATAAAGATTTAAGAATCAAGTATACATATTTTTCTATGTTGACAATCACAATAGACTTATTTTATGTTTATCAAATTTTTAATATATAATCATATAAAGCATTCATGATCATGTAATTAATTAGTTAGCATGACATTTGGTGCTGTAATTTATAATATGAATAGTATTTTCTTTTACTCGAATGGTTTGTGAGAGGATAATTATGCAAACAACATACCATAAACCTTTGAGATTTATTTTGTACTTCAAAAAAATATTTTTTTTATGAAATTATGTGAAATAAATGGGCCTACAAACAATTTAAAAAAAATCGTCAAAATTTTAGTTTTATTTTCAAAGGATAACCATTCTCAAGTATTTTTCTTTTTTGATGTACATAAACTTCTTTCTTTTTAAAATTGTAGCATCTTATCATTTGATAATTAATTTAAAATTTAGAGTTTTTTGAATTAATAAAATATATTTATTTAATACTTATGTTCTTGGTTGACATTTGTAATAAGATTTCGATTACATATTATAATTTTGAAAATGACTATCTTTTATTTTTAATAAATTAAAAGTTATTTTGTCATCGATTAAAAAATTGTTCTTGAAACTAATCTTAAAGATAAAATGTCTTTTGTTAGAATGAAAGTAATTGATTTGTACTTTAAAAAAAATCCCATATTTTTATTTATTTAATTAAAGTTGAACCTATTAATCTAATTTATTTTTGAGATAATGGCTTATAGGGTCTCGCTCCGTAATGTTTTATAACTCGAAGGACGGACTCATATTTAATAAAGAGAAGTAGAACTAATTTTATAATTTGGTTATATAATAAGGACACTTTTCATAATATTAATTTATTTTAAGAAAAATGATAAATGTTGATGGACAAATACACCCCTAATTAGTTCAAGTTAATGTTAAAAGTAACAACACTCTCTCTCTCTCTTTTTAGTTCCTATTTCTTCTCTCTTTTCTCTCTCTAAAATCAAACACCTTACTCTCACTCTCTCTAAAATCAATAGACCAACCTCATCTCCAACTAATGATCTCACCTCCTCCTCCTCCACCAGCACAACCACCACTTGACTCTCCGATCTGTCGCTGAGAGGAGTACCGTTCTCATCATCTTCTTTTTCTTCTTTTTTACAGGGGCAATCATAAAATAGATATAACTTTTGATTGAACCGTTGGATTTATCTGATTTTCGGATATGTTATTCAGAAGACAAAGTTACAACATCATTGGGTAAATCAAGACGATCAGAGGTCGCTTTGCTATCGAAATAGACCAATTTCGACAGAGCAGCGGGATATTGAAAAAAAAATTCTGATCGTAACTCTTTTTTTTACGAACCCTACGTCGATCCATATATATATACATATATATAAATAGAGTGGATGTTGATCTCATCAATTTTGTTATTCTATGTTTTGTAATGGTGCGAAAATGACTTTAGCACCTTCTAGTTGTTATGCAAGTGGTGCTATCTTTTGGTTGTTGTTTAAGTGGTGCTAAATGCATTTAGATTTTAGCACTTCTGGTTACTGTTAGTATCATAATGAGACGTGAGATGTTATAAGGAAGGGGTATTAGTGTCTTTTTTGTACAGTGTCCTTAATTTACATGTCTAATTTTTAAGTGTCATTTATAATTATATTATTATTAGAATGAGCCCTTATGCCCAATTGCCCATTTATTTTTTAATATTAAATCATTAATAAAATAATATTTATAAAATTAAATCAATAATATTTTTTTGTTAGTTTATTCACACTTACGGATTAATTAACTTAACAATGTAGATTAACTGCAAGATATCAATATAAATAAAATCACCCATTTCATAGGGATAGAGAATAGAGATATCCTGTATTGGAATTACAAAATCATGTAATGAATATCTAATTTATGATTTCTTAAAATTAAATAGAAAAAAATGCTATGTCATCAAGTACCAACAAGTTACCTACTTAACCTTGCATTTAATACTTTGTATTTTTTAAATGTGTATTAATTATGTTAGCCAACTACACATTTGATCTCAACTATTAATTTTTCATCTAATGGTTAATATTACAATAACCATCCATAAGTAAAAAGAGAAGTAACAATTGAAACCACACCCACATGGATATATATATATATATATATATATATGCATTGTATATGTGCAAAAAATGAGTTTATGTATATATTCTGGTATCTGTTTAGTGATGTATCTATATAGTTTAGATCAACTAAGTAATAATATTCAATATCTTTATCCTGTGTAATTTTCTTATAAAACAGTGAATTATTGAGGAATTTCATTTTATTAGCCTTTAAATTTATCCTCAACGATATTAATTAAAGAATAAATATGATGCGACTAGTTATATAGTTGAGCAATGTTATTTAAAGAAACAACTTTGACAAACTTGATTTCATCAGTATAGCTGGAGCATGTCCTTTTCACTTACATCGCATTTCCATAATATTATTATTGTTGTTATTAAAATTAGTACATACAACTTTTCTTCTACAAGCTGTAATGCAAGCAATTGAAATTGCATTACCATTTAGCTAGATGGTAAATACATTGCAAATATAGATGCGCAATTTACTTATATAAAATACGCCATAAATATTTTACATTTAGTTTACTCTAATACCTTATACTTAAATTGAGAAGAATATTTAGCTCGATTTTTGTTTTTATGCAGAGAAATATGTTAAAAGCCAAAAGGAATTTGAGATTGAGTACTAAAAAATTGCTTTATATAAATTATAGAAATCAGCCTAGTTTTTTAATCTAAGTCGGGTCATGTTATACCCATGGTTATTTTCTATCAAACAAAATGTATGTTTCGTCGGATCATGAAAACTTAATGATTTATTACTAGAGGAAAATATTTTTGTTTTGTAGGCCTTAGTCTACGGTCTAAATCGCTGTAGCCCAAAAATGCTACTTTTACCTGAAATTTATAACATAAAATAACCATTCACAAAATCTGAATTTTTTCTTACAATAATACTAGTATTTAACTATAAAGTTATTTGCCCCTAAATTTTTTTTTTAATGAAAGTTAAGTATCGCCCCTCAATTATAAATAATATGTATTACCTTATATGTAGTCAATGTCTTAGTATTGATATTAATTGCCAGAACAAAAATAATTTTTTTGTGCAAAATTATGTAAGAAAAAAAATTAAAGTTTTTCACTAAAAATTAGTAATTATGTTATAAACAATACTATTAAATACTTTTTACAGCTTACAGGTAAATATTTAACAGAGTTCTAGAAGGAGAAAAAACATAATATATATATTTTTTAATTATAAATATTTTTTAATTATATTTTCGAGTCTCAAAAGTAAAATGCTTCCATTTTTAGTATCTTTTTTGGGTTCTGTACTCGAACCGCCAAAAGTTGGAACCAATGAGTATTCGAAAGAAAGGAAAAACTAACCTGCCCGCCCATACTATAAACCCGCATCAAACTTCTCCCATATCGTGCTATAAACATTCCGCATCAAATTTTCTTCATTTTCCATCAATAAAATTAAATCAAGTTTCATGGTTTAGTGATACACGATTATTATTGAAATAATCTAAAATCAACTAGTTTTGCTCTCTAAGGGGGGTGTATTGGATTTAGAATCTATAGGATTTTTATGGACTTTTAAAGTTCACGGGTATTCAATTGAGATTTTAAAAAGTCTTTCAAAATCATAATGTATTCAATTGAGATTTTAAAAAATCTTTTAAAATCTTGATGTATTCAATTAAGATTTAAAAATATCCGTCTAAATTTTATGGTATTCAAAAGTCTAATGACTTAGTAGGATTTTAATTAGTGGTGGATTTTGGTGGATTGTAAAGCCTTTTTTAACATAAAAATCCATCTTGAAATCTTTCACTTACCCAGAGATTTCAGATGGATTTCTAATTCATTTAAGAACTTTACTCAACATTCTCTCTCTCCACCCTTCCCCCTCCCCCTCTCTCTCAAAATTCAAATTTCTTATTATGTGATGATGCATTATAATTTTTTCTTCATCCATATAAAGTCTTTATTCTATCTTTTACTAATGTGGTTATCACGCATTAACATAATTTCAAATGATTAGACGCTAATTATCGTTCAAATTTTTAAAAACAAATGTCATTTCATTTCTAGTGGGATGAGAAGTCTAATTTTGTAGGTCAGTATGAATTTTTATAATGTATTTCGTTAATTGTCTTTACATTTTTGATAATGTTACTTTAAACTCGTAATTAATTTATTTTATTGTTTGTCTTTTGTCTTTTTTATTTTTTATAAAACTTTTAAAATCTGTAAAAATTTATGGACTTATTGAAATCTGCAGAAATCCATGGACTTATTAAAATCTATATAAATCCAAAAGAATCCATACATTAAAATATGTCAAACTCTATAAGGATTTGAAACAATCTATAGACTTAACAGAATCTACGGATTTTAAAAAGTCAATTAGAATCTTTTAAAATCTGAATTGAATACACCCCCCTAAGTTAATTTCCGAGATATATTAAAATAATTTTTAATTAGCAATAATTATAAATTACGAACGAAAATTAATCAATTTGCACTAATGTTGGTTCAAACATAAAACACTATGTGAGTAAGGTAAAAATAAAAAAAAATAAAACAGATAAATGACACCCCACCCCCACCCTCACGCCCACGCCACGCCACGCCACCCCACCCCACCCCACCCCACGCATATACATTGGCAGCATTTCACAATTTGGTCGTTAAAATCCTTTAAAAAATAAAAAAATTTCTCAAATAATCGCGTATGTGAGAAAGAGAATGATTAGTCTGTAAAATTCACGCCCATTTCATTTTTGATGGTCTCCCGAAACTCATCCACTGCAATCAGGTAACTTTCTCTCTGTAAAACCCCACTCTCTCTCTCTCTCTAAATATATATATATATATATATATTATACATTTATATACAGGAGTTCTATGAAAACAACTCATTTTTTAATTATTTGAACGGGTCTGAATCTTTGATGGAAATTTATGAAAATGATCTTTATAATTGGTGGATGCTCTCTACTAAATTCATCAAAAAATCAAAAGGAGTGGGTCAACTAAATATCTAAAATTTCAACAGACTCTGGTAGAATTTTTTTTTTTTTTATTTTTTGATAAAATTTGGTGAAGGTGATCTACTAATATTGGAGATTATTTTCGCAAAGTTTATCAAAATGTTCATCTATTTACCCCTTAAAATGCTTGGTCTGCATTTGATACTCAAAAAAGAGGGCATCAAAAGGCCTATTTGTATATTTATATATATATATATATATATGTCTGTACATTTAGTAGGTATCTTTACCTTGTTTTGTGTTATTTATTTACTCATTATCAAGCATATAAATATGAATAATTGTATCTATACACTATAAATCGTTAAATGCAGATATTACGTTATTTTTTATGGGTTGCAATATTCTCTTTTGCCAGATCATAGTATTGCTTTGAGAATTGGTACTGTATGCTTCTAAAGTTGGACATTGCTATAGCAATAAGCAAAATTGTTTTGACAATATTACCATCCATCTTTTATTTCTAAAACAAAAATGATGGTAAACTTGGTATTGAGATGTGTGCTTTGAATCAATTTATGCCTAGGCAGGCCCGAAAGTGTGCAAAGTGGGCGACTGCACAGGACCTTATAAAATAGTAGTTTTCAAGACTTGTGTAAGCCGCTCAAAATTTTAAACATGGCATTAGAATAATGGGCAAGAATTATATTGTATAGGAGAGAAGGATTATCTATTTCAATTTTTGTACAGGGTACTGTATATCTTAGGACTGCCCTTGATTTAAGTTGTTGATTTATCTAATAGCCTCCGTGTATGCATGTAGATGAGGTATTCTCTGTACAAATTTAGATATATTATTACTCAATGTGTGTTATATAGCACTGGATGTGATTATGCATGTAGTAATTAATACGGGCGTGGCTTTTAATGTTCTTTCAATTCTTGTACTTTTGTTACCATTGATTTCTTCATTATTGCTTTATCAAAAATAATAGTCATGTGTATCTCGAATCAGGTTGAGCCTTCTGCATGCCAGGAATCTTAGAATTTGAACGATGCATGAAAACTAAATAATCTGTAAGTGAAAGACACCTGACATTTGTGATATGCATCTTGAAAATAGCTCATATGTCAAACTTTACTCGATCCCACCATGTGAACGTTACATATATATATATATTTTGGCTCTTGTATTCTATTATGGCTTCAAGTCGGGGCTTCAACATTTTGCTGGAATACCAACATGTGGTATTTGCGGATAGATCTAGGAATTTTCGGATGTGTGGATGATTGTAGTCGAAATAAAATTATCGGTTAATGAGTCAAGGACTAGTGAAAATTTGGTCAAGAAAAGAGGAATTCGGAAACTAAACTGGTTTTAGAATTGAAGCCCAATAAGCATCTGGATTAGAGATCAATCTTCAAACAAGTTTTAGCCAACAGAGCATTGTTCGAAAATCTGAAGTCCCTAAAACCAGTACCACCAGCAGACTTTGGCTTCAAAACCATTTCATACATTTTCCGATCATTGAAGGAGAGCTTGTTACGAATTGGAAATAGTCAAAGAAAGGCAGAACATAGCTTTAGAAGGGAGAGATTGAGTGACTGCCTCAATCAAAAGCTCTTTCTGGCTGATAAGAGTGTAGAATACTTTCATCGAGTAAGCTTCTTAGACACCCTCTTAGGAATAAAATCAAGATTTGGCCTTTTAGAGATCCCCCCACGTATTAGGTATGCCCAAATACCTCGAATTCCTACCCATGATTGAAATTCCCAGCAGAGCACAGATGGATCTGGTTGGAGAAGAATCAATGTTCTTGGAGAAAAAAATCCCAGATTTGAGAATGTTAATAGTTGACCCTGAAGCATTGGAGAAAGTGCGCACTTTTAGCAAAAAATGCAATTTCTAGTGCTTGCTTGCATAAAATGAAGTTTAATGCCGTTGATTTTGTCAATAAGAGATGTAAGAGAATCCTTCAAATTTAGTAATAGTGGATATGCATTGAGATATAAAATCAATCCACCTTTGATAAAGGTTCATTTAATGAAGAATGGGAATAAGAGAGTCCCTCAACTTTATCATAAGCTTTGATTAGGTCGAGCTTAATGGCTATATCGCTTGTGTCCTCTTCCCTTTCTTAAGCCTCAAATATTGAAAAGCTTCTTGGGCAATGATAATGCTATAATGGACGGGGCGATTGGGAATACAAGCCTTTCTGTTGGGGGACATAATGTCGTTAGGCAAAGATGGTTAGCTATCGGTTTGGAGATAATCTTGTTAGACGAATTGCCTAATTTAACGGGCATGTATTGATATAGATCTTCAAGATCCAAAGTTTTTGGGATCAATAGAATATTAGTCCTTTTAAGTTCATTTAACGTGAATTTACCACAGAGAGGCCCTTAACAGCTTTGCTCACATCTTATAATAATCCCAATTTTTTTCTAGCAAAGCCCAAGATTAGGGCCAGTCATGAGGCTGTGCATAGTGGGCCTGTATGGCCCTTGATCCTACAAAAGTTTTTATAACTTATGCAGAGGGCCCAATATTTTGAGCACTGTATTTGAATAAAGGCTCAAGAATATGTTGTATACAGGAAAAGTGCCTTCTCATTTCAACTTTTGTACATGGCCATATATAACTCGGGATCGGCCCTGCCTGGCACAACCATCCGGATTAGGGGCCTTGAGGGAACATGATTGAAACGCTGTCGTTATGACCTCTTTATCGGCAATGGACCTGCATAAAACATTCAGGGTTTAGTGAACTTTGGAAGTTGGAACCTCAGCTACTTGGGAATTAAATGCCACAAGGACATTGTCGAGAAGAAACTTGGTAATCTATAAGAGTTATATTTCTATTTTTGGATAATCACGTTACCAATTCTCATAAGTTCTTGATCAATGGTTACATTGAATTTATTGTTATCCTAAAACGTGTGAAGGTCAAACATTGTCTTTAACTTAGGAAAGGAAGGAAAATCATAGATACATAGAAGTGATAAAAGAAATCCGCAGAGACTTAGTTTCTTAGGTACAAAAAATTGTAGGCACGGAGTTCGATAGCCTTGTATGCATTAATAATTTACGTTGGCACAATAAATACCTGAATAATTCATAATTTACACACATAATAAAGCCGCACAAATGGTTTATGCCTACTTATTTTCTATCCTAGGATTTGGCACTTGATTGTATCTTAAAAAGGAAACGAGAAACTTAAGTTGAGACGTCAATAAAAGAAAAATGGGACTCTTAATTTGAGACGGGAGTATGTAAAAACTTTTATTTCGCAACTATATACTCCCTTCGTTTGAAATTAAGATTTTCTTTTTTGTTTTTGGGACGACTCAAATTAAGAATCCCATTTACTTTTCAAGATAGATGCAATGTGTCATATCTTAACCGAGTAAATAAACCTTATTCTTGACCACTGAATATGTTGAAGTTGGTGTTTTCTTAAAAATTTGCAAAAGTCAAAATGATACTTTTTAATTTGAGACGGGAGGTATAACTGCACTCTAATACATATACTCAAATGTTATTTCTTGCGACACTATTTTGCAGCTTTTAGAGGCCTACAAAAAGCACCAAAAGTGTGAGCAAAGATCATCCTAACTTATATTCCCAATCTAAAGTAAGGTCCTTATTTTTTTCTTTAAGATATAGCAAATTATTTATGAATTGCATCTCATAGTAATGAAACAAGTTTGGGTTTTTTGACTGTAACATACAAAAAATAGTGTATTCTATAAAACTAACAGTCCATTATTGACTCTTAAATTGGAGCTGACAAAATCCTTTGCATGATTATATCTTCCTTTTTTTGCAGGGGATTTGTTTTTATGCAAAAGCAAAAACAATGGCTCATAAGCAACAAAACCACCATCCAACTGTGATTCATAAGATATCTTCTTCAGCATTTCCATCGGCCCATTATGTCTCATTGCTTGCTTCGAATTCAAATACAAATACAATCTCAAATTCAAATTCAAATGCAGCTAAAATGCCGCCATCTGTACAAGGGAAATCTCCTTTATGGGACGGTTCCTTATGGCTATGGTATATCATGGGTGGAGTTGTGTCCAGAACTGCGGCTGCGCCACTCGGTCGCGTTAAACTTTTGCTCCAATGCCAAGGCGATATGATAAAGTCTGGCCGACTATCGGAACCCTACAAAGGCATTCAAGATTGTTTCAAAAGAGTAATTAGGGATGAAGGGTTCTTCTCGTTGTGGAGAGGCAATGTTCCTACTATCATTTCTTACGTTCCTAGTAAGGTATGTTTAATGTTTATTTTACTTTTTCTTTGCAGGGCATTGTATGCTTTTACCATCTTTTAGGTAAGCGCTACTAATACACTATCTATGTAATGTATTCTTCTAGACGGACATATGTGTCTGGCATAAAACATTGACATTCCAATATGGCGATCACGCATAGGTTATAGTGTAGTGTTTTAAGACTTTAAGTATGCATTTCTTGTGGGCCCCAACATTCTAATTAATTCATGGGGCCACACTAGATATGTCCGTCTAGAATAATTGCTGTGTAATACTAGCTTACCCATATTTTATTTTTTGAAATTAGAGGTAAGTTTCTTTTATAGGTAAAAAATAATATATTGTATTATTTTTAATAATCAAACCATGTAAATCATGGGACTTTTGGATCCTACTTTACAACGTCTTAAACCAGACCATACATAAACTTTTCTAAGGATTTCAATTATTTTATAAGAGTTGCACTTTTGGAAACAACATAACACAACAGAAAACAAAAGGAAAGTGCCACAAAATTGCCACGATAAGTAGTGTTTTTGTTTTTTTGGAAGATATTTGACATGACATATTCTTGTCATGTTTATATAAGTTTACTAATTTAGATGTAACTGCAATCATGAAATGCCGTGTACTTTCGTAGAGATCAATACCATTCTTTTGTCTGAATGAAGAGTGTACATAAAAGTTGGTTTATCCCTCTTGACTTTGATTGTACATGTTAAAACTCTTGAGTTTTGTTACTTTTATTGTCATTTTGTCGCACATAATTGATGGATAGTATGCAATTTTATAGGCAGAGAGTGCATCAATTTACTATCAAAATAGGCTAAAGGAAGCTTGTGCAATTTATCTGAGAAGTCCTTATTGTCATAAGACTTGTTATTCAGTTATGGATTTTGTCAAAATTCGACACAAATTTCAAGTTATCTCAACTTTGTTGTGTCGTGTCTAAATGATGGTTAAATTAAAAAAAAGGGGTGAAATTTGTATCCTTCTGTATACCGAAGTGTTTAAATGATTCGTGACCAAAAGTAACGTGATATCCAGCCATGTTGCATTCGAAGTTTCTGTCTTACCCTGCCTTGTCTGCTGTATCTGGTAGACAAAACAAACGCACGACCCAAAGGCACGTATTTCTATCACCAATGTTTTCCAGTTGACTAATCTGTGCTTAAGCAAAAGTGGCTAAGAGTGAGAATATTCACATAGGGCACCCTGGTTTGTGCCCCGCCCCCTCCATTAACCGCCCGGATCTTCCAATCACTTAAATATATCTATAAACATATCTTTAGCACTTGACCAAACACTATAACATGTCTTTAAAATGTTTTAAAAGTCTACATAATATCAAGAATTATCAGGCGAGTTCTAGTATATTTATTTTTACATAAAAGAAATTTATTCTAGTTAACGGAGTGCTGGATTTATTCCACAGATCTTGCCCATTGTCTTCAGTGTTTACTTCAAGTGGCTGTTCAATTACAAGAAAGATCGGGACGGTTACTGGAAATGGTTCTTCAGTAATGTGGCTTCTGGTGCAGCCAGTGGTGCTTTTTCCTCATTCTTTATCTACCCGTTGGATTACGCGCGAACTCGTCTTGCAAATGATATCATCATAGCTACTGCAAATAAAGGATCACAAAGACAGTTCAATGGCTTGATTGATGTGTACTGGAAAACTCTCATAACTGACGGCACTGCCGGTCTCTATCGTGGGTTCGCGGTTTGTTGTGTTCGCGTTATGGTGCATACCGGGTTGTCCTTTGGCCTTTATGAATCGTTGAAGCCTGTGGACCTTCCAAAAAAGTATGAGGTTAGTACCAGTAGTCTCATAGGAGCTTTCTTTATTGTGTGTGTTTTTTTATGTGCAAAATAGGACAAATAAAAAATGTCAGTAAATGGTTCAAGACAAGTTTAATAAATCCCGTTGGGCATGACTATAATTGAGGGGCCAGGATTGGGATGTATCACACAACAAAAGTCGCAAAACTAACAAATCTGTAAGTCGCGGATCTTAGCTGGTTATGTATGAATTGAACAATTTTATTGTCCTAACACGAGATGAATGCGGCATGATATGAACTAATAAAGATATACATACCTTAACGTAACATAAATACATAATTGGTAACGAGTAGTTGAGTATGTTTAAAGACCGTTCAATTTAGTACTTCAGAAAGTGTTACTAAAGCACTAACACTGTGTTTTCCTTTCTCTATTCATCCTCCCAATCTCGGAAGGAAACAAAATAAGGGGATAGAGGGGATTGTCAATAATCCTATTCCTTCCTTGTCCTTTCCATCCAAACGGGTGAATACAAGTCTCCCCTCTTTTTCTGTCCTTTCCTTCCCATTCCTTCCATCAAAACAGACTGTAAGAGTGTTGCAAAATATCGTCGAAGGTGTGCCCCTATATATAACAAGTATTATGAAACAAATGAACTAACTCTGAGATGTACATCTAAAGAGACGCTCTCGTGCATTTGTCAAAAATGTGGCTATGAAGATTTTTATAACTGGTTGGATTGTTTTTTCACATCCTGGTAAAATATTGTTCCCTTTGGGTTCAAGCCAGTACGTATTTGTGGTTTCCTCTTAGATCCCATTACGTCGCGTCTTGGTCCACGCTAGATATTGTCCTCTTTGGGACCAAACCCACATGGTTTTGCTTTCCTTAGAAGGCCTCTTACTGATTGTATATACACATAGGACATTGGCTTTTGGCATGCACGTAGCACCCATAATGTGTAGCCTGCCACTACAGCCAAACCGGGGCATATATAGACATTAGAGTCGTTACACATTTAATACTTTTCGTTCTTGCATTATCGGGTCCGGAATTAGGTGTAGCTATGTCACAAGCTCATGTTTTTATGATCTCAATCTGTATCTACTTCAATGTCTTTTGCGTTTTCTCACTCTCTGTGCCTTTGAGTAGCTATTAGCTGTCTTCTTGTCGAGTCTCCAAATCACATGGTAAATCAGGGCCACTTCCTATCTTTGGCTTTGTTGATATTCTTGTTAAAAGCATTCAACACTTTTCCTTCTACAGAACTTGGATGATTTTTCATTTCGGAACAAGCCTTCGATGTTTGCTGTTGCTTTTCTTACTGCAAATGTGGCTTTTGCTGCGTCCTACCCATTTGGCACGGTCAGCAGAAGAATGATGATGACATCTGGTGAAGCTTACAAATACAAGAGTGCGATCGACGCGTTTTCTCAGATCCTGATGAACGAGGGTTTCAAATCGTTCTACAAAGGTTTCGGTGCGAGCTACCTTCATGTGATTGTTACTGCTGCGGCACTAGCGAATTATAAGAGGCTTCTTCATGCTTTTGGAAAGAGTAGTGATGGTAAAAGTGAGGTCTCAATTGCATTTAGAAGGAAGAATGCTGGCTCTGCTGGTGATTCAAATCCATTTTAGAGTATGTCTGGTATTGAGCATTCAATGGAGAGTTACCTTACTCATTTGAGTGACCAAAATAATAGGCCAACTTTTTTTTGTTTTCGCTTTTACAAATGTTGAGCATATGAGAGTTTCCAATTGGTCAAAATTTGTTTTACATATAGTTTTGGTAAAATTCTTGTGTTTTGTTTTTATCAGAGTTATATGCGCAATTCGCTTTACTTTATTGTTTTTGTTGTTATTGGCGTGTGTATGCATATTATTTTCATTTAGTATTGCGTCCTTATATTTTGCTCGGTGGTAACATCCACTACAGATGACAACATCTTGGGTTCGAGCTTAGTTTGGTCAAATCGGTACCTGACCTGCTTATAAATCCAGCCAACCCGAACTTGACATGGTGCGGGTTTTATTTTAAAAAACCCAAAACTGCCTTGAATAGTATATTCGCGAAACCATATTATATTATATTATAAGAGTATATATATAAAAAATACTATAATTAGGGGCAGGTTGCATCAAGCATGTTAAATTTGTACAAACCCGAACTCCTACAATTTTTTATAAACCGGAACCCGCTCTAGTATCTAATCTAATAATATTATAGAGTCAATAGAGATTTCAATCTTCATATAAAGTAGTGTAACATTTTCTATAATTTTTTGAATTGCCAAGATTCAAACCCTCGCAACTTTAAAGGTTGAACTCTTCCTAAATTACCATTGGGAGCATAATTACCAGTATACACAGTGCACGGATAGATTTGTTTTGGTTACGTAAATAAGTTTTATTCTTACCCACCGGTTATGTTAGTATTTGGGTTAGCTCCCGAATCTATAAACAAGTTGTATTTATAGCAAATAATTATAATAAAATTAATATTTTTCTTAATAAATGTAAAAGTGATAATGAACCTTATTTGTCTAAATAATAATAATAATAATAATAATAATAATAATAATAATAATAATAATAATAATAATAAATACTCTTCATTTAAGAAGGGCGGTGTTATTTACACACTATTTCTATCACAAACACTCAATTTGTCACAAATATCCCTCAAAAGTAAATTTCTAATCACTAACATCTCCCTACAATTCGCCTAATGAGAGGTGAGTGTAAATGCATACACTCGCCTCACTTGGGGAGAGTTTGTTTGTAATAACTCGTTTAACATCAGGTAATGGATTAATGAAGTGTTTTTTAAATAATGCCTACCTAATGTGAGGTGAGTATACTTACATAAATTCAGTTTACATAAAAAGAGTGTGTTGTTAATCACTCACCTAATATCAGGCAATGTAGGGGAATGTTTGTAACAAATAATGTGGTGTTAAAATATGTTTTTAGCTAAATTATAAAAAAAGGTATTTGTGATAGATTTATGAGTGTAAATAATACCACCCTTTAAGAAGGGAGACTCTCATTTAGGGCATGCTTATATAAACACTTTATAATTTCACTCTAATATTTGTACTCTAAGTTATTTCTTGTGAGTTTTGACATTCTTTATAGTTTTTTGTGATATTCTTCCCGTCTAGAATTAATATTCTCACTTTTTTCTTTGAGTTATATTCTTGAACGTTCATCTTTTTAAAATTAGAGTTTTATTAAAAATATATATACAAGTTAAACCAAGTTACCATATTCATATATACGAAACTTGCACAAACATTGCACGTTTTTACTTTTTTTTTTTTTATCCAAAGCATGTTTTTACTTGTTGACGAGGCATCTTGAAATATCTATATATATAATTAAATAAATATGTGGACAATCAAAATAAAAAAATAATATAATTAAATTAAATTATCGGTTTTTAGTCACAGTTATAATATAAGTAGTTCAGCCATATAAAAATTGAAATATCTATATATATAATTCAATATGACAATATGATAAATCAATGTATATTAGTTGGAAAATGGCATAATGAATGTATTAAATATTTATATAATAAATCATTGATTCGGCTCCAAATTTTAGTATAGGAGACCAATGGCAATATTAATCATATAAATTTATTTAGAAATTCTTAAAATCAAAACCAATTAAAACCGAATCAATAAATTTGTAATATATAAATATGTACAACTGAAATATCAATTATATTTTTAAAAATATAATTTTTAAATATAATTTTTTGAAATATATCATATTATTTCAATTGATAAATATATTATCTTACTTTAAGATTGGTTCAGCTATATTAATTCTATATTACCTTACTTTAGTAATATATAAATCAATGATTTATATATTTTCAATGATATAATATTTAGCCTTAATATATTATATAGTGTATATAATATTTAGATTTTGAAATTGTCTAACTCATATGGGAAAGATATGGAAAGGAGATACTATCTATATAATTAGATGGCAGTTACATTTTAATAATTAGAATTAAGTTTAGATTTTGAAATTGTGCAACTCATAGAGGAAAAATACGGAAAGGAGATACTATCTATAATGAAATAGTTATAAAGTGAAATAAAAATGGGAAAAACGCCAAAAAAGGAAAAAAAATTACTATTAAAAAACAGAAAAATAAGATAGTGGCATAATAAATAATAAAAGATAGTGCCATAACATACAATAAAAGGAAAAAAATATTATTATTAAAAAACGGAAAAATAAGATAGTGCCATAATAATTATTAATAGAAGAAAGTGCCATAATGTACAATAAAAGATAATTATTAGTGCCATAACGGAGCAATTATTATTAATATTAATTAATAAGGAGTCATACTAATTATAATAATAAAATATGTCACGTGTTAACTCCATAGTAAAAGATAACGTTTTACTATTTGCATAATTAGATATTTCATGCTTTCTCTCACATTACTATGCTTGTTTGAAAATGAAATAAAATTATATATTTCGTTAATACGTTTGGCCTTACTCTACTAAAAAATTTGGGTTTTGAAAAGAATGTTAAGAATCATCTAATCTAAAAATTTAAGCTAGGTACTAAATTAACAATGTTTATTATATTCTTCAACACAACTCTTCATATGCGACCTCTATTTATATGTGGAGAAACAAACCATACATGCATACACAAACACGAAAGGAAAAAAAATATAGGTGAGAGAATTTCAAGCACATGACCTTGAAGAACCTAAGCCATATTAAAAACTCTCTTTTCTAAAACTTAAGCAGTTTGATATTATGCTAACAACTGTAAACAATGGCTCGATAACTTGTTCACTCTGAGTTTCTCCTGAATTCAACTACGAGCTCTTTAGATTGAATTTCGTCAATGACATATTATATTTACAACGAGCGGTAAGTATTATTGCAAGCGAGAATTAGTTGGGTTGCACAAAAACTTAATAACAAAAAAAAATATCATGCCAAAAATGAATACAAGCAACTAAGGCTCCGTTTGATTACACGGTGGAAAAAGAAAATAAATTAAGTTAGTTTTGGTGAAAAGATGAAAAACAAGTTGAGTGATAGATGTGATATCCTCTTGATTTTTAAGTTTTTCCATGAAGAAATTTTCTTTACTTAGTGGTGAGTAAAAACTTTTTACCAAAAATATTGAAAGATGAAAGATATATACTCATAAAATGAATAATATCTCTCACTTTATTTTCTATCTTTTTGCGCAAATCGACTAAATTTATTTTGTTTTTCCATCTTTTGTAAGGGAGCCTAAATCTCTCTTCATTTCGCGCAAATCCTCTTTCCCGCCATAATCAAAAAATCATCTGATGATCATCAACCTCTTCTTCACCGCCTTGTACCTCAGATCTCAGTCTCAAAAGTCTCTTTCAAACCTCCTTTACTCTCTCTCCGCTTCTCTCCACACTCACTCTCTCTTACCTCACAAAGACAAGCCCACCAACTGGAACACAACCCACAACTTTGTCCTATCAAACCCCTTACTCTCTCTCCTAGAAAAAAAATGCAATTCCATGTCTCAATTGAAGGAAATCCAATCCCAAATGAGCACAACAGGATTAATCTCAGACGGGTTAGCGGCGAGTCGACTGATTGCCTTTTGTGCCATCTCTGAATTGGGTTGTCTTGATTATTGTGAAAAACTTTTGAAGAATACTCGAAACCCTAATGTATTTTCTTGGAATGTAGCAATTAGAGGTTATTTAGAGAGGCGAAATTCAGCAGAAGGGTTTTTGTTGTATATGGATATGTTGAGAAGTAATGGGTCTCGGCCAGATAATTATACTTACCCTTTGTTACTTAAGTCTTGTGCTAGATTGTGTTTGATTTGGATGGGGAATGAGATTCTTGGGCATGTTTATAAGTTGGGTCACGATTCCGATATTTATGTGCATAATGCAGTGATTCATATGTTCGTGTCGTGTGGAGAGTTGCAAGCTGCGCAAAAGGTGTTTGGTGAAAGTCCTGTGAGAGATTTGGTTTCTTGGAATTCTTTGATTAATGGGTATGTTCGTAGTGGACGAGCCCGTGAAGCGTTGAGGATTTATCGGGAAATGGAGATGGGGGGAATTAGGCCGGATGAGGTTACCATGATTGGAGTGGTTTCATCGTGTGCTCAATTAGAGGATTTGAATCTTGGAAAAGAAATTCATCAATTTATCAAAGAGTATGGATTAACTTTGACACTCCCGCTTGCTAATGCACTTATGGACATGTATGTGAAGTGTGGAAACCTTGAAGTTGCAAAGACATTGTTCGACAGGATGGAAAAGAGAACCATGGTGTCTTGGACTACTATGGTTGTGGGCTATGCCAAATTTGGGCTCTTGGATACTGCTCGGAAACTGTTTGATGAAATGCCTGAGAAAGACGTTGTGCCTTGGAATGCCATGATTGGTGGTTATGTACAAGCCAAACGTGGGAAAGAGGCGTTGGGTTTGTTCCACGAAATGCAAGCCATGAATGTTAAGCCTGATGAGGTGACCATGGTTACTTGCTTATCAGCATGCACACAACTTGGAGCGCTTGATGTTGGAATTTGGATTCACCATTACACTGAAAAGCACAAACTTTCTCTTAACGTTGCCTTGGGAACTGCTCTAGTTGACATGTACGCCAAGTGCGGTAACATGACAAAGGCACTTCAGGTATTTAATGAAATCCCGGGTAAAAATTCTCTAACTTGGACTGCCCTAATTGGTGGTTTAGCGATTCATGGTAATGCACAAGATGCAATAAACCATTTCTCAAAGATGATTGACATTGGTTTGATGCCAGATGAGGTCACTTTTCTTGGGGTATTGTCAGCTTGTTGCCATGGAGGTCTAGTTGAAGAGGGACGCAAGCATTTTGCACAAATGGGCTCTAAATTCAATCTTTCCCCTAAACTTAAACACTATTCTTGCATGGTGGACCTTTTGGGTAGGGCTGGTCTATTGGAAGAGGCTGAAGAGCTAATACAGAACATGCCAATAGAAGCAGATGCAGTGGTTTGGGGAGCACTTTTTTTCGCTTGCCGAAACCATGGAAATGTTGAAATGGGACAAAGAGCTGCTTTAAAACTTCTGGAGTTGGACCCACTTGACAGTGGGATTTATGTTTTGCTTGCAAGCATGTATGTGGAAGCAAATATGTGGGAGAAGGCTGGGGAGGTGAGGAAAATGATGAGAGAGAGGGGGGTAGATAAGATTCCGGGCTGCAGCTCAATTGAGGTGAATGGAAATGTTTATGAGTTTATTATAAGAGACAAATCACATCCTCAATCGGAACAGATTTACGAATGTTTAATTCGGTTAAAGGGACAGTTGGAGCGTGTTGACCATCTCATTTGCTCTGAAGTTGGCAATGCAATTTGAATGTAGAGATTAGTGAGTGACAACTCTCCCTTTCTCTGGTTTTTGTACTGTGTTTCATAACTTTGTCAAATTTATGACCCCAATTCGGATTACAGAATCTGAATTTCAGATGATTTATAGTAGAGCTCATAGCACACTTGATATGTGTGTAATATTATAAACGATAATTCTTAATAATAGTTACATTGTTAATACATTTTAAAATCATGTGATGGGAGTTTGGTTTAAATGGTTAAGGAGTATTTGTTTTGTGAGTTTGAATCCCACTTTAAGTAGTATTTACTTTTCTGAATCAACGAAGGGTAATTCTACCATTACTTGTGGCCCAAAAAGTGACTGATCTCACCCTCGCGCTTAATACGATAAATATTCAAATTCTCTGTTACAATTTGTTTGGTTTTGAATATCTCTGAGAAATCATATTCAAACCCAAACAAATGGTAATAGAGAATTATGAATATCTATCATAATTAAAACCGATAGCACTTTTATCGAGTGACTGCTATCTCTCCCCCGCCCTTAATATAGGTTTTATTTTAAACTAGTGACCTTTTATCGGATGAGAAAATCATTTTCAAATCCAATTAGTTATTATTGAATGACTTGAAACGCCCATTATTACTCATTAAGTCAAATGAATTGTTTCAAGTCAAATATTAGTCGGCATATTAACCATTTCGCAAACCAATTAGACCAATTAACCAAAACATGTACATGTTAAATATGCAAAGAGAATAACAGACATATATTATACCACACATGTACTGGTATACATATAGAGGTAATATGTGACAAATTAAACAGTATCGACATTACCAGACCTAATATGTGTATGTATATAATTGACGAATCTTAATGGATGTTAATGTGTTAGCGGATATTAACTAACCAGATTCATTAGCCATCGTGCCTTGTTGAGTCAGCACCAATATGACCCGAAACTGTTAAGGTTCCCATCCATTACCTTATATCTTCGTGTTGTATTATCTTGCTGTGTCAGTCTAATCCAAACTGGCAGCTGCATAGCAGCATAGAGTAAGTAGATGAAGGTTTTGACCTTTGGCTAGTATTAGATATTTAAATCTTGACGGGTTCATAAACTTTTGCAGCTAAAATGGATGCTGTTCTAGCTGAACTATTGAAGATGATCACGATTTTATTAAACAAAGGGAAGCAAAGAATCCCAATGTTTCTCTGAATTCAGGTTTTGCTCAATCCCTTCTTTTCGATACTTCATTACATACATTCACCTATGCACGTGTTTCAGATATCTGTGCTTAACTGCTTATTGGCTTGCATTTTTTTTGCAACTTGATTCAGTCATCCTCTAAAACTGGATCAAGAATAGATGTAGTTTTTTCATTACCATTTTAAGCACAATATGCAGTTAGTGACAATTTGGTTTTCTACGCTAGTTGGGCATCAAATGATATTCATTGTTGTCCTGCAGGACTAGGGAATTATCAAACTGAGTGCCAGAATTGTCCATACACATTTAGGGTTAGGTACCTTATGTTCACTAACTGGGTTGAACCACCCGAAGTGGGCGGACCTGGCATTCTGTTTAACAGCTATGATCTAAATGATACCAGGTTTGAGTCTTACCTTCTGCCTGTGGGGTATATATTTTCTTCTCTAAATGGAGTAGTGTAGATTTGCTAAGAAAATAAAAGTAGGTGGGGGCTATAGAAAGCACAAACACTTCTATCGAGACCACGTGAATGTGTGATATGTGTCCTATATTTGGTGGTAAGGTTACCATGGTGCCAAAGCAATTATCTATTTGCCAGAACATAGTATTGCTTCAAGAAGTTGTACTGTATGCTTCTAAAGTTGTACCACCCATGTAGTAACCACAATTTAAATTTAGAATTCTCGCGTCCTCGTTTCTTGTACAATTTCAACTTAGGAGTCCATGCTATTTCCTTTTTAAGATGGTGTGAATATCATTTGCGTGAAAAGGTCAAATGATAGGATTCCATATATTTTTCCCTAAAATAGAAGGATGTTGACACTAATTTTCCTTTTCCCAGAAAAAAGAAGATGGTGACTGGGTTCTGGCCTTTGCTGTCCTCAAAGTCAATGTCCTATAAATGGATTTGATCCCATTCAAAAAAAGAAAGAAAAGAAATACTTGGATTTGGTTGGAGTACTTGTTTAAATGTCTCCAAGCCAGCTGTTTATCTCATTTAGCAATCATGAATTAAGAGCATTTTTAATAGGTTGCATAATTTTTTTATTAAACTTATACCTTCTTCATCTATGTGGTATTTTGAAGAGAAGCGATGCTACACTTACTGGCTTTATTTGACAGATATTCATACCAGATGCATTGGTGGGTTGTATATTCTCAGAACCTATAACTCATTAATGCACCCGGTATGATTATTCAATAAAATAAAACGGTAAGACTATCATTATCCTTTAAAGAGTTACTTTGAAAAGTATTTTTATAAGGCCATCTCCGATGATCAATTATATATCTATGTTAGAAAAGATAAAAAAAATGCTACAACAGGATCTGGTCACCTGGAACAAATTGATTGGAAAGCGAGTCGCATAGGAAATTTCTATAACAATTTCTTCGTATAGTAACAGTGATAGAAATTTCCAAAGTGACATGGAACTATCTCATTGGATCGTATTACACCCACTCACATTCTCTCTCTACTTAAATAAATGACGAGGAATAAATGAAATATGACCGGACACCAACTTTTTTATGCTTTTTCTGCCCATGTAAAAAAATTGCCAACTAGATATTGAGGTTTTCTAGCTAGAAAGACCTTGACTCAAGATAGAAATAAAAATGTAAAAAATGCCATTGGGGATGGCCTAAATTTTGATAGACTCTTCAAATTTTAATAAAAATGATAATTTTTTAAAAGTAAGTCGATAAATGGTGATATTTCCACTCTTTAAATTTATAAAGTAAAAATGATGTCCTTTACATCATTAGTTGTTAAGGCTCCAATGAAAATTAATCTTTAGTTTAATTTTTCAATAGAATCCTTTTATACTATTTGCGCTTACAGTAAATTAGTGTATGCAATCAATGGCCGAGTAGTACAGTGGTAAGCCTTGCGTGGTAACTGATATTTGAGAAAAAGAGGGTAAGGTCAAGGGTTCAAATTCTATTATTATAATTCAGTAAAATTATTAGTAATAAATATTGCATACACAAAATGCAGGCTGTAATTTGACTTTAGAAAGTCCTCGCACCATATCTCTTCTTGTGATGAAATTATTTCATGTTTAATTATGGAATCTGCCTCAGACAACGTGTTCACATGTTTCATGAAAATGATTATCCAGCCGTACACCAGAGTTCCAACTCCATAATCTTTGACCTTTTCTTGTCCTATCTACCAATTTATTGATGAGTACGTCTGCAAAGATATACGTTGGGGACACATTCAGAAAATACGGTGCTGTATCTCGATTGTTAGATATGTTTGTAACAAACTTGATCTATTAAAGCTCTATTTGATAACATGGAAAAACAAAATGAAAATACTTAGTTTTGGTAATGAGATACACTCCATCTCATGTTTATTTTATGAGTAGATGCTATCCACCTTTCATAATTTTTTGTGAATTTTTTTTTCTTAACTTATTTTTCAGTTTCTCACAAAAATTTAACTGTTTTTATTTTCCTTTTCCATGTTGTTATCAAACAGATCCTAAGAGTAGAGACTGTACAAAATTTACTACTGATTAATATACAAATGATACACTACTATACCCTCAAAATACGTCCCTTGACTGTTCTACCAAGAATTATTGATTTATTTAACAAAATATTTGTTGTTAGTGGGAGACAACTAACCCATGGTAGAGAATATGTGAGATTTAGTTGCAATTATTTAAATGCATTAGTACAGCCTGTTTACTTCAGTAAACAAACATATAATTTCTATTCAACTATTGCATGGATTAGTATATAAACTCTTAGCTCCCTACCCAGAAATACAACACGAACCAGTAGCTCTAATTCCAAATGGGAAGCCTAGGGAAGTCGGGGCAATGGCCTCAACAACTAGTATATGCTATGGCAATTTGCTTGATTGCCACTAGTGTAGTTGCTGGAAAACCTTCTTATATTTACACTTCACCACCACCTCCGTACTACTACAATTCACCACCTCCTCCGGTGAAATCACCACCTCCTCCAACATACTACTACAATTCACCACCTCCTCCAGTGAAATCACCACCTCCTCCAACGTACTACTATAAATCTCCACCACCTCCAGTGAGGTCACCACCACCTCCATACTACTACAAGTCCCCACCTCCTCCGTCAAAGTCACCACCACCTCCATATTATTACAAATCTCCACCCCCACCATCAAAATCACCTCCTCCTCCATACTACTACAAATCCCCGCCTCCACCATCTCCATCACCACCCCCTCCGTATTATTACAAATCACCACCGCCCCCGTCAAAGTCACCACCTCCTCCTCCATACCACTATAAGTCACCCCCTCCTCCGTCTAAGTCGCCCCCACCTCCATACTACTATAAGTCGCCACCTCCCCCATCAAAATCACCGCCACCTCCATACTTCTACAAGTCCCCACCTCCACCTTCACCATCACCACCTCCTCCATACCAATACAAATCACCACCTCCTCCTGTGAAATCACCACCTCCTCCGACTTACTACTATAATTCCCCACCTCCTCCGTCAAAGTCGCCACCACCTCCATATTACTACAAATCCCCACCACCACCATCAAAGTCACCTCCTCCTTCGTACTACTACAAATCCCCACCTCCACCATCTCCATCACCACCCCCTCCATATTATTACAAATCACCACCGCCCCCATCAAAGTCACCACCTCCTCCTCCGTACCACTATGAGTCACCACCTCCCCCATCTAAGTCGCCCCCACCTCCGTACTACTATAAGTCGCCACCTCCCCCATCAAAGTCACCACCTCCTCCTCCATACCACTATAAGTCGCCACCTCCCCCATCTAAGTCACCCCCACCTCCGTACTACTACAAGTCGCCACCTCCCCCATCAAAGTCACCACCTCCTCCTCCATACCACTATAAGTCGCCACCTCCCCCATCTAAGTCACCCCCACCTCCGTACTACTACAAGTCGCCACCTCCCCATCAAAGTCACCACCTCCTCCTCCATACCACTATAAGTCGCCACCTCCCCCATCTAAGTCACCCCCACCTCCGTACTACTACAAGTCGCCACCTCCCCCATCCAAGTCACCACCACCTCCATACTTCTACAAGTCCCCACCTCCTCCTACGAAGTCACCACCTCCTCCGACAAATTACTATAAATCCCCGCCTCCACCTGTGAAGTCACCTCCTCCTCCATACTACTACAAGTCTCCACCTCCACCTTCCCCATCACCACCACCTCCTTACTTATACAAATCCCCACCTCCACCATCACCATCACCACCACCTCCATACTACTATAAGTCCCCACCTCCTCCAGTGAAGGCACCACCTCCTTCATACTACTACAAGTCGCCACCACCTCCAATGAAGTCGCCACCTCCTCCGACGTACTACTATAAATCTCCACCTCCTCCAGTGAAGTCACCACCTCCTCCATACCATTACAAGTCCCCACCTCCACCTTCCCCATCGCCACCACCTCCATACTTCTACAAGTCACCACCTCCTCCTACGAAGTCACCACCTCCTCCGACATATTACTATAAATCGCCACCTCCTCCAGTTAAGTCACCACCTCCTCCGTACTACTACAAGTCGCCACCTCCTCCAGTGAAGTCGCAACCTGCTCCGTACTTTTACAAGTCACCACCTCCTCCTGTGAAGTCACCACCTCCTCCATACTACTATAAGTCGCCACCTCCTCCTACGAAGTCACCACCTCCTCCAACGTACTACTATAAATCTCCACCACCTCCTGTTATGTCACCACCTCCTCCATACCACTACAAGTCCCCACCTCCACCTTCCCCATCACCTCCACCTCCATACTTCTACAAGTCTCCACCTCCTCCTACGAAGTCACCACCTCCTCCGACGTATTATTATAAATCCCCACCTCCTCCAGTGAAGTCACCACCTCCTCCATATTACTATAAATCACCACCTCCACCATTGCTCTCTCCACCTCACCCATATTAGTGAAAATCATGCATCTTCAAGTCTTATATGACTCTCTAAGACAGTAGCTACTGCCTGCATGGATTCTAATTGGGACACAAATAACCAAGTCTCTTTTGAAGTTATATGTGAAGAAAATTTCTCATTGTTTCATTCCAAGTCAAATTTGTTTGTTTAATAAATTGGGTTTTAATTAAAATCCTTCATATATGTATTTCGTTGGAACATTCATTGTAATTGTTTCTTGTGAATTAATGAGACCCTAATATTGGGTTATGTTACTATAAATGAGAAACATGAGTTCGTATGATTTTTATCATAAGCATGTGTAGATTTGTTTAATTTTTGTGGATTTTACTATTTTTAGTTATTCCAGTGGGATATGGTTTCATAACCGATGGTTTGTCGATCCTACTTCATGTTTCACAAATTGGCTAATATGATTAATTTAGCTTATGATAAGTTTCGGAATTAGATATTATTGCATTACTTTTAGGAAAATTCAAAAGTCCATGTGATGCTAATTTTATCATGAAACGCTAGGTATCATTAATTTTAAAGTTGGTTGTAGAGATTATAATGTTTGAAGCATAAATGCATTTGTAATCAAAATATATTACATAATTTTATGTGATAATACATTTTAAACTTGGACATGATTTGCTTAAAAACGTGTACTACTGTGTGTAATTGTAGATATAAGATTAATCCTCTAACGATAACTGATATAAAATTAATCAACTAACGATAACTAAGGTGCCTTTTTGAGTAAGCACCACTATGACCCAGAACTTTAAAGGGTCCACCCATTTGTCATAACTTCGTGTTGCTCATGTGTCTTGTTATGTGTCTTATGTTGATAGGTCTAGCCCATTGTGGCTGCTGCAAAGCAGCATAGAGTAAGTAGGTTATGGTTCGACCTTGGGCGAGTATTTGTGACAAATCTTAATGGATTCATAAAAAAATTCAGCTAAAATGTATCCTGTTTTAGCTGAAATATTGAAGATGATTGCGGTTTTATTGGACAGGGGGAAAGCGAATAATGCCAATGTTTCTGTCGCTTCGATCTTTTCAAAACTTCATTACCTAGTTTCATCCATGCTTGTGTTCCAAATGTTTGTGTGCTTATGGTTGGCGTGAAATTATTTTTCAACCTTGATTCAGTCATTCTTTAAAAGTGGATCAAGAATATCTATTTTTTATTTTCCTTGCTATTGTTTTAAGCACATTAAGCGGTTAGTGATAGATCGGTTTTGTAAATTAGTTGGGCATCATATGATGTTCATTTTCCTGTGGGACTAGGGGATTATAAATTTGGGGTCACACTTGTCTACACATTTAGGCCTCGTTTGATTCAGGTATAAGAATCGGTGAGATTAATAATACCAGTATTAATAGTACTGGATTATTAATCTTGGTATTAATTTAATACTAATACCCTATTTGATTCATGCAGTATTAATACTGGGATCATGCTGATGTTAATACCATATTTGGTTATGTAACTCGTATATGGGATTATATTTTGAACTAACAAAATAAATAAAAAATTAGAAAGAAAAAAAAATTAAAAATTAAAAAAATATTATAAGCATTTAAAAAAAAACAATTTTTTTAAAAAAATAAAAAATAAAAAATAAATTAAAATAATAATAATGTAGTAGTAGTAGTCAGGGGCGGAGGGAAGAAGGGGCGAGGTGGGGCCATGGCCCCACCTGGACTTAAAAAAAAAAAAATTTAGTATAGGGTGCTTTGTGCGAGAAAGGAAACAAGAGGGGCCAACATGTAATTAATTTTGGGCGGCAGTAATTCTGGGCCGAGTGAGCTGTAGTGGGGGGACTGTTTTGTAAGGTTGAAAACTTAAGCGGGGGGGAGGGGGGGGGGTATGTGTTATTAGGTTTAACAGTTGGAGGTGTTAGGTTGTATTTTATATAAGGTTAGGATTTTTGGGTTATAAAGAAAGAGGTATCAGCAGCAGCCAGCAGCAATAGCAAACAGGCAGCAGTAGCAGCTGCCCTTTTTTCTCTTCTCTCCATTTTTTCTCTTTATTTACTTTGCAAACAGCAACTTCCGTTCAATTTTCTTTTTGCAAGCAACAAGTATCAAGCGTTCATCTCTTCTCTTCATTTTTATTCTTCATTTACTTTGGTATTTGATTATTTGAGGTTAGATTTCTTTTTTATAATTTTATATATATTGTTTTAAAATTTTGAATATTAAGAATTTATTTATTGATGTTGATTATTTGTTTATTGATGTTGATTATTCTAGACTTTCTAGTAATGGCATTTTTGGAAATATATGGTTCATTTTTCTTAATCCTGGATAAACAATACCACCTCACCCCTGGTATTAAATTATACCACAAAGAGTTATATTAAGTTAGTACCGGTATTAGTAATTCTATCACATTTGTGTGAATCAAACAAGATATTTTAAAAAAGTGGTATTAATAATCCCATCCCACTTTTTAATACCCGAATCAAACGAGACCTTAGGGTCAGACAGAGGAGCCATTGCATTCGGGCCAAGCCTACACAATTTATTAACATTTATGATCTAGATGATGTACAAATGTGATGACTCGGGTCGGGTGAGTCTAGGTTCCTTAACCGTTGAAGTGGGGTCTCCCATGATATGGTTATGTGATGGTGTGACACTAGGGTAATGCCGACAGTTGAGGCAGATTTATTTTGAAATACCCAAAGCCCGTCCCATTTACTATATGCATGGACGTTAATCTGCCACATCCCAACTCGTTGCATTTATATGGTATTAGAAGGGTCATTATTATATTTGGGTAAGGTCGGGTGAAATGAGCTAAATTTACTTGAACTTGAACTCGATCCCGATCCCACCTCAGGTTTCATTGTCAAAACTGTCCTCGCCCCGTTTACACGGTACAGTGGTAGCAAAACCTGACCCGTTCAGTCGGGTTGAAAACTCGCCTTGTCAGGCTTTTTTGTTATCCCTAGTTGAGTTGATCCATTTTTCCAATCATATATGAGCAGTCCAGTTCAGTGTATTGTACTGTTATAATTGTGAGTCCAACTTTCAGCATGTTTTCAGTATTTCTACAAAGAAGACTCTGTGCCTAGATTCTGGGCTAAAGTATGTAATTGATAACTTGTCTTCATGGAGCAATTTCAGTAGTAGTTTAGGTGAAAACATTTCTGTAGATGGAGTATGTGGTTGTTTGAGTGATGAAGTATTCCATCTACTCCTGGAGTTCCCAGGTTTGAGTCTCGCATGCAGCATATATGTATATATATAATAGATATATATATCCTTCTCTTAGTGATGTAGGTTTTAGTTTGAGCATGTGCGTTTGTCCTAGTGGAGGAGGACTCCACCTGTACCTTTTTGATAGACAACGATGAGTACATTGATAGATATGGATTTCAATAGGGGAGGGAGATGGGTGTGGAGAGATTCGAAACAAATATCTCTCCTTTAAAGAGTCTTTACACTTGAGCTATAAGTCATGTTTTGACTCCACATATACACGGAGTTCTCAAGTTTGAGTCTCATAATTGGTTAGTGGAACATATATTCCTTTGCCCCAATGTGATAATGAAGGTTTCATAAAAATAAAAGTAGGTGGGGTCATAGGAATCACGGACACTTCTATTGAATTGACAAGAACGTGTGACTTGAGTCCTAGATTTATTAGAAATAACGATAATTTAAATTTAGAATTCCTGCTACATCATTTCTTGTGCAATTGCAAATTAGGAATGCATACTATTCTTTCTTAAAATGCGGGATATTGAAAAATAGGGCTTGTATGAAAAAAGTTTTCTACAGAAGAACCAGAGAATAATAATTTTTTAAATTAAGGGTCTATATTTGATCAAATTCTAAAATAATTGCAAAGTTAAGGTGATGTTTGGTTGATGTTTTGAGTTGAGTTTTTAAGTTGAGTATTTAAAATATGGTGTTTGGTAGAATTTGGAAGTATGTTGAAAAGTGAATTTGGTTTTTGTTTAAGTTTTTTTCAACAAACTAAAAAATCTCATAATTTTTTTTCAAAAAATAGTCGCAATGGATCTTATTTTATAGATCTCAACGAGTAGGTTTCAAATATATATATATATATATTTTTTTTTATCTAATTTTGATTTTTGGATTTAAAGTTACGGTGTTTTAAAAGTTTTTTTAGAAAGAGAAAGTAAAGTGAAATAAATTTTGGGAAGTGTAAAAATAGAATTGATTTTGAGTTGGGTTTTTAAAATTTGAAAAAAAAACTCACCAAACATGCTATAACTTTGCAGTAAAATTTTAAATTGTATTTTTTATGGAACATGCAAAATCAAGTTTGCACTACATGTTTTTTAGCATATTATTATAAATAAATGTTTAATTGACTGTGCTTTTGAATAATTTTAACAAATTATATATTCAAAACCTATTTATTAATAACATGCACATAATATTTTTTTCGGAATTATGTAAAGTTAAGTTTGCACTATTTATTTTATAAAATATTAATATGTATTTTTGTTTATTTGATATTGTTTTAAAGTTTAATGAATGAAAAATAAGAATATATTTGTTAAAAAATATAAACACATCATGCAAAACAAATTTGCACAAAATTTTTTTGATTGCAAAGTTAAGTTTGCACAAAACACATTTTTTTGCAAAGTTAAGTTTGCACTTAACACGATTTTGTGCAAAGTAAAGTTTGTATTCGGTCAAAATCCTTATTTTAAAACACAATTGATAAATAAGCTCTTATTTCATAATAATAATGATATATAGGCCCTTATTTCTAAAAAATATTATTCGTTAGTTTTTTTACGAAATCACGCAAGCCCTTTTACCTTATTTCCAAATAAATAATTATGTTCAAGCTACTACTTTTAGTAAAATACAAAATTCAAACTATATTCTTAATTTGGACGGCGGGAGTATAATTTGTGTGAAAAGGTCGAATGACAAGATTTTATACCATTATAGATGCACAAACTAAACTTAATTTATACGTCAAATCACCAATTTATTTTCCTAAAATGGATATGAAACTCGAACTAGAGGGCTGGTCAGTGTTCTTGCTTAAATACATTCTTTGTCTTAAATTAAGAACTCTATTTTTTAAAATATAATTAATTAAATTGATAATTTTATACTAAAGTCGAACGGGAAGTCTTAAAATTGCAATTCCATAAAATTTAATTCTGATTCCATATATCCAAAAACACCCTATATATATTTTTCTAGAACAGTGTAATTAATTAATTAATTAATTATATTACTTGCATTTATTAATAAACCTGTAGTGCAAGTGAAAAATTTTTATTCAGCATGAGGAATATATATTTTCTTATTTATTTGTCAGCTCTATATTGTTGGTGTCACACCCTCCTAAAATTGGAAAGGCAGTGACTTGGTTCTAGTGGCAGAACCACTATTTCGGTTAAGGGAGATCAAAATTAATTCAAACACAGTAAATCATATTTAAAATCTTAAAATTTTAACACAAATATAATAGCATTAATAATAATAGTTTATATAACTCAAATAGCAAATGTGAACAATTACGAGAAATTACAATAACATTCTACGATTTTTCATAATTTTGAAAGTATTGTAATACTTCATCTTTGTTAATATTATTGAATTTTTTCGTTTAATGTAGGTCACCAAATAATCATTCATAAATTCATTTCCCATTCGGTCGCGTAGCGTATTCTTGATGATATTCATTACTAAGAAAGCTCATTCAAAAGTTGCTCTTGCAACTTGACAAGCAAATACACTGATGAAATAACCAAGTCTAAAACTGGTTTGTGAGAGAATGAGGAGAGAGAACCAAAGAGCTTATTCATTTATTTTTATTTTCTTTTAACGATAGAGCCAGAGGTGAGAAAGAGATGGTTTTGTTTGGTTATAATTCAAATTTTAAGGGTTCGTTTCGTTGCGTAAATTACCTAATTTTAGAATTAGTTAATTTTCGATTAAAGAATTGTAAATTGCTTATTTATGAATAATTCAATTTTAATTCAAGTAGTGTTTGTAAAACTTAAATCTAGAAATTCCGATTGTTAGAATAAAAACATGTTCTCTATTGTTCTATGTTATTTAAAATTTTGTCTAGATGCATCAACATCACAGGTAGAAACTAGATCTTCTCGAAAAATAGAGTTAGAATGAATTATCTAATTCTAGAATTAGGCAATTTCAAGTTTTACCTGAAATGACATAATTTGAGTTTTTGTGAATCAACTTGAATTATCATATTTACAATTGTTCAATTTACACAACCAAACACTAATAAATAAAAATTTTGTAAATTACTTAATTGTAAATTATCTAATTCGTAATTTAAAGAACAACCAAACGGGCCCTAAGAGTTTTCGATTAGTACCTAGAGTTTTGGCCTTTAAACTTAGGTACCCTCAAGTATAAGATTCTGTACATAAATCTCTCTCTCTCTCTCTCTCTCTATATATATATATATTTTTTTTTTTTTAAAAAAATATCCCATATATAATAAAAAAAAAGTTTCAGTTTTGACCCCCTTCCCCAACGTAGCTACACCCCTCCTTGGTTCTGGCCTTTGCTGTGCTCAAAGTCAATGTCCTATACTTAAATTTGGTCCCATTTGAAAAAAGAAAATAGGAAAACAAGAAAAAGAAAAACCTTGGATTTGTTCGGATTACTTATTTAAATGTCTCTAAGCTAGCTGGCTGTTCTTCATTTAACACTCATGCAGGAGTTGGCTCCTCTCAATTATCATTTAGTCAAATTTCATTTAATGGAGTTCAATTTAAAAATTAAATAAATGTGTTTTTTAATGAAATTGATAGATATTATTTCTATAATAAATAGATTATCCTTACAAGATTTCATCTTAAGATTTAACTTAAAAGTGTACGAGATGATCATGTAAAATTTTAATAGTCGAAAATTAATATATGTCAAATTTTTAAAATTTTTGATGAAATTTTTTGGAATTGATCTACTCACTATAGATATCTTCTTCACCAAATTTCATAAAAAATTCATTTGTTTAACCCTCTAACTAAAGGAGCCAAGCCATGCCTCATGGATTAAGAACTCTTTGGATCTGTTTGATAACATGGAAAATAATAAGAAAAACAGTTGATTTTTGTAATAAGATAAAAAATAAGTTAAAGCATGTGGTGATGTGGTGAGATGTCTTTTTTACTTTTTGGCTAGGGGTTGAGAAAGAATTTTTTGTTAACAAAAAATAATGAAGGATGTACGACATCGATCTACTCATAAAAATGAATACGATATGAAGAGTATCTCATTACATATTTCAAGTTATTTTTCAACTTCTCACACAGATCAAGTGTTTTTTTTTGTTCAATTTCACGTTATAAAACGGAGTCTTAGAGGTTCTATAATATTTTTTTTCTTCTAAATTATACTTAAGCGATATCTGCAGCATTTTGAAAAGTCATATTGAAGAGTGTCTCTTTCAAATTCTAATGATTTGTTTGAGAACAAGATAGAAATGATAGTAAAAATAGTTGATTTTTCTGCATACTTAAAAATGAGTTGAGTGATGTCGTCATATGTTCACTTTGGTTCCAATTTTTAACAAGATGAAAAATGATAGAAAAATAATTAATTTGTGTGAAAAGTTAAAAAGTAAGTTAAGGAATGTAGGGAGATATTCTCTTACGTTTTGGTTTTTTTTGATGGGATGGTAAAAAAGAAAAAAATTATACAATAAATAAAGAACGATATAAGATATCTACTCATAAAAAATGGAGAGTATCTTACGACCTCATTCAACTTATTTTTTAAACTTTTTACACAAATTCACTGTTTTTTCTAAAATTTTTCATCTTGTAATCAAATTGAAGCATACTTTAAAAATTCTTTGAGTGGTAAGAAAAAAAAAATTCAAAAAAAATAAATAAAGGTGAATGACACATTTATTTATAAAAATAAATATTAAATCGAGAGCAACCACCACTGGTCCAACTGAGGTCGTTACTGATCGCTAGCAGTGATGAGTTGCATTTTCTTAAAAAAATAAAAATAAATAAATAAATCAAATAATTTGACTTTGAACATTATAATTTATTTGTAAAAATATAAATTAAAATCATTAGTGGATACACAAAATGCAGGCAGGCTGTAATTTGACTTTCGCAAGTCCTAAAACTATACCTCTTCTCGAGAAGACAACGCGTTTACTTGTTTTTTGAAAAATGATTATCCAGCCCCAATGTACCAACTCCATAATCCGTCCACTTGTCTTCTCTACCAATTTATTTATGATTGATTATACAAGTCTATAATAATTTACATCGGTGATCGCGATACTAGAATTAACGGTGGGTTTGATTGGAATCTTCCCATGTCGAATCTCGCCAATTAGAAATACTTTTGATGGCCAGTAGTGTGTTCTCTTACAAGTAGAAATTAGTTGAAGTGCACAAAAGCTGATTCGGATACTATGTGCATGGCTTGACAAAAAAAAAAGATGGGTACTATTTACACTCCACAAAACATTCGGTAACACTCTACTTTTTATTTACCCGATGACAAGTAAGTAAGTGTATGTTACTCACCAATGACAAACAAGTAAGTGCATGCTACTCGCCTAACAAGCGAGTAACGTGCACTTGCTCGCTTGTCAACAAATGAATGAAACATGGTGTAAAACCAAATATTTGATGGTATGCAAATAGCAGCCACAAAAAAAGGGGGTTGTACAACATTTATTAGTGACCAATGCATATATAAAAACACATCTCTATACCCTCGAAATAATCTTATCGCATTGCACCTCCAAGAATTGTTGATTTATTTAGTAAAATTTGAGATCTAGGTGGGAAACCATTAACCAATGGTAGAGAATGTGTGAGATTTAGTTGCAATTATTTAAATGCATTCAAACAGGCTACAGCCTGTTTACTTCACTAAAGAAACGTATAATATCTATTCAATTAGTGCATGGATTAGTATATAAAGTGTTAGCTTCATATTCAAAAGTACAACACAAACCAGTAGCTCTAATTTCAAATGGGAAGCCTAAGGAAGTTGGGGCAATGGCCTCAACAACTAGTATATGCTTTGGCATTTTGCTTGATCGCCACTAGCGTAGTTGCTGGAAAACCTTATATATACACTTCACCACCACCCAACCACCCGAATCACAATTATAAACACCCACCTTATGTCTACAAGTCACCGTTGTTGCCGCCAAAGCACATTGGTCACCCACCATACTTTTATAATTCGCCTCCATCACCAAAACATGTAAGACATCCACCGTATTATTATAAGTCACCGCCACCACCTAAGCATGTAGGGCATCCACCTTACTACTACAAATCTCCACCGCCACCCTCAAAGTCACCACCTCCTCCGTATTTCTATAAATCGCCACCACCACCATCTAAGTCACCACCACCTCCATACCACTACAATTCACCACCTCCTCCAATGAAATCACCACCTCCTCCCACGTACTATTATAAATCTCCACCTCCTCCAGTGAGGTCACCACCACTTCCGTATTACTACAAGTCCCCACCTCCTCCGTCAAAGTCACCACCACCTCCATATTATTACAAATCCCCACCCCCACCATCAAAATCACCTCCAACTCCACCTCCGTACTACTACAAATCCCCACTTCCACCATCTCCGTCACCACCCCTTTCGTATTATTACAAATCACCACCGCCCCCATCTCCGTCACCACCTCCTCCTCCATACCACTATAAGTCACCACCTCCTCCGTCTAAGTCGCCCCCACCTCCATACTACTATAAGTTGCCACCTCCCCCATCAAAATCACCACCACCTCTATATTTCTACAAGTCCCCACCTCCACCTTCATCATCACCACCACCTCCTCCATACCAGTACAAATCACCACCTCCTCCTGTGAAATCACCACCTCCTCCGACCTACTACTATAAGTCCCCACCTCCTCCGACAAAGTCGCCACCACCTCCATATTACTACAAATCCCCACCCCCACCATCAAAGTCACATTCTCCTTCGTACTACTACAAATCCCCACCTCCACCATCACCATCACCACCCCCTCCATATTATTACAAATCACCACCGCCCCCATCAAAGTCGCCACCTCCTCCTCCATACCACTATAAGTCACCACCTCCCCCATCTAAGTCGCTCCCACCTCCATACTACTATAAGTCGCCACCTCCCCCATCAAAGTCACCACCTCCTCCATATATTTACAAGTCCCCACCTCCTCCAGTGAAATCACCACCTCCCCCAACATACTACTATAAATCTCCGCCTCCACCTGTGAAGTCACCTCCTCCTCCATACTACTACAAGTCTCCACCTCCACCTTCCACATCACCACCACCTCCATACTTCTACAAATCCCCACCTCCACCATCACCATCACCACCACCACCACCTCCATATTACTACAAGTCCCCACCTCCTCCAGTGAAATCGCCACCTCCTCCATACTACTATGAGTCGCCACCTCCTCCAGTGAAGTCGCCCCCTCCTCCAACGTACTACTATAAATCTCCTCGTCCTCCGGTGAAGTCACCACCTCCCCCATACCATTACAAGTCCCCACCTCCTCCTTCCCCATCACCACCACCTCCATACTTCTACAAGTCACCTCCTCCTCCTACGAAGTCACCACCTCCTCCGACATACTACTATAAATCACCACCTCCTCCTACGCAGTCGCCGCCTCCTCCGACCTACTACTATAAATCTCCACCTCCTCCAGTGATGTCACCACCTCCTCCAATGTACTATTATAAATCCCCACCTCCTCCATTGCTCTCTCCACCTCACCCATATTAGTACAAAATGATGCTTCTTCAATCTATATGACTCTCTAAGATAGTTGCTACTAGCTGCGTCAATTCTAATTGTGACACAAATAACCAAGTCCATTTTGAAGTTGTATGTGAAGAAAAATTCTCATTGTTTCATTCCAAGGCAATTGTGTTTATTTAATAAATTGGGTTTTAATTAAAATCCTTGATATATGTATTTCGTTGGAACATTCATTGTAGTTGTTTCTCGTGAATTAATGATGCTCTAATATTGGGTTACGCTATTGTAAATGAGAAACATGAGTTTGTATGATTTTTATCACGAGCATGTATAATTTTTTTTTATGTTTTTTGTGGATTTTACTAATTTTAGGTATTCCAATAGGATACGGTTTCATAACCGATGGTTTGTTGATCCCTACATCATGTGTTTCACAAATTGGTTAATATGATTAATTGAGTTTATGATAAATTTCGGAATTAGCTATTATCGCATAACTTTTAGTGGAATTCAGAAGTCCATATGAAGCTAATTATATCATGCAACGCTAGGTATCATTATTTTTATAGTTGGTAGTAGAGATTATAATGTTTGAAGCATAAATGCATTTGTAATCAACATATATTAGATAATTTTATGTGACAATTAATACATTTTAAACTAGGACATGATTTGCTTAAAAACATGTACTACGCTGTGAGTAATTCTAGATATAAAATTAATTAACATTCGTTAACTAACGATTAAGTAAGGTGCCTTTTGAGTTAGCACCAATATGATCCGGAACTATAATGGGTCCACTCATTTGTTATAACTTCGTGTTGATCATGTGTCATGTTATGTGTCTTATGTTGACAGGTCTAGCCCATTGTGGCTCCTGCAAAGGAGGATAGAGTAAGTAGGTAAATGGTCAAGCTTTGGCGAGTATTTGTGACAAAAATCTGAAAGGATTCATAAAAAAATCAGCGAAATTAGCTCATGTTTTAGCTGAAATATTGAAGATGATTGCAGTTTTATCCGTCAGGGGGAAAGAAAATAATGCCAATTTTCTTCGGATTCAGGTTTCATTATGTACTTTGATCTTTTCGATACTTCATTACGTAGTTTCATCCACGCTTGAGTTTCAAATGTCTGTATGCTTATTGTTGGCGCATAATTATTTTTCAACCTTGATTCAGTCATTCTTTAAAACTGGATGAAGAATGTTTATTTTTCATTTTCCATGCTATCGTTTTAAGCATAATAAGAGGATAGTGATAGATCGGTTTTGTAAACTAGTTGGGCACCAAATGATGTTTATTTTCCTGTGGGACTAGGGGATTATAAAATTCGGTGTCACACTTATCTATACACATTTAGGGTTAGGCACCCTATGTACACTAACTAGGTCAAACCACCCTAGTGGGCGGAGTCATTGCATTGGGCCAAGCCTACACAATTTATTAATATTTATGATCTAAATGATGTACAAATGTGACTACTTGGGTCGGATGAGCCTGGGTTCCTTAACGTACCGTTGAAGACGGGTCGTTCTTTATTATTGTTTATGTTCAAGTCACTGTATTTTTAATAAAATCAATAGTCAAACTATATTCTTAATTTGAGCAGTGAGTTCAACTCACAGTCACCGACAAGACGTAAGGATTTCTATTAGAATTATGTGTGAAAGGTTTTGTCTCAAATTGAGAATTATATTTTTTTGGAACTTGATCAATATATGTATCATAATCATTTATGTTCCGAATCAAATGAATTCTGTATTTCGGACATCGAGTGAAGATATAGTGGGCTACTATGTCTTTTCTCGATGTCCGAAATTAAGAGTTCATTTTATTTGGGACATAATCAATGTAACAAATTTTACGATCCCTCATGGCACAAATTGTGTTTCCAACCTTGTATTAGTTTGAAATTAGTGTGTTCCTTCAAAAAAGTGAAAAATTCAAAGTGGATTTCTTAATTTAAGACAGGGAGATTGCCATTAATTAAATTAATATTATTGTACAAAAGCCAAACTGAGACTCTTAATTTTAGACTGAGAGTGCTTATAAGAATGTAAGTTGGATATTTTTTTTCAGTTTGCACCTTATAAGATGATATAACATATTTTCAATTTTTTTTTCAGAATGTGTAATTACATTGCGTGCATTTAAAAATAATCCTATATGGACCTTGAAAAAAAAGTATTCAAAATAATTAAAATTATCTTTTATATCATTTTGTTAATTTGTCACCCATATAAAAATTATCACCCTAAATTTATCCTATATAAACGGATTCTAACACTAAATTTTAGCTTTAGATTATATCTTGATCGAAGAATCACACGTTATACAATAAAATCAAATGAATTAGCACAAAATTATAAGTTTCTAGTTGAATACTTAACGAATTTAAGTGTCATTGAGTTCGCCTATTTGACACAAAATAATAACGAATCAGTTACGTTTTTACCTTTAATAAATTCGGGTGGCCCGTTCGTTAAAAACTACTGATGTAATTAGACAAGTGAACAGAGAATAGAAGAAACCACTCTCAATGCATTTATTCAATATGAGATAGCCAACTATGCAATACGTACGACGCTAAACAAACTAAGCATAAAAATAAATCTGCAGAATCTTAGCCACTGGAACAGTAAGACCTAAAGAATAGTAAACATAAAACAAACTGAGAAATTGTCTTCCTAAATACTAGGAAATCAAAACAACTGTTAAAATTTTCATTTTTTTAATATAATTAAAGTTTATTAAATCAAAAATGATTTGTATCTATTTTAAAATTTATTAATGTTTAACCCTACTTTTTTTTAGTAATTTTATCTCTAGACGCATCTTGTTATATATATATATATATTTGTTGCTTTAACAAATATAATTGAATTGTGTCGTATGTTCGCCCAATAACAAACCTAGTCGTATACAAGTTCGAAAAATGTCATTCAGTAGCTTATCAGGGTTGTCTTCGAATAAAACCAAATTTTATCAAGCTTTCATTAAGACCCCATATACAAT
Organism: Lonicera japonica; assembly: GCA_021464415.1. Lineage (NCBI taxonomy): Eukaryota > Viridiplantae > Streptophyta > Magnoliopsida > Dipsacales > Caprifoliaceae > Lonicera > Lonicera japonica. The sequence continues at coordinate 32,244,114 of CM038463.1, read as the reverse complement.
ACTGACATAAACTCTCCCAACCAGACTCTTTGCCATGTAAGAGCATCTTCAATGGAAAAATGGATTAGATACTTTTCGACCACGGATATGCAAGCATGTCTTTCCTATGTGGCATAAAAAAGTCTCTTGATGGATAAATCTTACAAAATTATCTCCAATGGGATTACCCAAGTGATTGTTTATTAATAAATTAATAAATTAATAATTTTATAATGCGTAATTTTCATTAATAAATAATTTATAAAATTGCAGTTAAAATATTTGAAAACTTAAAAAAGAAAAGTATGTAGAAAAAAATGATGATGTAACATTAATATATTGTCTAAGAGACCATTTAGAAATAGAGGGTCATTGTCACAATGTTTATTTTTATTTTTGTCACATCTTCATCGTCATTATGAATAGTTACATTGAAGAAATTTTTTTTAGTTCGTTGTCCATCAATCTTATATAACATCTCATTTTTATTTAATTTATAATTGTATTAAAGATGGTCTTACACTCTTGATATTGAATTCTTGTTCCCCAATAGGAAAGGGCAAATGACTTGGTTTTGCCTTTTTGCTGTATGTGCTCAAGGTCTGCTCAAGGTCCAATTTCCCATACTTGGATTTGGTCCCATCTAAAATTAAAATACTATGATTTGGTCGGACTACTTATTTAAATGTCATTAATCTAGCTGGGGTCAGACCAAAAAAATAAAATAAAAAATCTAGCTGGTTTTACTTCATTCAACAATCATGTATTAAGAGCATATTTAATAGATTCTTCACGTACAGAATTTACTAAAATTTCCAGTTAGTGATTTGTATGGCATTTTAAAGAGTTACTTTGTATTTTTTATAAATTCTGTCCAATCAAATCTTAATATAATAATGATTTTTTTTTAAATTTCAAGTTGGTGATACGATCACTAGGGGTGGTGAAATGCATTTTCTTAAAAAATTAAGATTGGATGATATTTTAGACAATTAGTTTATACAACCCATAATCTTGTAATATAATGATAAGTTTTACGTATTAACTGGTATTTGAGTAGGGCACGGTAGGGCTAATTATGGATTCAAATCCTTTCTTCTTTTTGGTTAAATAGTAATTTTTTTTTTAGTTAGTTTAACAGTAAAGGTATTTGTACCAGTTTGGATGGACCTTGACTAAGACCATCTCCATTCGGTAGTGTATTAAGTTAAATTTGGCATTTTTCTTAATGCAGCACATAGTTTATATGTTAAACATGTACTGTAATAATAGATATGTAGTGTAAATTTGGCATATAACTATCTTATTAGCTGTGCGATATACTTAGTATATATCATGAAATGAAAAAAGGGTCACTTATAACACACGACGAAATGAATGTCGTGCATGGCAATAAAGGTGACCCACTCAAAACACTCCTTCTAACAATCAAAACACTCCCTTCAGTGGTTAAACAAGTTCATTTCTCAAACCCCCAACTTCCCACAAATCATCACCACGTCTCCTCAATCAAGCCCCCAATTTCTACAATCACTGTATGGGGTGGTTTTTTTTGTGTGTGTGTGTGGGGGGGGGGGGGGGGGGAGAGGGGATAGGGTTTATACCCTATTACGCTTTCTGCACTACAAATCATTGGGCAACATGTATGCTAGATCAACCAATTTACCTTACATTATTACCCTATCGAATGGAGATGGCCTAATTAATCAGTCATTTATTCTAGGATTAGAGGATTCACAAGACATTGCTTGTGGCCTAACCCTCAAAGTTTGCATCTCATAAGACTTGAACTCATGACTGATGCTTCATACAACACTTATCATGATTCAAGCTTGTTACTACTTAACCAAATCCTATCGATAATTATAATTCATTAGTATAAAAGAATAAATAATATATATATATATATGTATATATTTTGGTTTAAACAAGTGTGTGTGTATATATATTTTGGTTTAAACAAGTAGTGTTTGGACCAACTTTTACGCACTTTGACTAATCTTTCTTTATAATTTAAATCTTTTTTACTACTGGCCACATAATGTTTTTGTAGTTGACGGAATTTAATTTGAGGATCTCCCAATCAACTCTAGAGTTGAACCCTGAACGATATAATAATAATAATAATAATAATATAATAATAATAATAATAATAATAAATAGAGCAAAATGCAGGCAGGCTGTAATTTGACTTTTACAAGTCCTAACACTAAAATTATGGTGACGGCAATATTTCATGTTTAGTATTATAGAATCCGCCTCAGACAACGCGTTTACATGTTTCGTGAAAATGACTATCCAGCCGTACGCAAATGTACCAACTCCATAATCTTTGACCTTTTTCATGTATTTTCTACCAATTTATTTATATATCTGTATGTCTCGAGTGACATACGGATATATTCAAAATGTGAGATATTTCGATAGTTAAAACATTCATAATGAATCGAATCTATTACGAGGAAAGTGTGTTCAAAATTAATTTACTATTGCCTATTGCACATAAAATATATCATTGTATATTCAAAATGTGTTCTAACTCGTGCTGCTCTCCAAGAATTGTTTATTTATTTAAAAAAGACTACCGGGAAGCCATTACCCAATAGTTGAGTATATGTGAAACTTAGTTATTTAAATATATTAATATAGCTCGTTTACTTCACTAATTAAACAAACATATAATGTCTATTCAACTATTGCATGGATTATTGTATAAACAGTTATCTCTGTACTCAGAAGTACTGCAGTACATCAGCAACCAATAGCTCTAATTTCAAATGAAAAGTTAGGAAAGTTTAGGAGTGCTAACGTGAATTTGAAAACCGATCGAATCGATCCGTAAAATTTTGAATAAAATAAAAAAAAAAACTGAAACCTAAAATGAGAAAACAGAACTGAAACTGAATAGTTTGGTTTGGGTTCGGGGCTAGACGATCCAAAACCAAACCAAACAGAACTAAATTATGTATACAAAAATGAAAGATGTTAATATATACCCTAAAGTTACACGTTAAGTATACAATGATGCAAAAAAGATCAATTTTTATAAGAATATTTTATTTATTAATTACATGTTGTGATTCTCTTAAAAAAGAAGAAGTCATTAATGCATGCCTTTTTATTGAATTATAACTACACGATGCTAAGATTTGTTTTATCACATATACAACGGTAAGATAATTTATCATTTTATTTAATGTGTTTTATTTTTATAAATGTATAAATAAAATAGTAACTAAATAGATAACATGGTTTCTATATGTTTGCTCCTTATTTCTAAAAAGCCATGACTTTAATTCGAATCTAAACCAATCTTACGTTACTATTAGTATTCTATTGTTATATTAAATTGATTTAGAAAAAAAAAAAAACTGTATGTCAAAACTGAATAAAACAGAGTCAAAACCGAAATGAAAAGTTTGGTTCGAGTTTGGGTTTAGAAGATTTAGCAATTGAAACTGAACCGAACCATACTGAAACCAAATTTTTACAATTGGTTTGAGTTTAGAGCATCTTAATTTATGCCCTGACCGAACCCAGAAACACCTCTAGAGAAATTGGGGCAGTGGCCTCAACAACTAATTTATGCTTGTGTAATATTTTAATTCGCATCAATTTTTGTGAATTGCTTGTATAATGTGTCTGGTTGAACACTTTCTTTGATTAACTCTAAATCATTAATTTTTTAAGTGTGATCATCTGCCAATAGAAAGTCTAAATTTGTTGATCCTACCTGAAAAGGGGGTCAACATGACCCATTTATTTCTATTGATTGAAACTTACACGTCATCTCCACGTTTTGCTCTAATCAAATTTAACTTCAAGGACCCAGGAAGGATCTGAAAATAAATGCAAAATTTTTAAAAGACAAACGACGGAACGTTAAACCCTACATTCCTATTCTTCTTCTTCGCCACCGGCAACTTTTGCGATTGGCTGACAATTATATTCCTACACTATAACCCAAATAATTGGTTTTGTGTTTAAGGCAAACTTAATTGGATATGCATATCATAGATTCATAGATCTCAATTCAACAAACTTTGAAAGAACAAAAAAATAGAAGTACAGATTCCCAAAAACATTGGCCATTCGAATTTCTAAGAGACCCTTAGACCAATTAAGCCCAGAATCTAAACCTCTTTACCGAGGGACAATAAATTAGGTCTTTGTGAGTGGATTTTAACTCTAAAATTATTTAATTGTAACAATGTGATAAATTGATTTTACATGAATAAATATTTTTGGTTTACTTAAAAGACTAATTATTTATGCAAACACCACTAGTCCATCTTCGTATAAAAGACTTATATTTAGAAGGACTAGTACTAGCTTGTTTTAAATAAAAAGGTAGGTGAATAAAAATTGAAAATTTCATAAATTCTCTTTCAAAGGAGAATTTTGTCCGTTTATTTTGCTTTTGGCCCCTAGTAGTTACACCAAAATTGATCTTGGCCCTCAAAGTTCTACCTATTATAGGTTTGTCCCCTGTAATACACCAAAACTAATCTAAGCTGACCCAAAGTTCTAACCTTTTTAGTTTTCACCACCTATATATTTTAGATGGTTTGAATACATTGACCAACCTGATTGTTAAGAAATTATTATTTTGTATAAACCCTTAATATTAAATTAGAAAGATATTTATGTCCATTTTTTATTTTCCGAATTCTTTTTGTTGTTTCTACCCTATTTTCTTTCCCTAAAGTTGAAAACTCATTATGACCCCATGTCCATTTCTGATCCGACTTTTCTAAAGTAGTAAAAATTACTTTAGAAATTTAAATACAAATTTATGTTAGATGTATACGAGAAAAATTAGTACCTGTTTAAATTTTATAATTTGGGGAGAACAGTCCCCATACCTATGCATGTGTGCAATTCTCAACCTACTTATATAATTTGATGTTTTTTTTTGAGAAACTTGTCAATTTATCAATATCTTCGAAAATGTTACATAAAATTTATCGGTTTTGTGCAAGTTATAATGTATAAGCATTATAATACATGTTGCAGGCCATGTTGTTTATAATCTTGTTATTTATCTTGTGCATTATCACAATATATTTCAAGAACCTAAACCATATATAAATGGAACATATTTTAGCACCAAGGTAAACTTATTTTATTTAAAACTTGTTGTCAACCGCTGAGCCAAACATAGGCAGTACATATATGGTACAATGAAATAAAAATAATAAGCAACTTTTGTTTACAAGCATATAGGTACATAATGTCCATAAAAAGAAAAGAATCTTCACGCATTACAAATATCTCTTTAATTATCAATTCAACTACATCAAACAAGATGAAATGGATGTCAACTCTTCACCAGCTTGTAGAAGCAGTACTTTGTTTAGTAACCCTTAGGGGGATGGTTAAAAGTGTTGTAGTATGGAGGTGGAGGAGATGGGGAAGGAGGAGGCGGGGACTTGTAGTAGTATGGTGGTGGGAGTGATTTAGAAGGTGGGGGTGGTGACTTGTAGTAGTAGGCTGGAGGAGGTGCAGGAGAAGGTGGTGGTGGTGATTTATAGTAATATGGAGGAGGTGGGGATGGGGATGGTGGTGGTGGGGACTTGTAGATATAAGGAGGGGGTGGGGAGGGAGACGGAGGTGGTGGTGACTTATAGATATATGGTGGAGGCGGTGAAGGGGAAGGAGGTGGTGGGGACTTGTATAAATAAGGAGGAGGAGGAGGCGATGGAGATGGAGGAGGTGGAGACTTATAAACATATGGAGGAGGAGGTGAGGGGGATGCAGGAGGTGGGGATTTGTAAAGATAAGGAGGAGGAGGTGATGGAGATGGAGGGGGTGGGGATTTGTAAATATAAGGAGGAGGTGGTGAGGGAGATGGAGGGGGTGGAGACTTGTCGACATATGGAGGTGGGGGTGATGGAGATGGTGGTGGAGGGGATTTATAGACATATGGAGGAGGTGGTGATGGAGATGGAGGAGGTGGAGACTTGTAGACATATGGAGGTGGGGGTGACGGAGATGGTGGCGGTGGGGATTTGTACACGTAAGGAGGTGGGGGCGATGGAGATGGTGGTGGTGGGGATTTATACACGTAAGGAGGTGGCGGCGATGGAGATGGTGGTGGTGGAGATTTATACATGTAAGGCGGTGGCGGTGGCGGTGATGGAGATGGTGGCGGTGGAGATTTGTAAACATAAGGCGGTGGTGGTGATGGAGATGGTGGTGGTGGGGATTTGTAAACATAAGGAGGTGGAGGTGATGGAGAGGGAGGTGGTGGAGATTTGTAAACATAAGGAGGAGGAGGTGAGGGTGAGGGAGGTGGTGGTGATTTGTAAATGTAAGGAGGCGGTGGTGATGGGGATGGTGGTGGTGGGGATTTGTAAACATAAGGAGGTGGAGGTGATGGAGAGGGAGGTGGTGGAGATTTGTAAACATAAGGAGGAGGAGGTGAGGGTGAGGGAGGTGGTGGTGATTTGTAAATGTAAGGAGGCGGTGGTGATGGAGATGGTGGTGGTGGAGATTTATAGACATAAGGGGGAGGTGGTGATGGAGAAGGTGGTGGTGGGGATTTGTAAACATAAGGAGGTGGAGGTGATGGAGAGGGAGGTGGTGGAGTTTTGTAAATATACGGAGGAGGAGGTGAGGGTGAGGGAGGTGGCGGTGATTTGTAAATGTAAGGAGGCGGTGGTGATGGAGATGGTGGTGGTGGAGATTTATAGACATAAGGGGGAGGTGGTGATGGAGATGGTGGTGGCGGGGATTTATAAATGTAAGGAGGAGGTGGTGATGGAGATGGTGGTGGTGGAGATTTATAGACATAAGGAGGAGGTGGTGATGGTGAAGGTGGTGGTGGGGATTTATAAATGTATGGAGGTGGTGGTGATGGTAATGGCGGTGGTGGAGATTTGTAGACATAAGGAGGTGGTGGTGACGGAGATGGTGGTGGCGGTGATTTGTAAATATATGGAGGCGGTGGTGATGGGGATGGTGGTGGTGGGGATTTATAAATGTAAGGAGGAGGTGGTGATGGTGAAGGTGGAGGTGGAGACTTATAAATGTAAGGGGGTGGAGGTGATGGGGATGGAGGTGGTGGTGACTTATAGATATATGGTGGCGGTGGTGATGGGGAAGGTGGCGGTGGTGACTTATAGATATATGGTGGAGGTGGTGATGGCAACGGAGGTGGTGGTGACTTATAGTAGTAAGAAGGTGGGGGTGATGGAGATGGAGGAGGAGGTGATTTGTAGTGGTAAGGAGGTGGCTTGGGTTGATGTGCTAGCGGCAGTGGTGACTTGTAAATGTAAACCGCCGGCGGCGGTGGTGATGAATATGTGTATGGTTTGTAGTCAGCTGCTACATTAGTGGCTATAAGACAAAATGCCAAGGCAAAGAGGACTCGAGGCCAAAAAGTGGCCATTTTTGGTGGCTTAAAGGGCTGCCAAAATCTTGCTAGTAGGGTATTTCTAGGCTTCTTGATGAATTAGAAGATTAGTTGTGATATCTTATGGAGGGATGCTTTGCCCTTTTATAGTGAATTCCTTTCAAATGTGAAGCATTTGTTTACTAGTAGTGGACTCTTCAACCCCCTAACAAACATCTAATATTTAAATTAACAAGTGGGTATATAATGGGGTTACACTAACAAGGATGGGAAATTAAACATGGAAGAAATATTCCAATGCATAGGCTGGAGACTTTTATTATGTGTTTATATATATATATATATGAATGATTGACCTAGCACTAAAAAATTTGTAACTGGAATTAGAGTTACAAAAGATTATATATCACCAAATGTCATTATTTAACCATTTTGAATTTTGTATTATCCATTTTCTAAATGGACATCTCTTATTTTGTATGAATTCTTCTACACATTATGTTTATCGATCAGCTATAAATCAAGGAAATTTGATTTTAATAATTACTCATTGGTTATAATTAATTTTTTATAAAAATGAATTTGATCGATAAGTACCTCACATTCGAACTAATAACAAATATTTGTATTAGATTTGTCTGTATTATATTTTATATCTATATATATGTACGTACATACTAACTTTCTGCGGACAGAATGATACATAATGAAGGTAGCTATGTCCCAAGGAACCATTTCATCAATACAAAATTTAAAAGAGTTTAAATATCCATAATCTCTAAGAATAATTAAATATAGGCATTAGAATTTTAAATTTAAATTTAGTAATATTATGAAAATTTAATTATGAGAAGCAGAAAAAGCGAAAAAAAAAAGAAAAAAGAAAAACATAATTGCACAAGCATCATGAGCTACGATTAAAGTACGAAAAGTTTTGAATTTATGTTAAAATTGTCTGACTCGCAGTAAATTCTTCTGTTACCATTTTCTTTTGTTTAAGAATATATATAGGATGCATTTTCGGAATAGTATATGTGCCATATCTCATAATATAAATATTTTGGCCTTTAATTACTTTAAAATTATAATTTCTTTAAAATGTAATAAAGTTAAAATAAAATTATCAGTTTGAACAAATAGAGTATTATTTAACAAAAAAATTATATTTTATTTAAAAAAATGATTTTCACTATTTTTGGGTGTTGTAGAATGAATGGATTGCTTGCTTAATTTCATATGGATATTGGCTTTAACAATTTAACAATGGAGAAGACGGATTACCAGCTCTCTTCTCCTACACTAGACTTACGAGAATACCAAGATCAGAATCCAAATCATTTTTTTGAGCCATCCCTTTTCTATTTATATGCAAAGAATTAGGGTTGCAAATGCTCATTAGGGTAAACAGTAAAATGACTAAAGAGGGTAAGGCTTGGATGACACTCCAACACTCTTTAATTATCTATAACTAATGAATTTTGACATTATACAATTGTCCTGATTTGGAGGGAAGCAGCAAGTTTCTGGTAATGGCTCGTACGATTCGATAATATTCTCCCCACGCACTCCTTGTGCCTTTTCATGCGCTAATCACGTGGCAAATTTCTTGATGAAGTCGGCCGAGTTCCATTGTCCTCGGCACGGTGCTGATATCATCATTCCAAGTCGCTCTTCTTGGCTCCTTTATTATTCGACTTGTGGGCCTCTAAGAAGTAGGGCCAGCCCAATCTTATTATAACAAACTTTTGTGCTCCCACAATTACCCCTTGAGTTTGTGGTCTCAACTAGCAAGTTGGGAGCACATACTTAACCTTAATCTTCATCGGTAAGCTTTAAAGAAAATTCGGCTCGGGTCTAGGTATCGGCCATCGTGACGTCAGGGAGGGATGAGCTTCGAGAGAGATTAGGTGAAGGAAAAGAAAGCATACCCTGACTTTAAAGAAGGATTTGTCCCCAAAACTTCTTACTACGGCAGTGAGCTGCAGGTCAGCAGCCTATATCTGCACCAAGGGTACTTTTCTTTTTGTTGTTCTTTTGTTTTTTTTCCACCCACGCTTGTGGGTTTCTAGGTTTTTCTTAAAAACTTAAGCTTTAGGAATGCTTTGTATTGTATTTTTTTACAAACATGTAACATCTAGACCTCAAAGTCGCACCGCTTGTGATCTTCTTTTCTTAATGAAAATCTACTTCTTTTGTTTATCTGCTACGAGTTGTTGTTTTTATTTTTTCCTAGTTAAACCATCGAATGCATAACTTCGAGCATTCAACATAAATTGGTTAGTGAAATTACCTAGAAACCTTCCAAATAGATGAATAATGGTAATTACTTAAGACAGATCTGTTGATTACACCAACCATAATTTCTTCAAACAATAAGGCGCTTTTCCCACTTCAAACAAATATGTTAATATGAATAACCAAAAACTCTCCAAGTAAAATGTTTGTGGCAAAGAAAATCAACGCCCCAGATCAACACTCATGTAACTAATTTAAGTCTCCAAAAATTCCTAAATAAATTGATTATTTCTGCGTACTGAGTCGAATTTCAAGCCCGATCATAACTCTAACATGTTGATTCAAGCATCAAACATAATCTGTACACATCGGCTTACTAGATTTTTCCAAACAGATCCCTGTTCGAGCCACTTTGAGTTTTTTGATTGGCTTATTTCATATCCTAAGCATCTTCACTATGTGTCACTTAGTTAGTAGCGGTGCACTTTCATGAGGCGACTGTTCGCCAGATATGTACCGCCACTTGATCCTGATACTTTTTCGATTATATATAAAAACACATATCCTTTGATTTTCTTTATCTGTTGTGTACAACAAAAACTATTCCAACAAAAGAACCCTCCCTTCAAAGGTTCAATAACAAGTTGAAAATTCAGAATGGCAAGCAACAACAACACCGCATGCTCGAGTCACCCCCGTGGCGGGGATTCTGATTATTTCATTCCTCCCTGCTCAGTCTCTCTGAGGGAGGTGTCCGAAAAAATCTATTGGCTTTAACCGGAGCTGACCGAGTGCACTCTTGAACTGGACAATGCTCGGCCTAAACTAGATTTGGCCCTCATCAAAGGGGCCCATGCTGCTAAGGAGATAGGCCTAACTGAGGTCGTCTTTGTATGCTGTGCTGCAACTCCACCAGAGTTAGGAGAAGTCCCATAGTTCCTTGAAGGAATGGTATGCTATAGTGATGGTATATAGGAATAGGCTGTGGGAAGAACTTAGACGCGAGGGAAGACTCATTTATCTTCTCCTTTTCCCCAATTTCCCCCTTTTTTTTTAGGTTGGTGACAGGTTCCGTAGTCACTTGCCTATCGTTCTCCTATTTTGCTTTTGTTGTTGTTGGCCAAGAAGCCTACCACATGTATAGTTTTCAATTAATGAATATGTATATTCATATCCATTTAAGATTCATTATCCTTGTCGATGTAATGATTGAAGAATGGTCTTTATGCCCTATTATTATTTTTAAACATTTTTTTTAGGTTCGCTAAGTACGAAATTCTAAGTTTTGAGATTGTTAATTGTTCCTCTATACGGATTTTTACTTCAAAATTTTTGAGTTTGTGATAGCCTACCAGGCTTCATTTAACTTAGCTTGGCATAGCCCACGATGTGCCCCAAAGGCATTAATGTTTGCACCAACCTACCAGACCTACAATGTTTACTTACCAAGTGTTAATTTCCCTTGAGGGAAAATGGCGTCAGTGTACTTTGAATAAAGCTGTGAGAATCCGCAAATGCGACCCCCCGGGTCTCGTCCCCGTTTGGTTGGGCGTCTGAAACGTCGGAACGGATTTCGTCGTTCCATTTGCTGGAGTATCTTTGTTGATTCATTCATATCACGTATCCCTATGTTCTATTTCTAGATGCAAAAGGGGTTCGTTCAGAGTCGCCAGTACGTTTTACGAGAAAACGGACAAAAAGGGTCATGTAAGAGGAAAGGCTATAGACAAGCCTTTCTTTACACGTTTGTCTATGAAACCAGGATTCTATAGGATTCGGAAACTATATTACGGTTTGGGAAGGTGTTAAGCACCCATTCCGCCCTTTCGGTCTCTAGTGGTCTTATATGTTTATTCTATGTTGAAAAACTTGGATGCTTTTACTGACAGTCTACTACTTTCTAAGACAAAACCCTAATTTTGGGAAAACGGGGAAAGGGATGAAAACCTTTGTGTTCCGAGATCCGATGTTTTTATATTTGAAAGATGTAAATACAAATGACAAAACCTTTTATTTTGAAAGAGTGTTCCGTATTATTTCCTCAGATAATGACGATTTCCTCGTGTTGTGATTTCCTTTGTAAAAGTTCGGATATTTATATCGAGACTAATTCAATGTGGAACTAGAACTCTTTGAGAGGAGTTCTACCAGATGTATCACAATCTATGAAACAGATGGGATATACCGGGTTTTTAATTCCTAAGTAAGTTTTACCGGTCTGGGTTTTGAAAACATGATTTTATCCGGATGGTGATATACTTACTCTTCTAGTTTTGCAAATGGTTTTTATCAGGGTCTTTTGTTTTGAAGCCGGTAGACTGTTTGTAACTTGACAATAAGTTTATTCAAATAAAACGTGGACAGAACAACAGAAGTAAAACAAGTACACAGATATTTAATGATAAATACTAGGAGAGACTTTCTTTACCTTCCCGTCGAGAATAATAATAAGAAAGAAAATATAATACGGTAGAGAGATCTCCGGCGAGAATAATCTTTTCCTTCTTCCGATATTTCTGAGAATTCGATTCCAGAGACTGGACACGTCGAGTGTCGAGAATAGATTCAATAATTCTTCAGAAATAAAACGATAATTGAGAATGGTTGATGAAAGACTAGAAAATCAGATTTTTAGCTTAGAATTCCTCAATCCTCAGTTGCTGCCTTGAACCCTTGGGGATGTTGGCCTATTTATACTGCTCGGGGAAGATTGTCGCGCGACATCTCCCCAAAAGGAGCATATGTCACGCGATAATGTGTCCAATGTCGCGCGACAAACAGCTGAAGTGATGTTTCTGACAGACTGATGTGTCAGAGAGTGGATGGTCTGGTGTCAGGAGGGATTGTCGCGCGACATAGTAAGATTGTCGCGCGATAATCTCTATTAAAAATAGGTTTGTTGACCAATAAACCCTTTCGGGGTAGTTTCGGGTACTCGGGTGGGTCCCGGACCCAAAAATAGTAGTTCTCAAAGGTCGTTAGGGTTCTTGCGGGGGTCACGGATCGGGGTGTCTACAGACCCTCTCGACTCAAGCTCCTTGCTTGCAAGGAATTGAGGCGACTGGAAGAGACCATGATCCATGGCTCCCGCAGGAACTCTAAGAAAGTGTGTGTATGCAAAAAGTGCTCATGAGTGCCTCCGGAGAGGGCTTTGTGTTTGGTTTTGCCTCCGGAGAAGGCTTGTGTTACCTCATTGCCTCTTTCGAGGACTTTCATTTGCTCCACTCGCCTCAGATCGGAGGACTACCTTTTGTTTCCACTTTGCGCCTCAGGTGGGAGGACTACCATTGCTCCACTGTGCCTCTCTGGGAGGGCTTTGCCTCAGGTGGGAGGACTACCATTGCAACACTGTGCCTCTCTGGGAGGGCATTTGATCTTCTCGCCTCAGGTGGGACGACTACCATTGCTACACTGTGCCTCTCTGGGAGGGCTTCGCCTCAGGTGGGAGGACTACCGTTGCTACACTGTGCCTCTCTGGGAGGGCTTTTGATCTTCTCGCCTCAGGTGGGAGGACTACCATTGCTCCATTGTGCCTCTCTGGGAGGGCTTTGCCTCAGGTGGGAGGACTATCATTGCTACACTGTGCCTCTCTGGGAGGGTTTTTGATCTTCTCGCCTCATGTGGGAGGACTACCGTTGCTACATTGTGCCTCTCTGGGAGGGCTTTTGATCTTCTCGCCTCAGGTGGGAGGACTACCGTTGCTACACTGTGCCTCTCTGGGAGGGCTTTTGATCTTCTCGCCTCAGGTAGGAGGACTACCATTGCTACACTGTGCCCCTCTGGGAGGGCTTTTGATCTGTAAGAAGAAAGAAAATTGCCTCTGGGAGGGCTTTCGTGAGTAATTTTGCCTCTGGAGAGGGCTTATGTTTGTGATCTGGAAAATTTTAATTGTCTTCTCTCTTAGACTGCTAGAGTGAGAGAGAAATTTTTAGTGAGGGTGAAAAGAGCTTCTCGAGATTTAATCTTTAACCGGATGTCTGTTTTCTTGTATTTTTCTGGACTTTACTCTCATGTTTTCCTCGAGTGAAGATACTTTTCTCAGAAGGCAGTTTTCGGATATCTTTTTGCTCTCCGTAGAGTGATGATTCGAGTTTTCCAAACCATCTCTTCTGTATCGTGCTGAAAAGAAAATTTGTTTGAAAGTTCAATCTCTGATCTCTGTTCTCTTCTTAGTTTTCTCTTTTGGTAGGCCCACATCGTATTCTATTTTTTCGATGCCCTTATTTCTCCCTCTTTTGGGAAAGATTTTTCCTGCCTTCTCTGTTTTTGATCAGGAGTCTTTTCATCCCTTCGTTGTGATCAGGAGCCTTACTCACCCAAAACGAAGCCCTGAGCCGGTTTTGGCCTAGCTGTCACTTTTGGTGTGGTTCTCCCTGTCACTCTGCATTTCTGTTTCTCTCGCTCGCTTTGGGCGTTCATGCGGGTTCTTTCTCTTTTCTACTCTTTCAGTTTTTTCTATTCCTGTTTTATCTTGATATTTTTGGTTTTTGATGGTCTTGGCCCTTCTCGGGAGATCAAAGACTACTTTAACCACTGTATTTTGTTCTCGCATTTTCGGAGAGATGATTTGGAAGTCTTTTCCTCGAATTTTTCATCATGTTGTGCGGTTTTTAGCAATTTCTTTGAAAACTGCTTCCCTGAAGTAACCCTGCAGGAGATAAAATGAGACAAAGGTCAAAAAATCAGGGGAGAGAGGTGATTGTCGCGCGACATCTCGGAAGAGGGCTCTTGGTCGCGCGACAATGACCCTCTTTGTGGCGCGACATTTGGTTCCATTATATAAACCCCTTGCTGAGCTCATTCCACCTCATTCTCTCCTTTCTCTTTCTCTCTCTAGCTCTCTTTCTCTTTTCTCCTAAGCGCGGAAGCCCTACCGCTTTTCTGACTTTTTTATTTTTCTCACATATTCCATATACACGGATGGACCCTGCACATCCTGACAGACTGGAGGGTGACCAGGAGGAGGTCACTTTTTACTGACGCTCAGGGCGTTCTTCGCTTCAACCCTCACCACGACGACTGGGCGGACCTTGATTGGTATGGTGAGGATGGGGTAGACCGCGGTCGGGCGGTGGTCTACCGAGACGTTACCCGGGCTGCTCCGGTCCCGGACGTTTCGTGGCTCTTGATGGAGCCTGTTTCTCACGAGATTCGTCGTCGATCTCTGGTATGTCTTCTTTTCGTGTTTTTATCTGTTCTGTTACTTCTGTCGTTTCCTGCATGTATTTAAACAATGTTTAGTATGCATGTCTAGAAATAACGTCCGATTTTGGCGAACACATACTTTTACCTGTGATACCTCTTAGGTTTTTTAGAAAACTACATAATGTACCCTCCTAACTCCATAACTCTCATAATTACACCAAAGTACCCTCAGGTTTGGAAAATTACATAATTTACCCTTATAACCCTATAACTCTCATAATTACACTAAAGTACCCTCAGGTTTGGAAAATTACATAATGTGCCCCTATAACCCTATAACTCTCATAATTACACCAAAGTACCCTCAGGTTTGGAAAATTACATAATTTTACCCCTATAACCCTATAACTCTCATAATTACACCAAAGTACCCTCAGGTTTGGAAAATTACATAATTTACCCCTATAACCCTATAACTCTCATAATTACACCAAAGTACCCTCAGGTTTGGAATATTACATAATTTTACCCCTATAACCCTATAACTCTCATAATTACACCAAAGTACCCTCAGGTTTGGAAAATTACATAATTTTACCCCTATAACCCATATAACTCTCATAATTACACCAAAGTACCCTCAGGTTTGGAAAATTACATAATTTACCCCTATAACCCTATAACTCTCATAATTACACCAAAGTACCCTCAAGTTTGAAAAATTACATAATTTACCCATATAACCCTATAACTCTCATAATTACACCAAAGTACTCTCAGGTTTGGAAAATTACATAATTTACCCCTATAATCCTATAACTCTCATAATTACACAAAAGTACCCTCACGTTTTGGAAAATTACATAATTTTCCCCTATAACCCTATAACTCTTATAATTACACAAAAGTACCCTCAGGTTTTAGAAAATTACATAATTTTACCCCTATAACCCTATACTTATATATACATTTCTCTTTGTTGTCTGTAGTGGGTTGGCCGAGGTTGGGGGTTCTCCCAACATTATTTCTCTAGAGTGGCGACAGGCACCGACCCCTGTCCAGGAGTTGGTTCTCGCGACTCCTTTTGGCTCTCTCTTCGATGCCCTCCCAGAGCGGGTATCTAGGGCGACAGTGTTGGTGTCGGCTCTGGCCTGTCATTGGTGGGACACCACTCACACCTTTCACTGGAGCTGGGGGGAGATGACGATGACCCCTCTTGATTTATTTGCTTTGACCGGGATTCCTTTAGGGGGTCCCTATTTAGATCGATGTCCCTTTGCGTCTGACGGCGGAGGGCATTGTTGGTGCATTAGGATGGTTCCCGGAGTAACGGAGTTCCGGTGATACGATTCCTCGGGCTATCTTGGATACACGGTTAGCCACAGAGAGAGCTCGATTAGTTGCTTCGGGGGTGCCGATGACCCGTCAGGAGGCGCGCCAGTATGCCCGCGTCCTTCTTCTACTGACGCTCCATGATCTGTTCGAGGCCCGTGGGGGGGACACGGCCCATCTCTGGTGGTTGCCCTATCTTCGGGATTTTAGCATCACGTTCAACTACGATTGGGGCAATTTTATTCTTGCCGTCCTCTATGATGTTATGGACCGGGTTTCTCGCCACTTAGCCCTGAACCTTAAGGGCTTTTCTTTGCTGTGGGATGTATATACTTTTGTTCCCTTATCTTTGTTCCAGTCCTTTAATTTGTATTTGTTGATT
Organism: Lonicera japonica; assembly: GCA_021464415.1. Classification (NCBI taxonomy): domain Eukaryota; kingdom Viridiplantae; phylum Streptophyta; class Magnoliopsida; order Dipsacales; family Caprifoliaceae; genus Lonicera; species Lonicera japonica. The sequence continues at coordinate 32,227,684 of CM038463.1, read as the reverse complement.
GTTGCTGATGTTCTTTATGCTTCCTCTTCAGAGTTGGTTTGTGGTGTATACTCGTTTGGGTCGCGCCCAGGTAGATCTCCTTGTTGAGAACGAGGATCAGTTTCCTTTTCTCCGCCGATTCGTTGCGGGGAACTACAGGGCTCCCTATGTATACCGGACTCGGGAGACCGGAGCTGCTGCCGTCCATGACCTGCTGGAAGAGCAGGTAAATATCTTAGTATTCTTTCTTTTCAATAAATAAATTGTAAATATAATACAAATAATTGAAATAAAATTTTGTTCTCTTTGTAGATTGAGTGGGCCCCCTGGGGTGATCTGGGTCCCCATTTCGGATATGGCCGTGCTCTGACCGCCTCGAGGACCAGGCGGTTGATTAGGGATGAGTACGGCCTTCATTTTTACTTGGGCAAGAGAGTTATTTGTCAGCATACTCCGGCCCAGTGGCCCCGAGTTCCACTATTTCCTCCGATTCTGATGAGGCGGACGGGTGAGATTGACCCGGTGACGGTGCAGGCCTTGGTTGACGGGCTTAGCTTTCAGACGTTCATTGAGGAGGGAGACTATGCTGCTTTTGCTGCCCGTTATTTGATGAGGGAGCCGAAGGGGACTCGGGGACGGGTCTTCTACGAGAGATATCGGGCGTTGGGAGGCGATCCCCATTATATACGAGGGCAGACCCACCTAGCTAGGACGGTTCCGGGTCACCTGCCACCTGTCCCCGATCAGAGGGACAACATTTTAGATTCCGAGGACGAGGACCTGGAGGGGGAGAGGGACATTCATGTTGCTGCCGAGGGTGTCGATAGATCAGGGGGTGAGGGAGGTGATAGGACGGCAGCTCCGGAGCAGCCGCCTCAGGCGACACCCATGGAGGAGTAGCGTGCTGAGGGCTTTGAGTTTCCTACCGGCCCTTCTGTGGCTCCGGAGGTCCTTTTCGATGCTGCCGAGGGGAGAGCAGGATTTTCTGAGCGGTCCTGGGAGCCTGGGGACCTTGGGACAGATTATGAGCAATTTAGGCGGACCCCTCCTGCTGCGACGACTACTCCTTTTAGTGGGGTCCTGTCTTTGAGAGCGACGGTTGTGGTGGATCCTCCAGGTGTCCGTACCTACGCTACATTGACCCCTCTTCCGTCGACTGCTATGGGCCCTCCAGCCCGATCTCCAGGTCTCGGCGGCTCATCTTCTCGCCCTCTTTTGTTCCCTATTCGCGAGGAGGGGGGGGTCCACTTCTGCTGATGTTCCGGTGGGGTCGTCCATTCCTTGGGTTGATCTACCCCCAGTTCCCAGAGATATATCTTATGTCGGCGCCGGCTTACGTTGATACACTGTCCCTGAGTATCCTCTTCCTGAGGATGCTTTTGACTACTTGGGTGGTCGCCCTGGTGACGAGGTACCTTCTTCAACTTCTCTTGACACTTTTATATTTATTTATTTTGACTGTGCTGATTCTCTTATCTTATGTCTTTTATAGCGGGTGAGTGTACGGGTGGCGGATCTGCAGGCTTGGCATGCCCAGTATCTCTACAGCTAGAACCTGCTCCAGTACATCGGTTGAGACCCTCCAACATACATGCGTAACTATCAGAGGGCTATTGACGTTTCTTTACGGCCGGACGATCCCCTGACTTTTTCTCATGCCCGGACGGAGTCTCGGAGGAGTAGTAGTCGGACCTCTAGGCGTTCTCGGTCCTCGATGATCCGTCCTACGGCTCCTGTCCAGTCGACGGGGCCTTCCCAAGCGACAGTTCCTCCTACTCAAGGCGTCCCAGTGGTTGACCTTACTCCCGAGGAGGGCTCGGGTGATAGTGGGAGCGTGTCAAAACTGCGCTCGAGTAGATTAGCTTTTTCTTTTCTGCACTTTTGTTAGTTTGGAACAGATATGTAGTTTTTTATTTTTAGACATGTTTAAACAAAAATAGTGTTGAAAACTGTTCTTTTATTGGATTTATGGAAATCTTTATTTGTGTCTGATTATACTTTATTCTCCGTTTGTGAAAGATATATATGTATAAATATATATGAGTAAATGATTTAGGAGCCATACCTTGTAGCGTAGTGACACTTATGTTTCCTGTAAAAGAACAAAGTGAGAACAAGAATGCATCCAGAAATGATTCTTTTGGCAAGAATGACTTTTATGTGAAAGGAAAACAACAAAAAATAGGGTGGCCCTAAATGGGTTTGTCGCGCGACAAACAGGCACATGACCATCTTTTTTGCTATAAATACACCCATCTTCCTTCCTTCATCCCCACACCTCTCCAAAATATCTTCTTATCGCACAAATTATGAGCTACCATTACTCATCGCTCGAGCTACCTCCTCCACACATACTATCATCAGGGCGTCACAGAGATGCTCTGATATCTTCTGAAAATAGTCTGAATTTTGGTGCATTCAGTCCCTTGGCGGGTTGGTGCCATCGTCCTATAGATTTTTCCTTTTTGCTAGGTGCCTTGTATTTCTGGAGCCTTGCGGATCATCTTTTCCGTTTTGGGCTTGATGAGCTCTGCCCGACCTACGAGGAGTTTTCCTGGCTGTTGCGTTCTGACGTTCGTCTCCCAATGGCAGTTCCCATAGAAGAAATCGGCCCTCGAGAAATGCTGATTGCTCTGTTAGCCATTCCCCAAGCAGCCTGTGATGGTTTTATTACCGACGGACTCCTTGACCTCCATAAAATAGTGAGGTTCTTTCATCGTTACGAAGATAGAGCCTCTTACGGCGTGGGGCGTACTGCAGCGGCCTTGATCTGCCTTGTTTCTGATATGTTACTGGTGACGGGTTCCTCCCGTGTTGATCCGATTATTCTGAGTTTGATCTACCATGCTAGAAATAGAGAGTCCATAGTGCCGATTGTTCTTGCAGAGACTCTGAACGGTCTGGATGAAATTCAAAGGGGGGCTTCACCCTTCTTCAGGGGAAGTCTGCGCTTACTATACATGTGGCTATTGGAGCGTTTTTGATCGGTGGGTTTCAATGGGGTTCGGTTCGATAATCTGACTCATTTCTTCCGTCGTCCCCTCTTTGGGGCTTTGACCATGTCTTCCTCTGATTGGAAGGAGTGGTTTTCAGAGAATTTTTGGGCTATCCGGTGGAACATTCCTTGGTGAAAACTGAGGGCAATGGTTCTTAGTACAGGGGGTCAGAACTATGTTCGGCTCCGCGGGCTCTAGTTTACCTCCTTTTACCTCCCAGGACGTCTTCTTCGACAGTTTAACGTCCCTCAAGAGATTTCCTTTGGTCTAAACAATTTTTCCTCTGAGTCTAAGTTTGTGACACCGCATGTTTCTTTATCAGTAGAGAGGATGTGGCATGTTCGATTAACTCGTCAGTTAACTATGCTCGTTTTGGTATCACCAGGCCCCTTCGGGCCGATATTATCCGCTCTTGCTGGCAATCTCTAGAAAGAGAATTGATTGATGATCCCTTTCAAATGGAGTGGTTCCGATTCATGGATACCGAGGCCACTGATGATAACATCGTCTTTGCGTATCAGATCCTAGACGAGGCTCGTATTGACTTGGCCACTGAGGACCCAGTGTGGCCAACCCCTAGGGATTAGTTTCTTCTGTATGCTGTACTTCCTTTGTAACTTTCGGTGTTCTGAACCACCTTTTGATAATATATGAAGGACTGTTTATGGAAAGTAAATTTCTTTACAAAGTTTAAACCGGGCCTAGAGTCACTTCTCAGGTTGCCTACGTTCCCCTTTTTGATTTTTACAAAGAACAAAAGTTTGAGTTGGGGCTCAGGTTTACGTAGTTCTTGTCTATACATGTTACATCTATTGGTAATACTTCTTCAGTCGATCCATGTTGACTGGTGAATGCAGCAACTGTTCGTCTAAGTCAGTGAGTATAACGGCACCCCCTGTATCGATCTCTTTGACGATGTATGGCCCTGTCCACTTCTGCCCAAACTTCCCCCTTGGATCTCTGGACGGTTCTCGAATCTCTTTCAACACGATGTCGTTCTCATTGATACCCCGAGTCTTCACTTTCTGGTTAAATGCTCGAACAATTCTCTTCTGATACCCTTGGTGGTGGTATGCGGCTTTCAATATTTTTTCATCAAGTAGGGCCAGCTCGTTATAACGTGCCTGGACCCATTCCAGTTCATTTACTTGATTCTCTAGTATTACTCTGAGAGAGGGAACCTCTAACTCGACAGGGAGGACTGCTTCCATCCCGTACGCAAGAGAAAACGGGGTTGCTCCGGTGGAGACCCTATCGATGGTGCGGTATCCCCACAATGCATATGGTAACTTCTCTGGCCAGTCTCGACAGGTGTCGGTCATCTTGCTTAGGATATTCTTCAGATTCTTGTTGGCGGCCTCAACTGCCCCATTGGTTTGTGGTCTATATGGCGACAATCTGTGTCGGGTAATACCGTATTCCTCCATGAAAGAATTAGCCTCTCCCTCAAAATGAGTGCCGTTGTCCGAGATGATCTCGTGTGGGACCATACCGACAGATGATATTCCGTCTGATGAATCGGGCAACTTTCCTGGCGTCAAGGGTTTGGAAAGACTCGGCTTCTACCCATTTGGTGAAGTAGTCGATGGCTACTAATATGATGTCAATTCCCCAGGTTGCAAAAGGCCAGGGAGCGGTCATGTTGTACAACTCCTTCGGGGGAAGTTTCTGAGATTTAGCATAGATTTGGCATTTGTGGCAATGGCGCACGTGGCTCACACAGTCGTTCTGTAGGGTAGACCAGTAATATCCTTGCCTGATGATTTTGCGAGCAAGTGTATGACCGCTCATGTGAGGTCCACAATCACCCCCATGTATCTGATCCATCACTTTGATAGACTCTTCTTCAGTGAGACACTGGAGATGGGCTCCGTCGTAGTTTCTCTTATACAGCCTCCCGGCGCAGAGTATGAATCTTGATGCTAATCTTCTGAGTGTAACCCGGGTTCTCTTGTCTGCTTGCTCGGGATACTGATGGTTTTTCAACAAGTTCCAGATGTCGTAAAACCAAGTGGTTGAGTCTCCATTCTTTTCATTCCCTACTTCAAGGGCTATGCAGTGTGTTGGTCCTGATTTCTTTTGCACTGTAAGAGTTATTTCTTCCATCTCCTCCGGGATATCGATCATAGATGCCAGGGTTGCTAGTGCGACAGCAAAACTGTTCTGTGACCTGGGGACATAGTAAAACTCTGCATGCTCAAACCTTCCTGCGACATCCTCCAGTCAGGCGAGGTAAGGGACTAACTTCTCATCTCTGATCTTCCATTCCTTCAGAACTTGATGGACCACTAGTGCTGAATCTCCGTATACCTGTATTCTTTTTATACCCTTTTGGAACGCGATCTCTAATCCGATTATACAGGCTTCGTATTCGGCCATGTTGTTGGTGCAGAAGAAGTCCAAACGATACGATATCAGGGAGTGAGTTTGGTCTGGAGAGACTAACATGATGCCTATCCCGTTCCCATTTTGGTTGGCGGCCCCGTCAAAGTACAATTTCCAGTTTTCATCGATCTCGACATTCATGATAGTTTCGTCCGAGAATTCGGCTTCCCCTAGCATATCTCCCAATATCGGATTATGGGCCAGGTAATCAGCTATGATCTTGCCTTTGACTGCCTTCTGAGTCATGTAGGTGATGTCGAATTTGGAGAGTAGGAATAGCCATTTTGCCATGCAGTTTGAGAGAGCTGGTTTCTCGAAGAGATATTTCAACGGATCAATTCGTGATGCCAGGATGACTGGGAAAGCCAGCATGTAATGCCGTAATTTCTGTGTTACCCAGACGAAAGCAGTGCATGATTTCTCCAACTGCGTGTAGTTTACCTCAAACGGGGATAACTTCTTGCTGACGTAGTAGACGGCTTGCTCTTTCCGTGTATCGGTCAGGTGTTGGGTCAGCATGGCCCCTGCAGCCGAAGCAATGACGGTCAGGTGTTGGGCCAGCATGGCCCCTGCAGCCGAATCAATGACGGTCAGGTATAGGATTAGTGGCAGTCCGGTCTGTGGTAGGGCTAACACTGGGGGGTTGGAGAGGTAGTTTTTTATTCTATCAAAAGCTTCCTGGCACTGATCGTCCCATTTTCCTGGTGATGACTTCTTCAGGAGTTTGAAGATGGGTTCGCAAGTTTGAGTGAGTTAAAAGATGAACCTGTTGATGTACTGCAGATTACCTAAAAATCCCCGGACTTCTTTCTCAGTACGAGGCTCGGGCATGTCTTGGATAGCTCGAACCTTGGCAGGGTCTACCTCGATTCCCTTCTTACTGATGACATAGCCCAGGAGTTTTCCCTTGGTTACCCCGAACACACATTTTTGCGGATTGAGTCTCATCTGGTACTGGTGGAGGCGGTCAAAGAAGGCTCGCAAGGCTGGTACATGGCCTTCCCTTTCTTTTGACTTGATTATCATGTCGTCCACATACACCTCTACTTCTTTGTGAATCATGTCGTGGAAGATAGCTGTTGCTGCCCTTTGATATGTCGCTCCGGCATTCTTCAGCCCGAATGGCATAACGGTGTAACAGTATGTTCCCCATGGTGTGATGAATGCAGTTTTCTCTTGGTGATCCGGGTGCATCTTGATCTGGTTATACCCGGCGAAACCGTCCACGAATGATTTCAAGGCATGGTTAGCGGTATTATCCACTATCAAATCAATGTTGGGCAATGGGAAATCGTCTTTTGGGCAAGCTTTATTGAGATCTCTGTAATCTACGCATATGCGGACTTTCCCATTTGCTTTTGGGATGGGTACAATGTTGGCCAACCATGAAGGGTACTCGTTCACCCGTAAGAACCCCACACTCAGTTGTTTCATTACCTCTTCTTTCACTTTCAGGGACCATTTTGGCGTAAGTTTTCTCAACTTCTGCTTGACGGGCCTAAATTTCAGCTTGGTGTGTATCTCGTGCATGACTATGTGGCTGTTCAAACCTGGCATATCTGCATAAGACCAGGCGAAGACATCCACGTACTCTTTCAGAGTTTGTGTGAATTCTTCTCTTTCTTTCTTAGTTAGACTTGCCCCAATACGGACCTCTTTCTTCTCTTCTTTCGTCCCGAGATTAATCACAAGAGTGTCTCCTTCCTCATTCTGTATACGCTCCTCCTCCCGTTCAGGGTGTTCGTTTAGTCTTTCCAACTCCATATAAGCAATAACAAAATTAAAATCAACAGGATAACGCAAAACAGAGTTTTCTTCATTGATAATAGTGCTTACAGGTACAAGTTTAAAAAGTAAATCTAGGAGTGACTCCTCCCTAGCCTTACCCTCACTCTTACCTCTCACCCTTACAATTTCACTCTTTTCCCCTTTTTCTTGGTAATCCGGATCAGTGTGTATCAAGTGTACAGGGTTGTCTTTTGGCTCGTCTTCCCTTAGAGCCATGATGTCGAAGAGATCTCCGATCATTTCTTCCTCTTCATCCTCCTTGTCTTCATTTTCTTCTTTCGGCCCAATCGTCAATTTGGTAGAGAAACTGTGTATAACGTTTTCCTTGATATAAAGGTCCTCTTCATGGAAGATTTCCCATCCTGGAAGGTTCTCTCCGTCGCTGTTTCTCCAAGGCTCTTGAAGCCGCAAAAAGGGAAGTCCTCTCCTTCTTTGACGAAAAACCCATTCAGAGAGCTAAAACTCGGATACTGATGCCCTCGGCTCCTTTTCTCTTGGTTGTCTTCTTCGGTGTGTTGGTACCCCAAACCTTCCCTTTCGTACCTCGTTACCGGTTCTAAGGCTTGAAGTAATCCCGGCTGTCCCATTCCCAGACTGGCTCTGGGTAAGTATTTCATCATTCTCAGCATATTCGTGATCTTGGTGCTGAGACCAGGGATATTGTCAGGAGGAAGGTACTCGATTCTCTGGGTGGTGAGAGTTTGTACTTGAGGTTCGTAAGAAAATCCTCCCAGCTGTATGCTCTGACTCCCGATGCCTAATACAGGTAACTCCAGATCCGCCAAGGTCCTTTCAGGATCTCCTTAGATGGTGATTATATTCCCTTCGAACGAAATCTTGATCTTCTGGTGTAAGGAGGAGGGGAGTGCTCCTATGTCGTGTAGCCACGCTTTTCCCAACATGAGGTTAAAATTGGAGGGAATGTCTATGATTTGAAAGTCGGCTGGAAAGTTTCCAGGACCGACCATGAGATCTAGCCTTAGGGAACCCATAACGGCCCTTCTGGTGTTGTCATAGGCTCTAACAGTCACAGCTGATGGGGAAAGTTCTGAGTCTAAGATAACCAGGCATCTGGCGGTCTTCAGGGGGCAGACATTTATGGTTGACCCATTGTCGATGAGGACCTGTGGCAAGATTTTTCCTTGGGTCTGGACGGTGATATGGAGGGCCAGGCTGTGTTTTCTTCCCAATGGAGATAAGTCTTCATCTGAAAACGACAGACTTCTTTGGACTGTAAGCGACCCGATCATGCTTGGTAGTTGTTCGGGTGTGGAATCTGGTGATATGACGGCTTTGTCTAGAAGTTTGATGAAGGCGGTCTTGTGAGGTTTGGAGGCAACCAAGAGGTCCCAAATGGTGATGTGTGCCTGAGTTTTCTTCAACTGCTCTAGTACTCGATCTTCTCCTATTTCCTTAGAAGGTGGTGATTTTTCGGTATCCATCGGCGGTGGCTGGTATACCCTTCCTGAACGGGTAATTTGTTGTATCCAAAGAGATGCTGGGTCTGATCCTTCTGGGGTTTCTGATGACTCTGGCTCTGCCGACCAACTAAAAGTCCGGGGGGAGGTTTTTGTCATACAAATTGTCTCCTTAGGGGGGCTTCGGGGTTTCCACGGCTATTTCTTCTTCTCCTGGGTCCACCCTATCCCAGCTTTTTCGGGATTGGTTTTGATTGTAAGTGGCTGTGAGATCCCCTGATTTTCCTTTCCTAAACCCTTCTCAGGTAGGAAGTTCATTTTAGCCATCCATTGGTCGATTATCGGATTGAGGCCTGGTGCCACTTGAGCCTTTGCTGGCAGTATAATGGGTGCCTTGTAGGCTGGGTCATCTCGAATGAGTCTTACGGGGTCAAAGCCTTCTTCATCAGTGGTTAAGGCGTTAATCCTAGCAGGCGGAGCATGGTTAGAAAGGGGGTTGTTGGTAACATTGGGTCCGCCGGGTGCGGGGATGGTTCCGACTTTAATGAGGTCCTGGATACTATGGCGAAGAGCCAAGCAGCGTTCCGTGTCATGGCCCGCTGCTTGATGGTATGTACAGTTCTCATTCATTCTCCAGGTGCTGAGAATAGGGTTTGGTGGAGGGCTTGGGTTGAGTGGGGTGATCAGTCCTGCTTTTCGGAGTAGTTTAAAGATTTTGACCAGAGTAGTGGGAAGCGTGCAGAAGTTTCTCCTTTTCTTGACCTCGGTGTTTGAAAAGTCTTCTTGTGCAGGCTAACTCATCAGAGGGGCTTGTTGTGACTGTTGGAAAGGGTTTTGTTGGTATGGGTACGAGCTTAGTTGGTTCACGACTGGAGTAGCTGTTTTTCTCCCGGTGTATGAGGCTTTCTTGGTATCATTCTCTGCCTTTTTGGCCAATTCTTCCTCTACTTGCGACCCCATACTCAACAGGGCTCTGAAGTGTGGGAATACATGTTTTCCAGTGCAATGCAGTACAGCTGGGGTGAAGTTCTTCTGTATGATCTCCAACCTGTTCTTCTTCATCGGGCCTTTTGGACATTTGGGAGGCCATCTCTCTCCAGCGTGTGACGAAATCGCTGAAGCTTTCTTTCTCGCCTTGCTTGGCCATTTCCAGGTGTTTACGAGTAATTTCCAAATCCTCGTTGGACCCGTATTTGGGCATGAATTCCTTGACGATATCTCCCCAAGTTTTCGTGTGGTATCTCTCCAGATCGAAAAACCATCTCAGGGCGGCCCCCGTGAGAGTCATATGAAAAGCCTGTGCCAGTTCTGGCTTTCCACAGCCAGACACTTGCATTAATCTGATGTAGGATTGGAGGTGAGTTTTTGGGGGCGTGGTTCCTGTGAATTTGGTGATGGAAGGGAGTTTGAATCCCTGAGGTAGCCTTGCTTCTGGGTATAAGGAGAAGGCATTCATGTCTGTAATCTCGTCTGCCCCTTTTATCAGAGAAATTCCTCTTTGCAGAACCTTCATCTGCTCTTTTAGTTTCTTCATTTCTTCACTCTCTCTGGACACCTCATCGGGCTGTTCCCGAGCTATAACCGATTTTGCATACACTGCCCAAAGTCGGTTGATGTCTGGGTACTCATTAAGAGGGGCTACTGGGGCCAGTGGTGGAATAGGTCTTGCGGGGACTTGTGGCCATGGTTGGTATTGGGGATCAAGGCCTTGCGGAGGTTGTGGCCAGATGATGGGTGGCTCTTGTTGTTGGTAAGTGGGGCCTGAATTCGGGGCCCATTGGTTCTGATTGTTGGGATCGGTCTGAATGGGACCGGGTGGGATGGGACCTGTTTGCGGTGGATTGGTTCCTTGGACTGGGGGAAGTACTTGCGATGACTGCCCTTGATATCGATTCAGTGGTAGCCGTTCAAACCCTACTGGTGCAGCCCGTCCGGCTGATAATTCTTCTACTCGGACTTGGGTATTCTGTTGCTCGTTTGTGAGGCTTGCTAGATTCATGCTGACGGTCATCAACAAACGTGCATCTCGTCTAAAGTTGGCAAATACTGCAGGCGCCTCGGCTAGGCTCTGATCTGTCTCTTGATTGTCGCTTCCATCGGCCATTTCGGGTGTGCTTTGTCTTACTAGTCTTCCGGTATGATCTCGACCGGCCCAACCTTCCAGACTGTCGTTGTATTACGGCTGTAGACGAAACCACGTGCCGAAGATGAAGGAAGACTACGATGCGACTCGATTTTTGCCAAAAGAACCACTAAAAATTGCCGAGGAAAGACTTCGGGTTTTTAAAAGGTATTGTAAAGTAAGCCATAAGGTGGTACATCCCTTACGGCTGTTTGACAAGTGTTTTAGCCGACTCGATCTTACATGCAGCGCAGGTGTACGAACGGTTAAGGCTTCAAGCTCCCTCCTATTTGGCAAGACCTTGCGATATACCCCAGAGGCGGGTACGTGTAAGAGCCTTTTGATAAACTTCCCAGGTACGTGAGTGTTCTCGTCACTCAATATACCTCGGGGGCGTACTTGGCCAAGGAGAGTGGAAGTAAATGCTTTCGGTTTATGTTGGCCCAAGCAAGCCAACTCCCTACTCACTTATAATACTTCCGATGGTTTGGGGTAAATTCACACTCGTAGAACCAATGCATGATTTGTTAAAGTGCGTGGAAAGTTCGAAAGGTTGATTTCACAAATATCATTATCTTTATTACGTATTTTTGAAAAAAACTCTCATTTTTTAGAAAAAGGTTTATTCTCAATCAATTAACATAAGTAGGGAAAGCAGTAAAAGCAAGTATTCAACAGATAAACAAAAGTCCACATGTAAGAGTCTAGTTTTCTAACAGTCCCCAGCAGAGTCGCCACTGTGAGAATCCGCAAATGCGACCCCCCGGGTCTCGTCCCCGTTTGGTTGGGCGTCTGAAACGTCAGAACAGATTCCGTCGTTCCATTTGCTGGAGTATCTTTGTTAATTCGTTCATATCACGTATCCCTATGTTCTATTTCTAGATGCAAAAGGGGTTCGTTTAGAATCGCCAGTACGTTTTACGAGAAAACGGACAAAAAGGGTCGTGTAAGAGGAAAGGCTATAGACAAGCCTTTCTTTACACGTTTGTCTACGAAACCAGGATTCTATAGGATTCGGAAACTATATTACGGTTTGGGAAGGTGTTAAGCACCCATTCCGCCCTTTCGGTCTCTAGTGGTCTTATATGTTTATTCTATGTTGAAAAACTTGGATGCTTTTACTGATAGTCTACTACTTTCTAAGAAAAAACCCTAATTTTGGAAAAACGGGGAAAGGGATGAAAACCTTTGTGTTCCGAGATCCGATGTTTTTATATTTGAAAGATGTAAATACAAATGACAAAACCTTTTATTTTGAAAGAGTGTTCCGTATTATTTCCTCAGATAATGACGATTTCCTCGTGTTGTGATTTCCTTTGTAAAAGTTCGGATCTTTATATCGGGACTAATTCAATGTGAAACTAGAACTCTTTGAGAGGAGTTCTACCAGATGTATCACAATCTATAAAACAGATGGGATATACCGGGTTTTTAATTCCTAAGTAAGTTTTACCGGTCTGGGTTTTGAAAACAGGATTTTATCCGGATGGTGATATACTTACTCTTTTGGTTTTGCAAATGGTTTTTATCAGGGTCTTTTGTTTTGAAGCCGGTAGACTGTTTGTAACTTGACAATAAGTTTATTCAAATAAAACGTGGACAGAACAACAGAAGTAAAACAAGTACACATATATTTAATGATAAATATTGGGAGAGACTTTCTTTACCTTCCCGACGAGAATAATAATAAGAAAGAAAATATAATACGGCAGAGAGATCTCCGGTGAGAATAATCTTTTCCTTCTTCCGATATTTTTGAGAATTCGATTCCAAGAGACGGGACACGTCGAGTGTCGAGAATAGATTCGATAATTCTTCAGAAATAAGACGATAATTGAGAATGCTTGATGAAAGACTAGAAAATCAGATTTTTAGCTTAGAATTCCTCAATCCTCAGTTGCTGCGTTGAACCCTTGGGGGTGTTGGCCTATTTATAATGCTCGGGGAAGATTGTCGCGTGACATCTCCCTAAAAGGAGCATATGTCATGTGACAATATGTCCAATGTTGTGCGACAAACGGCTGAAGTGATGTTTCTGACAGACTGATGTGTCAGAGAATGGATGGTTTGGTGTCAGGAGGGATTGTCACGCGACATAGTAAGATTGTCGTGTGACAATGTCTCTTAAAAATAGGTTTGTTGACCAATAAACCCTTTCGGGGTAGTTTCGGGTACTCGGGTAGGTCCTGGACCCAAAAATAGTAGTTCTCGAAGGTCGTTAGGGTTCTTGCGGGGGTCACGGATCGGGGTGTCTACAAAAGCACCAACCCATTTGATTGGATCTGTTGGCCTTGCCTACCAGGCGTTTACATCTAAGCTTACCAAGCCTTATACTTTTAATAAATTGTATGTGGCTTTCCTAGACCTGCCTACTAGGCATTTTTTATTTGGTTTACCAAGCATTCGTTCATTTTTGTGCCCGTGGGGGAGGTTTTTGTGTTGGTAATACCTGACACAGTAGGCGGGGTCAGTGCACCCGTTGTAGATGTTGAACTCAAGTTTTATTCTGTCTCTTTGATCTTTTCGATACTTTATTACATAGTTTCATCAACGCATGCGTTTCAAATGTTTATGTTCTTATTGTTGGCACATAATTATTTTTCAAACTTGATTAAGTCATTCTTTAAGAGCTGGATGAAGAAATCTACTTTTCATTTTCCATGCTATCATTTTAAGCATAATAAGAGGATAGTGATAGATCGGTTTTGTAAACTAGATAGGCATCAAATGATGTTTATTTTCCTGTGGGACTAGGGGCTTATAGAATTTGGTGTCACACTTATCTATACACATTTAGGGTTAGGTACCTTGTGTACATTAACTAGGTCAAACCACCCTAAGCGGGCGAAGCCATTACATTCGGGTAAAGCCTACACACTTCATTAGATGTGGTTAGTGTTTGCCGGTATGAGAAAATAGGCGGGGCCTAGTGCCCTTGGATTGAAAAGCCCTAAACCTCCGGGGGACAATAAGTTGTCGGCTGTCTAGAGCCCGCGGTGAATAGTCCGGAGATCTAGACAATTGGTATGACAATGATCGGTTGATGTGATATTGAGGAATATGGTCCAGTTATTGTTATTTGTTGATATTCACCCAAGACGGAAACTCCATATTATAGTTATATATGATCCCATGTTATGATCTCGATGCTCATACCTCTTGGGGGTGGTCGAGCCCACGTTATGGTCATAATACTCATTCTCTTGGGGGCGGTCAGGCCCACTGTTATTATTATTATTACTATGATTCGGCTCGCATCGCCAATTCTCATGGTGAGATGATGAGACGGTGTCATCATTATTATTATTATTCTCTTGGCAATGTGGCTCATATTCTATTCTGGTGATTCGACGTAACAGTTGACACAAAAGGAAGGTAACCTGTATATGCATGGGCACGCATCGTTTTTGTGAAATCATGATATTTACTTGGATTAATAGTTGAAGTATAAATTATCAATAATTTATGATTATGTTTTTCAAAACGTTATCCCCTATATCCTCCTTACTGAACTATGAGCTCACCCCGTTCTCTAACTGATACAGGTACACAAGGGACAAGTGATGTTAATAAGACGGCGGGTTTGGGATCGAAATAGAAGGCTCTGATATGGATTTATTTTTGGTGTATATATGTTATCTCGGGAAGCCATGGCTAGCCTGAAGTGTTATCTACTGACTTGCACATGCTTAGTTTGGTTTTGTATATTAGTCACATGTATGCATGATTATGTACAGTACTATTTTCTTCTATCTTACTGGTTGACATGTGTGATATTTACTGTTTGAATTTTCTTTATATTTATATACCCATTTTAGTCAATCTAAGATGGGTTAGTGATACTCCATGTCTTAATTACGAGTGTTGTCATGTAGATTAAGGCGGGGGTGTTACATTGCACTTGAAGTGTCAGTCTTTGTCAACGCCGGAGGTCTGTCTGCTTCTCTCGTATTTATATTATCGTCGGGAAGGTTATCATTTGACCCTTTCTTTTATTTAAGTTTATTATATGCATGCTTGTCTTATTTTAATTAAGTTTATTATATGCATGCTTGTCTTACTTTAGATTAAGTTTATATGCGTACTTGTTTTAACTTTAGTATATATATCTTTGTTTAAATTTAATTAAGTTTATTATTTGTAGACTTGTTTAAATAAGTTTATTATATATGTACTTGTTTATTTTCTCGGAAGTATTATAAGTGAGTAGGGAGTTGGCTTGCTTGGGCCAACATAAACCGAAAGCATTTACTTCCACTATCATCTGACTCCTTCTTTTGATATACATACTTGTTTATTGTTTTAATTTAGTTTATTATCTGCGTACTTGCATAATTTTAATTAAAGGTCTATTTTATATATTAGAAACTCCCACAGAATTCACATCGAGTCCGGAACTCACCCACACACTAGAGCACCCTATTAAATGGGTTTGTTGCACGACAAACCCAAGGTAATTACAATTTGTAGCACGACAAACCCATCTGCGCATGACAAACCTTGTCATGTCGCGCGACAATCCCCTCAAACACTGACCAATCACTTTCTGACACATCAGTCCGTCAGAACCATCATTTAAGCTGTTTGTTACATGATATATGTATATGTCGCGCGACAATCGTCCCACTGTTGTAGTATGTCGCACGGCAATCATTCCCGAGTACTATAAATAGGCCAACACCCCCATGGGTTCTAGGCCGCCATTCCCCACCACAAAGGACACGGTTCTGACACCGAAAATTCGTATTTCTCTATTACATTTCTAATCTTTAAGCCTTCTTCGGAAGCACATTTGATAATATTTATTTATGCAAGAGTTTCGGATCTAATCTTGGCACCCGAAGTGCCACCTTCTAGAGTTAGACTGCTGAAAATATTTCAAAGAGGAAAGCTGATATCCGCCGGAGGCCTTCTTTGGCGTATTATATTTTCTCTCTTTTATTCTTATATATATCGTCGGGAAGGTAACTAAAGTCTCTTCTAGTAATCAAATAATATATCTGCATGCTATTTTTTTATTGTACTTTATTTAGTAATTATAGATTTGTTTAACTCTTAATTAAGTTTATATATATATATATATATGTATGTGCTTAATTTCTCGGAAGTATTATAAGTGATTAGGGAGTTGGCTTGCTTGGGCCAACATAAACTGAAAGCATTTACTTCCACCCTCCTCGTTTCAATTTTAATTAAGTTTATTATTTGTAGACTTTTTATACCTGTTGTTTTGTCAACTTTCTAGCAGGAAAAACTTATTGTCAAGTTACTGATATTCTATCGTTTTCAAATAAAACAACCTGATAAAATCATTTGTAAAACCAAAAGATGTAAGGCAATTTATCATCCGGGTAAAACAAAGTTTTCAAAACCCGGACTAATAAAGCTTACTTAGGAACTAAACTTAGATATATTCTTTATTTCATATAGACTGTAATGTATCTGATACACTCTCCTCAAAAGTTCAATTCCATATCAAATCAATTTTCGATAAGATCTGATATTTTCTAAATTAACCAGACGAGATAATTGATATTGTTATCTGAGAAAACAATACCGAATCACTATCTTTTCAAAAATAAATAAGAAAAACTTTTGTCACTAGTAATCAGATTTGGCAAAACCAAAACATCAGGTCACGGAATACAAGGTTTTCATCCCTTTTCCCGTTTTTTCCAAAATAAAATTTTCATAAGTTATTTCCAAAAAGCAGTAGAATATCAGTAAAAGCATCCAAGTTTTCCAACATAGAATAAATATATAAGACCACTAAAGACCGAAAGGGCAGAACGGGTGTTTAACACTTTCTTAATCCGTAACATAGTTCCTGAACCCTATATAATCCTAGTTTCGTAAACAAACGTGTAAAGAAAGGCTTATTTGAAGCCTTTTCTCTTAATACAACTATTTTGTCCGTTTTCTCGTAAAACGCACTGGCGACTTTGAATGAACCCTCTTGCATCTAGAAATAAGATAGAGGGACACCGGATATGAATTATCAACATATAGAAAAAAATGGAACAACAAAATCCTTTCCGATGCTTCAGACTCCTAAACTAAAGGTTGAGACCCTGGGGTCGCATTTGCGGATTCTCACAGTGAGACCAGCCCAAGCAAGGATATTAGAAGCATATTTGGCCTGAGAGAAATAATAACCAGTAGAATTAGAGAGAACTTCAAGCCCCAAGAAGTAATTTAGACAGCCAAGATCCTTTATCTCAAAATGTTGACTGAGAGATTATTTGAGATCAGAGATACCAGTAACAACATCCCCAGTGATAATCATATCACCCACACGGAGAATAAGAAGCGTGATGCCAGTCTCCCTTTTTCGAATAAAAAGTCCTTAGCCATAAAAACTGGAAGTGAAACCTAGTTCTCGAAAGGTGGAGCTAAACTTTTCAAACTAGACACGAGGAGCTTGCTTAAGGCCATATAAATCTTGATGAAGCTTGCAAACTTGAGACGTGGAATGTGGAACCCCTGGTGGAGGTTTCATGTAAACTTCTTTGGAAAGATCGCCTTTTAAAAAAGCATTTTGTACATCCATCTCAGAAAGTTCATATTTACAAAAAGCGGCAACTACTAGAAGGCTTCTGACAGTGGTTTAATGAGCAATAGGAGTAAAGGTTTCCTCATAATCGATGCTATATTCTTGATTAAAACCTTTGGCTACAAGTCATGCTTTATATCGATCAATAGACCCATCTGATTTAGTTTTGATTTTATAGACCCATTTGCATTCAATTGTTGTCTTTCCCAGTCAGAGAGTGACTAATTCCGAAGTTTGGGCTTTATTTAAGGAATGCAATTTTCAGACATAGCTTATTGCCACATTAGAACTAACCTCTTTATAAGATAAAAGTTTGTAATGTGAAAATATAGTAGAATAACAGTGATAGTCATGAAGATGATGAGGTAACTGCCTTACCCGATTATATTGATGAGGATGAGGTGTTTGGTTGTCAGCATCATTGGACGATTCAACATCATCAGGATAGTCCATTGTTGGTATGGGAGACGAGTCATTAGATGGATTGTTGGTGGTGATAGATGGGCTCAGCTCTGTGGGAGAAGTTTTAACAGTTGGTGCATGAATTTCAGTAGTGGCCAGATATGGTTTAGAGGAGACAAAGGGGTATAGATCGGCAATAGAGCTAGGGAAAAATAGGAGAGAGGTTTTGCTAGTGATATGAAATTTGGAGATCAATGAAAACATTTTGTGTTCCCAAAAAATGACATGACGAGAAACACAAAGTCGTTTTAAGATTAGATCCCAACACCTATATAACCTTTATGTTCTATTCTGTACCCTAGAAAGTAACAAAGGCGAGAACGAGGTTCGAGTTTGGAATGTTCATGAGGCTGAAGTAGGACAAAATATACACAGCTAAAAACTTTTAAAAGATTATAATTGGGTGAATTATCGTACAACCTTTCATAAGGTG
Source organism: Lonicera japonica (assembly GCA_021464415.1). Lineage (NCBI taxonomy): Eukaryota > Viridiplantae > Streptophyta > Magnoliopsida > Dipsacales > Caprifoliaceae > Lonicera > Lonicera japonica. Next base: position 32,209,548 of record CM038463.1, on the reverse strand, counting down.
ATTGGTTTTGGAAAGAGGGAATATGATGACGATTAATGGTATAGATTGAAGTAAGAGCTGCTTCTCCCCAAAAACGTTAAGGATATCCACTTGATATGAGAAGGGTTCGGATTGTGTCTAAAATATAACAATGTTTGCGTTCAGCACATTCATTTTGTTAAGAAGTGTCATGACAAGAATAATGATAGATGGTTCCTTGTTGAAGTAAAAAATTTAGAAAATTGGATTCTTTATATTATATGGCATTGCCAGCACGTAATATTTTGATTGGTTTAGAAAACTGGATTTGAATCATTTTGGCAAAATTGTAACATATCTGTGGTAATTCGGAACAATTTTTCATAAGATATATCAAAGTAAATCGAGTGTGATCATCTATGAAAACAACAAAGTATTTTGATCCCCCCATGGTACTATGAGGAAAGGGTCCCCATACATCAGAGTGAATAAGATCAAAAGGTGCAGATAAAAGGGAACCACTTTTATTAAAAGATAACGCATGTTGTTTTCCAAGTTGACATGATAAAAAATGATATTTTCTTATTTGACAGTTCCTAATTTACCAATAGAAATAAGAGACATAAGCCTTTCATTAGACACATGACCTAATTGAGAATGCCATAGTTATAAAGGAGAACTGGAGAGAGTTAGAGCGGTAGAAAGAGCATAGGTGAGTTCTAATGGTGTATGAAGGTGAATGAGCTTGAACATCCGACCAACTTTACGGCTTATCCCAATGATTTTCTTCGTCCGTGTATCTTGTACATGACAATCAAAAGAAGGAAAGACAACATTTAGACTAACATCACATAGTTGACCAAGAGATGTAAGATTAATAGTCAACTTAGGTATGTGAAATGTAGATGGAAGGGATAGATTGAATGTGGATATCGGTCCAATATAGGTATCAGGTAATTGTGATCCATCAGTCGTTTTAATGGGAGATGTATGTGGGGTAGAATTTTTAGAAAGAAAATTGTGGAATTAGATGTCATGTGGTTACATCAACCAGAATCAAAATACCAAGAGTTACCTGATGTTACAGACATTGCATAAGATGGACCAGCTAAAACCTGTTTTAGCATTTCTATAAGATCATTGTTGGTGATAGATGTAGTTGGACTAGGAGGTGGTTGAGTGGCAGCAGCAGTAGTGTCAGATCTGGTATTATTATTTATGGCAGGATTCTTGTAACAATCAGAACCGAAATATTTTGGACCGCGCTTATGACAATACTTGCAAATCGTTTAGGACAGTAGAACAACTTATGGGTAGTATCATGATAGTATGTGCATTCCTTTGATGGTTGCCCAAATTTGGACTGAGTGACAACAAGTACTCCACTGGAATTATGGGAATTTACCCTAAGTCTTGTTTCTTCAAAATGAAGGGCCGTGATAGCGTCATCAAGAGTTGGCAATGGATGGCAATGGAGAAGAGATGCTCGAATAGGCTCAAAACGGTCATGCAAGGCCATGAGTAGTGTCATCACATGTTATTGGACCCTATAAGTTACAAACTTGGCGGCATTAGTGGTCACAACCAGACAGGTTCAAAAAGAGCTAATTGATCCCATATAGCTTGCATCTCGTGTGACGCCCCGAATCCCATTAGGAGGCAAAGGCCTCCGGGACCCGATTAATCACGATGCCGTACGTGACAGTGGGTTTGAAATACATAACTTAAAACTTATTTAAAAGTAAATTATATATAAACCCTTATTTAAGGAAAAATTCGGCATGTGGAGTTCGTATATTTAACAAAACCAACACCTGTAAATAAGAAAATATAAGTTTCCTCTCTTCGAATCAAACTCCACATTCATAGTAATAATGTTTAGTAAAATACAAATCCTCTAACAAGGTCCCAATCTTAAATAAAAGTTTTGCATCACATACAAAGATTTATAAATTAATACAAATGGAATGGTAAATCTATAAAGTGTCCGGATACATATAGTTCATGAATAGTATGTCGTCCACAGACGACTACAAATGTTAAAGTATATCAAAGGTCTCTAGACTTCTCATACGCATCATCTCGCAAAGAATGCCTGCAAAACTATTTTGGAAAATGGGAGTGAGCCAAACACGAGCTCAGTGAGAACTATAAGAGGAGTTTGAATAGGAAAATACATATTAGAAAGCACACACGACGTGAAGTAATGAAAGTAATTCGAACCATGTATATATCTATACTAATACTGTTCTTACAATATACGTAGATATGATAATAATCTCTTGTCAAAATTTCTCGAAACTATATTTTATACGATGCACACCAAGTGCCATCCCAACCCCGAAGGTACTATAAAGAATGTATTGTCAATATATATAGGTAAGTAATATCAATGGAATGTATCACAAGTGAAAGGCAGGCACTAATCTTATAACCATCAGTCCCATCTCACATCTAGGATTTACTCTACTGTGCACAGCGATCGCACTCTAAGCGTCCAAGGCTAGGGTATGCAGCCTCCAAGGCTGGGTCCCCCGTGGACCACCTAGATGTTGTAGGGTATGCAGCAAGCTGGGTCCCCCTACGAACTATAAAGTATGCTGCTCCTAGAGGGGGACCCCTCAACATGGATCAGGGTATGTAGCCGCCAAGGCTAAGTCCCCTCATGGACCATTAGTGCCTTACAAAACCAAGAAATCAATATAAAGTATTCTCCCAAAGGAAATACTTATTCATAGTACACACTCATGTACACACATACATACATATATATAAATATATTTATATCTCCTGATTCGTAAATATATATAGATCTCAAACCATATGAATCATCAAAACCTACTCAGTTCTCCACTAGCTATAGAAAGTGCTATAAGCATAACTTAAGGAGATAGGAAAATATCCGCCAATTATACTCTTATATCGATTATGTATCTAAGTAGTACATGTATCATATATATAATAAATCATATAGTAGTATTATTTCCTTACTTAAGCAAAGTCCGCTAACTACTCCAATCCAAGGCCCCATCAAGAATTTCTCAAAAAGTTTCACTTGTTAGTGAATTTTGGAATAAATCCTGTAATCGACTCCAAGACAAGCAAAATTTATAATTTATAACAATTATGGTCAATAAAAACTTCCCCAAATGATTCTAGTTTATATACCTTTTAAAAAGTTGTAAAAATTTGCCCAGTAAAGTTACAGACTGGCAGGCTCCTGACAAATCTTATAAGTAGCTAACTGATAACTTAAATACAACACAAATGTTACATATATGAAGCATTATAACCAAAATAAACCTAAAACTCACTAATTTATAATTATATATACATATTTCAATTTCTTATCCGCTATTGTAACCGTCCCTAAGGGTTTTATAGCAACCTTCATTCTTATCAACAAAAAATGGGGGATTCTCATAGAAGTATCAAATTAAAGATGTATAAACCACAAATAAACCAAAAGAATCGAGGAAAATCAACCCAACCCCCATGCATAAGCAAAATCTAAAAATTTTACTAAATAGTCCCCAATTTGATTTGAAAATAAACATGCAACACATATTAACTTGAAAAAGGGTTTGAGTATTAGTGTTTCCACCTCAATCAAGCAAATATTTGAGGTTAAGAGCGGTGGATCGAGCCGTAGTTCGAGAAATTAAGAAACTCCCAAAGTAGAGCTTGAAACCCTCATTAATGGAGGAAGGAAATTGAGGAGGAAGATGATGATGGTGATGATAATTCGATGATAATCTAGTTAAATCTAGGTTAGGGGTAAACACACCTTCACAAGGCCCCAAAAATTATCCCTCAATCGCCCCCTTGAAGTTCTTTAGGTTGGTGAATGAGTTAGGGACAAAATGAGCTCTGTTTTGCTTATTTAATTGTGCTCAGGACCCCTTCAGTCGACTTATATATCCCATCAGTCGACTGATGGGTGAAATCTAGCACACTTTAGTATTTTAGCCATAAATTCTTGCTCGGAACTAGGATTAGGGTGATCTTTATGTCCACGGAAAGGTAATTCAAAGATATACAGCTTCCTAAGAGGAAGTTTCCACAAATTATAGATAAATAATTTCCAAAAATTCATCAAAGACAGCGCTCTACCGAAGTACTACCGAACGAACATATTTAGCAAACTGACCTACTTCGGACACTGTTTTGACCAATGAGGAATGTGAATTGGCTTTTGGTCAAAAAATAAAAGTTGTAGAATGCATCAAAACCTAGACATAGGCATAAACGAGAACTTAATCGGATAGGAAACAAAGGAGTTACGAAACCTCAAAGTTAGCCAAAATTAAGAAATCGTGTAAAGTGAAAACACGAGATTAACATCTTGATTTCAATTCGGACCACTCGAATTACAAAACGATTATTTCGCAAACTCGATATACCTAATATAACATGCCCAAAGTGTTGGATCAGCTAAGAAGGGTTCGAAACCAAAAGTTTATGCCCTAATGGAGATTAAGCCTTAATTGGGCTTAAGGAGATGATTAGCTCGAAAATGAAACACTGGGTATTACATCTCGAATGTAAAATCAACAAAAGATTAATCAGATTTTTGTAATTTGTCATGGAGGGCAATCAAAAGTTGGTATTGGTGCGCAAGATCTTTAGTACTATATCAAGATTTGAGGAAGTCCCAAACATCTTTGCCAGTTGTAAAGCGTCCAAACTATTGATTAATGAAGGAAATAGAGGTGTTGCGGCACCAAGTAATGATATCACCATTTTTAGCGATCCAGTCATTTTGCCTGATGGCAAAATCTTCATCTGACTCATATTTCTTTTAATTTGGTTCGGTAACCTCTCTAGTGAAAAGACACCACACCCTTGGAGCTTGTAGGAATCTAGTCAGAGCCTGTGCCCAATGTATGTGATTGGGTCCATTGGGAGTGATGAAAATAGCTCGAGAGATTTTGGGACGATCCATGAAAGTAACTTGGGTGATTTTGGATAGGTTTTGGAGATTTTTGGGTGATTTTGGAGATTTTGGGAGATTTTGGGTAGACTTTGCATTAATTTGGAATTAATTGAAAGTTTAAGGGTAAATATGGAGATAACAGAAAGTTCTGGGGTGAATATGGAAATAACATAAAGTTCTGGGGTCAATATGAAAATAATAAAAAAATCTGGGGCCAAAATCGAAATAATATGAAATTTTGGCTTATGTGGCAGTCAACGCTGACTTGGCTAACACGTGGCAGATGACTGGGCTAGGTGGCTGACGTGGCTGGTCAAAGCTGATGTGGAAAAGTCAACGATGACGTGGATGGGTCAAAGATGACTTGGCGACACGTGGCGACATGTTGGACCGGCTGGCACGTGGATCTGACAAAAAAATTGTCTAGAAGGTTTGTCTGGCACGTGAGGGCGCTTGTGGTTTGTTTTTGTGATGATTTCAATGGCGTCTGGATCGTTTTAGTGAGACAATAAGGATGGTTATGGTGGTTTATGGGTTTGGTATGTTTTTGGTGATGTCAAGGTGAAGTTTGGTTTCGGGATTGCATAGTAATTTTGGTTATTGAAAGGCTGTGTAGTTTTGGTGATGATTTTTGGCTGGTTTTGGGAGGCTAGGGTTTGAGAAGGATGTAGGATCACAATCGCTCTAATACCATGTTAGCTTGAGTAAGAATAAGAGAATTATGTGAGAGATGAGAGAAAGAGAATAATGTATTTGATGATATTGAAACAATACAAGAGAGCCCTTTATATAGGGTCAGAATAATACAACAAAGGAAAAAAAATATACCCTAATCTATATGCATAAATCAAAGGGATATGACGATCATGTAAATATGGACATAATATGAAAAGTCAACCATACATAAATATAGACAATATTCTATTCTAACACCAACCTTGTATTAGTTTGAAATTATTGCGTTCCTTAAAAAAAGTGAAAAATTAAAAGTGAATTTCTTAATTTAAGAAAGTGAGATTACCATTAATTAAATTAATATTATTGTACAAAAGCCAAACCGAGACTCTTAATTTTAGGGGTAATTTTATTTCTATCCACGGATTCTTTCAGTTTATCCACCTTTGATTTATGTTAATATTGAAACAAATTTCTAAAAACTTCCTTATGAAAATTAAGAAGTATATCCACCAATTAATAATCCTTTAAATATATTTATTTTTAAAAATAGTTTCCTAACTAGAATATACTTCCTTTAAATATATTTACTTTTAAAATTAGTTACCTAATTAGAATATATTTCCTTAATAATATATTTCCTTAATTTGTTAAAAGGTATATTGATACAAGTACTTTATATTAATTATTCATCAAGAACATACAATATTACAAAACTGGGCAGAATTAATTTATATTATTACATTATAACACTAACGAATATTGTTTTTCAACAAATGAGTTTACTATTTTTTTTCTTTTTTTTTTTCTATAGAATGAGGGCTTTAAAAACTAAAAAGAAAGCAATATTAGAACTTAAAAAACTAATTAAGAATTAATGAATGCAATAAACATGGTTTCCTTCAATCTCAATCATTTCAAGTCAAATGAAGAATATTCAATTATAGTATATGTTTGTTTTCTTGTTTGCCATCATGAATCTGTAATTAAGTTATAATTTTAATTTGCTTCTAGGTAGGAACTAAATGTTGCCCGTATTACAAATGTTTCAAAGTATACTTAATGTTTAATTACTATTCTAAGAGTAATGTGAATTATTGTATAATCTCAATTATGAAAACAAATGTGAATTATAGACTATAGTTTAATCTTATAGTCTAATTTCGAGTTCGAAAAGTGGATAATTGACAGTAAATTATATATATTAAAAATATCATTTTGTTATACAATTTATGTTTAGTTTTTGATATATTATATGACGGTGGATAGAAGTAAAAATTTGGTGGATAATTTACAATTGAATAAAAAAGAATCATTATTTTTATAAAATTACGCCAAATATTGATTTTTGTAAGTTTATCCAACAACGTGGTTAAATTTAGTGGCCGGACAATAGAGATTATCTTTGTAAAACCCAAAAAGAGGGATAGACCGACAAATTTCACGGATAGAAATAAAATCACCCTTGTTAATTACTAATCAATTTGATTAGGTTGTTTAATTTTTTTTGATTGTTGAAATTTAAATTTTGAATTATTTGATTTTATATATTTTAGTAATTGATTAAGTTGTTAGAAGTTGTTTGATTATTTAAATTTGAATTTTGAATTTGATTTTATAGATATTAGTTTCTAGCAAGATTTTAGAAGTTTAGATTGGTTTAATAATCAATTAGATGATAGTGACATTATAGGAATAATAATAATAATAATAATATAAATTAGTTTTGCAGTTATATTAATTTAATTTTAATTCTTTATCTGTAAAAATATATACTTTGAACAAAACTTTTGGACCTTAAATTATTGGTATAAAAGTTGTGTCCTTAAATAGATAGAGAAATGAATATTCATCCTTAAAACTAATTACCCCTATTTTTATTTATTTAATTAAAGTGGATGCACTTATTAATCTAGTGGATTTTTTAATATTAAATTATTAATAAAATAATATTTATAAAATTAAATCAATAATATTTTTTGTCAGTCTATCCACATTCGTGGATTAATTTAATAGGCAACGTGGATTAACTTAATAACGCAGATTAACTGCGAGATATTGTGGATAGAAATAAAATCACCCTAATTTTAGACCGAGGGTGCTTATAAGGATGTAAGTTGGATATTTTTTTTTCAGTTTGCACCTTATAAGATGATACAACATATTTTCAGTTATATTTGTTTTTTCAGAATGTGTAATTACATTGCGTGCCTTTGAAAATAATCCTATAGCGACCTTGAAAAAAAGTATTCAATGTAATTAAAATGATCTTTTATATCATTTTGTTTGTCACCCATATAAAAATTATCACCCTAAATTTATCCTAAATAAACGGATTCTAACACTAAATTTTAGTTTCAGATTAGATATTGAAGAATTACACATTATACGATAAAACCACACGAATTAGCATACAATTATAAGTTACTAGTTGAATACTTAACGAATTCGAGTGTAATCTAGTCCGCCTATTTGACACAAAATAATAACGAATCAGTTACGTTTTTATTTTTAATAAATGCGGGTGACCCATTCATTAAAAACTACTGATATAATTAGACAAGTGAACAGAGAATAGAAGAAACGATTCTCAATGCATTTATTCAATATGAGATAGCCAACTATGCAATACGTACGACTAAACAAACTAAGCATAAAAATAAATCTGCAGAATCTTAGCCACTGGAACTGTAAGACCTAAAGATTAGTAAACATAAAACAAACTGGGAAATTTGTCTTCCTAAATACTAGGAAATCAAAAACACTGTTAAATTTTTCATTTTTATAATATAATTAAAGTTTATTAAATCTAAAATTGATTTGTATCTATTTTAAAATTTATTAATGTTTAACCATACCTTTTTTAAGTAATTTTATCTCTAAACTCATCTTGTTCTATGTATATATATATTTGTCGCTTTAACAAATATAATTGAATTGTGTCGTATGATCACCCAATAACAAACCTAGTCATATACAAGTTAAAAAAAATGTCATCCAGTAGCTTATCGGGGTTGTCTTCGAATAAAAACAAATTCTATCAAGCCTTCATTAAGACCCCATATACAAAACTGACATAAACTGTCCCAACCAGACTCTTTGCCATGTATGAGCATCTTCAATGGAAAAATAGATTAGATATCTTTCGACCACGGATATGCAAGTATGTATTTCTTATGTGGCATAAAAAAGTTTCTTGATGGACAAATCTTACAAAATTATTTCCAATGGGATTACCTAAGAGATTATTTATTAATAAATTAATAAATTAATAATTTTATAATATGTAGTTTTTATTAATAAATAATTTACAAAATTACGGTTAAAACATTTGAAAACTTAAAAAGGAAAAGTATGTAGAAAAAAATGATGATGTGAAATTAAGATATTGCCTAAGTGACCATCTAGAAATAGATGGTCATCTTTACAATGTTTATTTTATTTTTTGTCACATTATCTTCATTATAAATAATTACATTGGACAACATTTTTTTAATTTATTATTTATCAATTCTATGTAACATCTAATTTTCACCTAATTATATAATTGCAATGAAGATGCTATTAGTGTCCTGATATTGGATTCTTGTTCCCCACTAGGAAAGGGCAAATGACTTGGTTTGCCTTTTTTGCTGTGCTCATGGTCCAATTTCCCATACTTGGATTTGGTCCCATCTTAAATTAAAATACTATGATTTAGTCGGAATACTTATTTAAATGTCATTAAAAAATAAAAATAAAAAAGTCTAGCTGGTTTTACCTCATTCAACGATTATGTATTAAGAGCATATTTAATATATAGATTCTACACAGGTTTTACTAAAATTTCCTGTTAGATCATTTGTATGGCAATATTTTAAAGAGTTTACTTTGTCACAAGTTTTATTATGTCTGTTCAAATCTTAATATAATAATGACTTTTTAAAATTTCCAGTTGGTGATCGCCAGGGGTGGTGAAATGCATTTTCTTTAAAAAATTAAGATCGAATGATATTTTAGATAATTAAGTGTATACAGCCAATATATAATCTTATAATACAGTGATTATAAGTTTTACGTATTAATTGGTATTTGAAAAGGGCACCGGCAAGGCTAAGGGATCAAATCTTTTTTCCTTTTTGGTTAAATGGTGAGTATTTTTTAGTTCAACAGTTAGGGTGTTCGGATTTATTTGTGTGCACCTCGACTAATTAGCCATTTATTCTAAAATTAGAGGATTCACAAGACATTACTTGTAGCATGACCTTCAAAGTTTTAATATCATAAGATTTGAACTCATGAGCTATATTTCATGCAGCACGTATCATGACGCAAGCTTGTTACCACTTAACCAAATCCCATCATTATAATTCATTAGTTAAATAGTAAATAAGTTAAATAAATCTTCTTTTTTGTTTAAACAAGCGGTGTCCGAACTAGTTTTCCTACACCTTAACTAATCTTTTTTCACAATTTAAATCATATTTACTACTGGCCACGAAATATTTTTACATTTGATAGAACTCCCAATCAATCATAGAGCTGAACCTTAGACCATAACAGAAAAAGTTAAAAAATAAAGAAAGAATAATAAATAAAGCACACAGAATGCAGGCAGGCTGTAATCTGACTTTAACAAGTCCTAACACTAAAGCTCTTCTTGTGACGACAATATTTCATGTTTAATATTATAGAATCTGCCTCAGACAACGCGTTTACTTGTTTCATATATGAAAATGATTATCATTTCCAGCCGTACGCAAATATTGTACCAACTCCATAATCTTTGACCTGATCATGGTATTTTCTACAAATTTATTTGTAAGTATGCAGGATATATTTATTTAAATTTACGCTTTGACATTTTGCTTGATTGCCACAAGTGCAGTAGCCGGGAAACCCTATATTTATTTATTTATTCTTGACCACCGCCACCCCCAATATCTGAGTCACTATTATAAACACCCGTAATATATCTACAAGTTGTCGGAAAAACAATTATTTTTGGTTATTTTTAGAGCAATTTTATTTAAAACTGAATGATCAGTTTTGAAAAATTATTATATATTTGTATTTTCCTCTGCGAGCACATCGAAATGATATATTTATTTGTTTAAAATGCATATCGGGTGAATGATAAATTATCATCCAACAAGGCTTTCAAAAAAAAAAATTATCATCCAACAAAATCACCACTACATCCGTACCACTACAAGTCACCACCTCTACCTTCCAAATCATCGCCACCTCCATATTACTATAAATCACCTCTAGTGAAGTCACCACCTCCTCCGACGTACTTTTATAAATTACGACCACCTCCGGTGAAGCCACCAGCCTCCTCCTCCATACTACTACAAGTCTCCACCTCCGCCTTCTTCATCACCACCACCTTCCACCATATCAATACAATTACCATACCAACACAAATCACCATCTCCTATGGTGAAGTCCCCACCTCCTCCATTCCTCCAACATGCTACTATTAATCCCACCTCCTTCTCCATACTATTACTAGTCCCCACCTTCGCCTTCCCCATCACCTCCATACTAGTACAAGTCACCACCTCCTCGGACATACTACTATAAATCCCCGCCTCCTCCACTGTAATTGGTTTAATTCCGATATCAAAAGTATTTTTTTCCATTGTAATTGTTTGAGTCAAATTAAAGATTTGAAGATGCGATATCAACGGATGCTCGCCGAAGATTTGAAGATGCGCTACATCTTCCACCAAACAACCACGCCCTAATAAAACCAACCCCCATCTCGGAGACTCTGAATCATGTGCTATAACAAACACAAAACCGAGCTACTAAAAAAGAGAAGGCTGAGCCTGTTTCCACACCGAAGGTTTTAGTGGTAGGCCATAGGCAAAGTGTTTTTGACAGATTGGCAGAGAAAGATATTGGCCTAAAGGCTTGATCTTAGGAGATTGATTAATTCCACCGTAGCTAGGAAGTCTATAGCTTACACCCCAATGGAGTTGGCGAGGAGGTCGTTGGGAGAGCAGAACGGATCTCCATTCACTCAATAGATAGCCGAAGCAACCCACCCCCCCCCCCCCCCCCAAATGTTTTCCACACCTAAGTTCAATATCTACAACGGGTGCACTGATCGCGCCGACTGTGTCAAGTATTACCAACAGGTTATGACTTATTGGATTTCAAATGATGCTGTTATGTGTAGGATGTTTTCTGCTAGTCTGGGCTATATTGCCGTCAAATGGTTTACTCGGTTACCCCGTGGTCAAATAAATAATTTTAAAGAATTAACCGAGCAGTTTACAACTAGATTCATAACAAATAACTGAGAAGGAAAAGGCCTGGAGGCCTTAACCAATATGAGGAAAAAGAAGTAAATGCAGGAAATACTCCATGAATTGCATGAGGGTAATTGCAACAGTCATACTAGTGGTAGGTCTTTAGCTCATCGGGCAAGAAGTCAGAGCTATTGGTGGCTTTGCATGCAGAAAGATGCCTTGCATACTTGAAGAAATATGATAAATGTTAGGTTTTTATTTTTAGTTGGTTTAATTCCGATGTTAAAAGTATTTTTTTTCATTGTAATTGTTTGAATCAAATTGACGATTTAAAGATACGAGATCAATAGAAGCTCGCAGAATTTACCGAATGCACTGTATATAATTTTGGATCTAAGGTAAATTGGTAATATAGTTTGATTCAAAATATATATGATGGATTGAGCATTAAATTCAAAATAAAAAAGTTTTTGAGTCAAATTTATTTTTAAAGTATTTTTACCGAGTTTTGTTGAAATCCAAAAAGGACAATCGATGCTAATTATTGAGAAAACTTATTTTTTTTTTATGTCTAATATGTTTTTATAAAGTTGCCTCAAAAATTAGAATCTAATTAGTATTGAAACAGATTTAATATGGTAAAATAAAAGTAAAAAGAAATAAATAATAAAAAGAATTTTAATTGAATTAAATATTTTTTTTTACAAAAGAAGGAAAGAAAAACTTTTGAAAAGTCAAAGTTGTTGTTATTTTGAAAAACACACGTGTTGCCCACCTTCTTCACTAATTCATGACCCATCATTTAAATGGGCCAAGCCCATTAATAGCCATCCCACGTGTAATTAAAGGAAAACAGCGCAGCACATGATGTAAGGGTGGACGGGTACACTTTTTACTTATGTGTACGGGTCTGGCGGTAAATTACCCATGAAATTGAAATTTGAGATTTTAGACCCGCTTAGTATTTTTAAGGCGTATCAATCCGGTGTGTATTTTTTTGGGTATATATTTTTATCGCAATTATTTTTTAAAATTTTTAATTTATTTTAAAAAGAACTTTGACTTAATATTTATTTATAAATATAAGGCAATATTTAGAGTCATAAAAACACAATTTTATAGAGTTTTTTTAGGCAAAAAATATTTAAACGTTAGAATAAATTTTTTGAGAATTTTGAGATACTTCCTAAGTTTTGTTTATATGCCTGTGAAAATCCGCAAATGCGACCCCTGAGTCTAAACCTCTAGTTTAGGAGTCTGAAATATCGGAAAGGATTCCGTTTATTCCATTTGCTTTTATGTGTTGATAATTCATATCGAGTGTTCCTCTATCCTATTTCTAGATGTAAGAGGGTTCGTTCAGAGTCGTCAGTACGTTTTACGAGAAAACAGACAAAATAGTTAAGTGTAAGAAGAAATGCTACAGATAAGTCTTTCTTTACACGTTTTATCTACGAAACCAGGATTCTATAGGGTTCGGGAACTATATTACGGATTGGGAAGGTGTTAAGCACCCGCTCTGCCCTTTCAATCTCTAGTGGTCTTTATATGTTTATTCTATGTTGAAAAACTTGGATACTTTTATTGACAATCTATTACTTCTCAAATGAAAAACCCTAATTTTTGGAAAAAACGAGAAAATGGATAAAAACATTTGTGTTCCGGGATCCGATTGTTTTAGTTTTGAGAATGTAATACAAATGACAAGGCTTTTGTTTTAAAAAGTGAGGCTCCGGTATTATTTACTCAGATAATAATATTGGTTTTTATTACTTCAGAAAAAGTTCGGATCTTGTGTTGGAACTAATTTAATATGGAATTAGAACTCTTTGAGGAGAGTTTATCAGATACGTCATAGTCTATGGGAAAGACGAGTCATCCCTGAATTTAATTCTTAAATAAGTTTTATTGGTCCGGGTTTTGAAAACCTAGTTTTATCCGGGCGACAATGTTCTTACTTTTTTAGTTTTGCAAATGATTTTATCAGGATTTTTGTTTTGAAAACAATAGATTATTTTATAACTTGGCAATAAGTTTATTCAAAATAAAATGTGGATAGAAAAAAAACAGAATTAAAACAAGTACACAGATATCTAATTTTAAATATTAGAAGAGACTTTTTTTACCTTCCCGACGAGAATAATAATAAGAGAGAAAATATAATATGGCAGAGAGATCTCCGGCGATAATAATCTTTTCTTTCTTTAGATATTTTCGAGAATACGATTCCATAAGTGAAACACGTCGAGTGTCGAGAATAGATTCGATATTTCTTCAGAAATAAGACGATCATAGAATATCTTAATAGAGGGCCAGAAAATCAGATATAAAACTCATAATTCTTAGATCCCAAGTTGCCGTCCTTAAACCCTTGGGGGTGTTGGCCTATTTATAGTTCTAGGAGAGGATTGTCGCACGACATTTCTCCAGAAAGGGCAAGTGTCGCGCGACATTTGGTATAATGTCGTGCGACAAACGGCTGAAGTGACCTTTCTGACAGACTGATTTGTCAGAAAGTGGTTGGTCTGTGTTCGGAAAACTTGTCGTGCGATATAAGAAAGATTTTCGCACGACATAATGGTTTATCGCGCTATAATCCCCCTTAAAAACAAGTTTTTTGGCCAATGAACCCCTTCGGGGCAGTTTTGGGTGTTCGGGTGGGGCTCGGATTCCAAAAACTGTACTTTTCGATAGTCGTTAGGGTTCTTACAGGGGTCACGGATTGGGGTGTCTACAATGCCATAGGAGATCCTATTTTCCTTCAAATTTAAGAATTAGGGTTCCAAACATTCACGGTCCTACAAGAGTGTCTTCGATCTCGATTGGAGACGGAGTGAGTGAAGTGGCCAACTTGCGATAAGTGAAATCGCAGACGGGGGTGAATGATTGTGATAAATTGCGTAAAAGGAGGCAACGGGTAAGCCAAAAAAATAGGAAGTGCTATGCCAAAGCAAGCTAGCTGCGGCTGGATTCTAAGTCTAAGGAATTGACAGGGCTGTTACATAAATTGTGGGGATGCAATTTTTGTAAGTCATCGAGTCTGTAATTCTGTTTTGATCATAGTGAAACACTGTTGGTTAGTTCCGAGGATTAATCCTACGTAAGTAGGGATATCTCGTAAATTTCCTGTGTTGTGAATTGCTTTTGTGTGATTACCTAATTGATGTAATTGCTAGAAAATACAACACAAGATTTCAACAGTACTAAAATTTGATTAGACTTAGGGTTTTAATTCCGCTTATCAAATCTAAAATTATTTTTGATAAAAACCCTAAAATTAACCTAGGCAATTCGATCCCTAATTTTTCTTTAATAAATGCCAAAAACACGGGCCAATCATTCACTAGCCTGGCACCAAACTCATTCCGCTGACGAGTCCATAGCTATTTGCCCAATGGGGGTTAGACATACTAGGTTTTTTTCTGAAAGCTTTTGGGTCAAGAATTTTTTTACTTATGGCAATCGATTACTTCAGTAAGTAGGTGAGGCAGTGGCTTTTGTCAACATTGCCGATTTGAATGTGAAAACTTTCTTATGGAAAAATATCGTCATGCGTTTTGGGATCCCTAAAATGATCATCTTCGACAACAGGACTCAGTTTAAAAGTAAGAAGAATTTGAAATTCTGTGAGAAGTTGGGTATACGGCAAAACTTCTCTAGCATAGCTCATCCACAAACGAATGGTGTAGACACCCCGATCCGTGACCCCCGCAAGAACCCTAACGACCTCCGAGAACTACTGTTTTTAGGTCCGGGACCCACCTGAGCACCCGGAACTACCCTTGGTGGGTTTGTTGGCCAACAAACATATTTTTTAGAGAGATTTTCGCACGACATATCACATTGTCGCGCGACAATCCCTGATATGTCGCGCGACAAACCCCTCTGCACCCGACCAACCACTTTCTGACACATCACAGTGTCAGAACCATCACTTCAGCCGTTTGTCGCGCGACAATCATTCCTATGTCGCGCGACAAACCCCTCTGCACCCGACCAACCACTTTCTGACACATCACAGTGTCAGAATCCATCACTTCAGCCGTTTGTCGCGCGACAAAGAGATATGTCGCGCGACACTTGCCCTTTCTGGGGGAATGTCGCGCGACAATCTCTCCCGGGCACTATAAATAGGCCAACACCCCCAAGGGTTCAGGACGGCAACTTCTCGCCACAATTTCTATACTAAAATTCCTTATTCTCTCTCATATTTTCTAATCTTTAAGCCTTCTCCGGAAGCATCTGCGATAACATTTATTTCCGCAAGAGTTTCGGATCTAATCTTGGCACCCGAAGTGCCACCTTTTAGAGTCAGACCGCTGGAAATATTTCTAAGAGGAAAAGCTAATATTCACCGGAGGTCTTCTCTGCCGTATTATATTTTCTCTCTCTTATTCTTATATATATCGTCGGGAAGGTAACTAAAGTCTCTTCTAGTAATTAAATAAGATATTTGTATATTAGTTTTATTGTAGACTTGTTTAGAACTCGATTTTTCTAAACGGGACGCTGCCCCGCACCCCACGACCTGACCGGGCAGGTCGATCCCCGTCCTAGTAAGCGAAGTGGCGACATAGTTGTGGTAGATTCCTACCGCGCTCGAAAAACAGGTTTTCATTAGTTATTTCCAGAAAGCAGTAGAATATCAGTAAAAGCATCCAAGTTTTTCAACATAGAATAAACATATAAGACCACTAGAGACCGAAAGGGCGGAATGGGTGCTTAACACCTTCCCAAACCGTAATATAGTTCCCGAACCCTATAGAATCCTGGTTTCGTAGACAAACGTGTAAAGAAAGGCTTATCTATAGCCTTCCCTCTTACACAATCATTTTGTCCGTTTTCTCGTAAAACGTACTGGCGACTCTGAACGAACCCTCTTGCATCTAGAAATAGGATAGAGGGACTCCCGATATGAATTATCAACACATAGAAGCAAATGGAACAACGGAATCCTTTCCGATGTTTCAGACGCCCACCAACGGGAACGAGAACCCGGTGGTCGCATTTGCGGATTCTCACAAATGGTCAGGTTAAGGCGTCTAATAAAGTTATTGTCGAAGCTTTTAAGAAGAGGCTAGATGATGCCAAGGGAAAATAGGTCAGGGAATTGCCGTCAGTTCTTTGGGCTTTCAAAACGACTCTACGTCGATCTACCGAAAAATGGTCATTCTTGCTCGCTTTTAGTACAGAAGCAATAATTCTTTTGGAAGTCGGCCTGCCTACCCTGCGGGTAATGCTGATTGAATTATGGGATAATGATGTAGTAATGGAAGATGTTTTGGATTTTGTCGATGAAAAAAGAGAGGTTGCTCTTATTTGCGTGGCAAATTACCAACACAATTTTGTCCATGTAAAGGATCGATAAACTAAACCCTAATGAGTTCAAGGTTAGCGATTTGTTTTTAAAAAAAAAACATGGGTTCCATGATCAATCCAACACATGGGAAACTAGTAGCAAATTGGGAAGGTCCGTGAATCTTATCTGGAATAACTGTAATCGATGCTTATTATATGAAAGATTAAGACAGAAGGGATATACCGAATCCCTAGAATGTGTCCAATCTGAGAAGTTGTTATCATTAGCAATCTTTTGAGAGGCCATGGCGAATGGCCCTTATCTTTGCTGACTATATTATTCAATGAAAGAAAATTCCTTGTTCATTGTTGTGCAAACTAAAGACCTCCCCCACGAGCACAAAAATGAACGAATGCTTGGTAAACCGAATAAAAATTGCTTGGTAGGCAGGGCTAGGAAAGCCAAATACAATTTATTAAAAGTATAAGGCTTGGTAAGCCGAGGTGTAAACACTTGGTAGGCAAAGCCTGTGATGCCCCGAATCCTGTTAAGAGGTTTTCACCTCCAGGACCCAGTTAATCACGGGTGCCGTACGCCGACGGCGGGTTAGTAGAACATAACCTGTAAGAAACTTAAAAATTTATACTCTAATAGGCAAGAATGTTTCCATACTAAGCAATTCGTTCACTTGACAAAAGATGAACTATTATAAATCAGTTAGCCTCCAACAAGGTCCTAATTACAAAGCCTACAGTCTCCATATAATATACAAGTATTTAATAAATAGTATAACACATATTTTACAATTTCTAAAATATACAAGGTGCTAAGGCGTTGGTCCTTTGATTACGAAGGAACTTCCACTAAGGAGTGGTATAGAGGCAGTCTAAGAAGTTACGTCCACTCTTTTCACTGTCCCAGAGGAACCTGCAGAAAGAACATTTTGGAAAATAGATATAGTGAGTCAAAAGGACTTAGTGGGAATCATATAATAGGCTTTGTATAAAAATAATACTTAGAAATCCTTTTGGTATAGTGATAGGAAATAAATTCTCTTCATAGTTATAAATAAAATAGTTAAGAAATAAACCTTTTCTCAAATTAATATAATACTTTTTAAAGTCCGCGAGTACCAAATAACCGATATCAAATGAAATTCAATGGCACAATTAATATATTCTCATCTCATAAAACCTGAGCCTTAAATCTCATAAATCTCGCAATTATCCAAGCATACAACCGAGTCTGTATTTCGTGGCCTTTCATCCACGCGGCAGTAGGGCCTCCCGTTCGTTTCTGTGCACGGTTTCGGGTTTTGCACCTAGGAGACTGTGTCCCAACTTTAGGGCCCAATTGTTAGAAACCAAACCCGGGATCATCATGAACTAGTATAATCTTATAATATCAATAAAGTATCAACTGGCTCATAAGAGAAACAATTGTGCCATATAAATACTTTTCATTAATCATATAAAATACCACCCATATAATCAACATGAGAAATCTCGTATTAATAATTCTGACTGGTAAAACAACTCATAAACATAGGTTTGGTAGAGAGAAATCAACACTTGAACCCTTATAAGTAAATGCTAAGCTTGGTAGTAAGAACCATCAACAATAAAATGGGTTCCAAATGGGTTTTTGTGCAAAACGAGTTATTAGCCTCAATTTTCCTGTTAAAGCGTGAGTTTTAATTTATATATCGGCTAGTTAAATCATCCATTTAGGCATTAACACGAGGTCTCAACATAAATCCCCAAAACTCATGTATATAAGTTAGGTTTTTATATAAGCATGTAATATAATCATAATTGAACAATTATAGTTGTAAAATAGGTTTTAATACTAGATTCCCACCTCTATAAAGCTAGATCGTCAAGCTTGGAGGGCTGAATCGAGCCAAGAGTCTCTGAATTACAAATTCCCAATTTCGTGCTTTAAGCTCCAACAATGGAGGAGAGAGAAAATGAAGATGATGAAGGAGTGATCTTGTTTCGGGGATGGAGAATGGGTACAAATCCTTCCAAAAATCTTCTTAAAAGAGCTCTCGCCTCTCTCTAGAAGGATCTAAGGCTGTGGGTCAAAAATGGGACAGATGGGGATGAAAATAACGCTTTAAAGTGCTTAAAATGGGCCTAGGTACACTGCTAGACCGGTCCATAAAAATACCAGACCAGTCCGCGCTTTGCATTTTGAGCTCTGGTGTACTGTTCGTAGTTTGCTCATAACTTTTTACTGGGAACTCCGATTTGGGTGATCTTTATGTCCACGGAAAGCTAATTCAAAGTTCTAAAATTTCCTAAGAGGAAGTATCCTAAAATTATGGATGGATAATTCCTAGAAATTTGTCAAATATAGTGCTCTGCCGAAGTGCTACCGAATGAACAGATTTTAGCGATTCGCTTACTTCGCACACTGTTTTGACCCTTGAAAAGCACGAATTATCTTATGATCAAAACATGAAAGTTTTAGGTTGTATTAAAGCGTAGACATAGGCTAAAATAGGAGCTTAATTGGACAAAGAAATGAGAAGTTACGATAACTCAAAGTTGGCTAAAATTAAGAAATTGCATAAAGTAAAAACATGAGATTAACATCTCAATTTTAATTCGGATCACCCAAATTATGAAATGATCGCTCTTGCAAACTTAATAGAACTATGATGACACGCTAGAAGTATTGGATTAACTACGTAGGGTCCGAAACCAAAAGTCCATGCTTTGATGGAGGTTAGGCCGTCACCGGGCTTAAGAGAAAGATTAACTCGGAAATAGAAGAACATGGTATTACAAGGCCATCAGAGCCAATCGAACGAGTCGGTGCTTTATTCAAAGTACACTAACGCTGTTTTCCCTCAAGGGAAATTAACACTTGGTAAGTAAACTTTGTAGGCTTGGTAGGTTAGTGCAGACATTAATGCCTTTGGGGCACATCGTGGGCTAAGTCAAGCTGAGTTAAATGAAGCCTGGTAGGATATCACAAACTAAAAATTTTTGAAGTGAAAATCCATATAGAGGAACGCTTAACAATCTCAAAACTTAGAATTTCTTACTTAGTAAACACAAAAGAAATGCTTAAAAATGATAATAAAGCATAAAGACTATTCTTCAATAATTACATCGACAAGGATAATGAATCATAAACGGATATGAATATATATATTCATTAATTGAAAAACTATACATGTGGTGGGCTTCTCAGCCAACAGTAACAAAAGCAAAAGAGGAGAATGATAGGCAAGCGACTACGGTGCTAAAGGCAACCTGTCATCAACCTAAAAAAAGGGCAAAAATTAGGGAAAATGATAAGATAAAAGGGTCTTCCCCAGCGTCTAAGTTCCTCTCGCAGCCTATTCTTATCTACCATCACTGCGGCATACCATTCCTTTAAGGAATTGTGGGACTCCTCCTGACTCTGGTGGAGTTGCCGCACGGCATCCAAAGACGGCCTCGGATTGGGCGATCTGCTTAGCAGCATGGGCCCCTTTGATGAAGGCCCTATCTAATTTAGGCTGAGCATTATCCAGTTCAAAAGTGCTCTCGATCAGCTCCAGTTAAAGCCAATAGTTTTTTTCAGACACCTCCCCCAGAGAAACTAAGTGAAGAGGAGTGAAATAATCAAAATCCCCATCACGGGGGTGACTCGAGCACGCAGTGTTGTTGTCGCCTGCCATTCCGAATTTCAACTTGTTGTTGAACCTATGAAGGAAGGGTTCTTTCGTTGGAAGAGTTTTTGTTGGACATAATAGATAAAGCAACTCAAAGGAGATATGTTAATATATATATAAACGAAAAAGTATCGGGATCGAGTGGCAGTCCATATCTGGCGAACGGTCACCTCATGAAAGTGTATCGCCATTAATTAGGTGACACGTGGCGACGATGCTTAGGAAATGAAATGAGCCAATCGAAAACGCAACGTGGCCCAAGCAAGGATTTGCTTAGCAAAATCCGGTAAGCCAATGTGTACAGATTATGTTTGATGCTTGAATCAACATGTTAGAGTTATGATCGGGATTGAAATTTGACTCAGTACGCAGAAATGATCAATTTATTTAGGAATTTTCAGAGACTTAAATTCATTGCATGAGTGTCAATCTGGGGCATTGATTTTTGTTGCCACAAACTTATTACTTGGAGAGTTTCTAGTTATTTGTATTAACATATTTGTTCAAAGTAGCAAAAGTCCCTTATTGTTTGAAGAAATTCTAGTTGGTGTAATCAACGGGTTTGTTTTAAGTAATTGCCATTATTCATCTAATTGGAAGGTTTTTAGGTAATTTCATTAACCCATTTATGTTAAATGCTCGCAGTTATGCATTTAATGGTTTAACTGGGAAAAAATAAAGATAACAACTCTTAGCATATAAACAAAAGAAGTAGATCTTCATCAAGAAAAGAAAATCACAAGCGGTGGGACTTTGAGGTCTAGACATTACATGTTTGTAAAAAAATACAATACAAAGTTTTCCTAAAGCTTAAGTTTTTAAGAAAACCCTAGAAACCCATAAGCGTGGGTGGAAAGAAAAAGAAATAATAAGAGAGGCAAAAAGAAAAGCAGAAGAGCAACAGAAAGAGAAATGCCCCAGGTGTAGATATAGGTGGCCGACTTGCAGCTCATTGCCGTAGTCAAAAGTTTTGGGGACAAATCCTTCTTTGAAGTCAAGGTATGCTTTCCTTTCCTTCACCTAATCTCTCTCAAAGCCCGTCCCTCTCTGTTGTCACAATAGTCAAATGCCTCTACAAACGGCGAATTGTCCTATCCATTTTTAGAATTTCCCTTTTTAACCTCTCCACTCTCACGATCAAACCCTCCACGCTACTTGGGGGAAGGGGTAAGTTGGAACTACAGGCTTTGTCCGCAACAAGGGGTGATGGTTTTTATGGTGAATGAGAAGGTTTTGGGGTTAAAGAGGATTTCGATTCAAGGCTTATTATTTTTCTGCCCTAACTTCTGCTAAAAATATATCTACAGCCCTATGAAGACATATGGTGAGAAGGGGGAAAGATGGGATTTTTTAGAAGATTGGTAGGGATCTCATAGGTGGCTGAATGATGGTTACAAAAGGAATTATGACTCTTGGAAAACAACGTGACTCCTGGGAACCGTCGCTCACCCTCCCCATTATGAGATGTGGAAATACCTTCATCCACTCTTTAAATGAACCGACGTTTGATGGAAAGGGAAAAAGCATGTGTAGGATCACACATGTGCGTCACACGTGATAGATAGCTTTGTACTCTTGGAGAAAAAAAGAAATTTCTTGATGAGAAGAAGTTTATACTAATAATCGACACATTTTACTGTGTAAGATATAAAGTACCATCTGCCATGGGTCGAGATGAATACTTGAGCCCTAAGGACAATGTAAAAAAAAAATCGCCAAACAAATTGCAAGGATGACACAGTCAAATGGCTAATCCCTAGACCTGAGCCGAATTTTCTTTAAAGCTTACTGATGAAGATTGAGGTTAAGTATGTGCTCTGAACTCGCTGGTTGAGACCACATACTTAAGGGGCAATTGTAGGAGCACATAATTTTGTTATAATAAGATTGGGCTGGCCCTACTTCTTAGAAGCCCACAAGTCAGATACTGCCCAACGACCTAATAATAAAGGAACCAAGAAAAGCAACTTGGAATGATGATATCAGCACCCTGCCGAGGACAGTGGAACTCGGCCGACTTCATCAGGAAATTTGCCAAGTGATTAGCGGGTGAAAACGCACAAGGAGTGCATGGGGAGAATATTATCGAATCGTACGACCCACTACCAGAATCTTGCTTGTCCTTGCCAAATCAAGACAATTGTGTAATGTCAAAATTCGTTAGTTATAGAAAACTGAAAAGTGTTGGAATGTCATCCAAGCCTTACCCTCTTTAGTCATTTTATTGTTTACCCAAATGAGCATTTGTAACCATAATTCTATATATGCGTATAAATAGAAAAAGGGATGGCTCAAAACAAGGATTCGGATTCTAATCTTGATATTTTCATAAGTCTAGGTATGAGAAGAGAGCTGGTAACCCGTCTTCTCCATTGTTGACAGCCTTGAGAGCTAAATAAACATATATACACATACAAAGGGCGGAGGTACTCTAGGCCTACTATCCATAAGCTAAAGGAACCATTCTCAAATAAAAAGCTCTTATCCAACTTTACACATTTCACCACACCATTAAACTCACAACCGACTGTTCCTCATTATAGGCCGGGCCTAAATTTTTGTTTACTTACTGCTCCTATAATTATAAGCATAGTAAAAATCATTTATTTATATAATGGAAATTATTAAATTATGTAACTCATAATTATTTAATAAAATAGTAATTATTTTTATTTTTATTAAAATATTCCAACATTGCGGAGCTTGCCACAATAAGTTTCGAAACACTATAAATTGAACCTATGTAAAATATCGAACTGTTCGTAACACTCTTCGATCACCTTGACTCCTTTCGTTTATAGCCCTATGCAGAGTAGTACTCATACTTACGAGACAATAAAAAATAAGCTTTTGTTAAATTGTACAACACCCAAAAATAGTGAAAATCATTTTTGTTAAATAAAATAATTTTTTTTTGTTAAATAATACTCTATTTGTTCAAACTGATAATTTTATTTTAGGGTGTGTTTCGATCGTGATAGGATTAATTAACCTATTGACGGAGAGGATAGGATAAATAAATCTGTCTTTCAAGGGTGGATAGGTAATCCTATATGTTTGGCGCTACACCTAGCATCGGGATTAATTATCATTTTATCCCTTTATAAGATAAATATATACCACCCTTATAGTGATTGCCGGATAACAAAATTAATATAAAAATTAATTTTTTTAATCTTTTTCTTTACACTTTTAAATAATCAAATTTATTAACGAAAATTTCCAACCACCCAAATACGAGTATGGCAATAAATGAAGATATTTATAAGAAACTTTAATTTTTAACATTAGAATTTGAAATTGTACTTAATGCATAGTTCATAAATATTGTATGTGATATAAAACTTTTCTCCAGAAAGAATTTTTTACGAAACTTTTTTATAAATAGAAGAATCGCATTAGTTTGTGCACAACAATTAAAATTCCTTATATTTTTAAAAGAAAAGTAAGTTGTATTATATAATATCTGAACTTGTTCCGGAACTTCAAATGCAAAGTTTATTAAATCTTATTCGACTAATCCTTATCCTGTCCGATCCCGCTTAATCCTTATCTAATTCCTTTGCTATCTATCATAATCCCTATCCGACTAATTCCGACTCTTATCATGTCTGGCCTTTATCCTATCCTATACTATTATTACGCACTTAACTCTATTACATTTTAAAGAAATTATAATTTTAAAGTAATTAATGGTCAAAATATATTATATTATCAGATATGGCACATATACTATTCCGAAAATGCACCCTATATATAATCTTAAACAAAAGAAAATGGTAACAGAAGTTTACTGCGAGTCAAAAAATTTTAACATAAATGCAAAACTTTTCGCACTTTAATCGCAGCTCATGATGCTTGTGCAATTATTTCTTTTTTCTTTCTTTTTTCTTTTTTTTTTTCGTTTTTTTTTGGCTTCTCATAAATTTTCATAATATTACTAAATTTAAATTTAAAATTCTAATTCCTATCTTTAATTATTCTTAGAAATTATGGATATTTAAACTCTTTTAAATTTTGTATCGATAAAGTGGTTCCTTGGGACTTAGCTACCATGGTATTTTTTTATTTTTATTTTTGCATGATTCTAAACTACCTTCATTATGTATCATTCTGTCCGCAGAAAGTTAGTATATACATATATATATATAGATATAAAATAAAATACAGACAAATCTAATACAAATATTTGTTATTAGTTCGAATGTGAGGTACTCGTCGATCAAATTCATTCTTATAAAAAATTAATTATAATCAATGAGTAATTATTAAAATAAAATGTCCTTGATTTATAGCTGATCGATTAAGCATATTCTGTAGAAGAATTCAAACAAAATAAGCGATGTTCATTTAGAAAATGGATAATACAAAATTCAAAATGGTTAAATAATGACATTTGGTGATATATAATATTTTGTAACTCTAATTCCAGTTACAAATTTTTTAGTGCTAAGTCAATCATTCACATATAAATATAAACACATAATAAAAGTCTCCAGCCTATGCATTGGAATATTTCTTCGATGTTTAATTTTCAATCCTTGTTAGTGTAACCCCATTATATACCCACTTGTTAATTTAAATATTTGATGTTTGTTAGGGGGTTGAAGCATCCACTACTAGTAAACAAATGCTTCACATTTGAAAGGAATTCACTATAAAAGGGCAAATCATCCCTCCATAAGATATCACAACTAATCTTCTAATTCATCAAGAAGCCTAGAAATACCCTACTTGCAAGATTTTGGCAGCCCTTTAAGCTGCCAAAAATGGCCACTTTTTGGCCTCAAGTCCTCTTTGCCTTGGCATTTTGTCTTATAGCCACTAATGTAGCAGCTGACTACAAGCCTTACACATATTCATCACCGCCGCCACCACCGGGATACATTGACAAGTCGCCACTGCCGCCAGCGTATCAACCCAAGCCACCTCCTTACCACTACAAATCACCTCCTCCTCCGTCTCCATCGCCCCCACCTCCTTACTACTATAAGTCACCACCACCTCCATCGCCATCACCACCTCCACCATATATCTATAAGTCGCCACCACCACCTTCCCCATCACCACCGCCACCATATATCTATAAGTCACCACCACCTCCATCCCCATCACCTCCACCCCCTTACGTTTATAAGTCTCCACCTCCACCTCCACCTTCACCATCACCACCTCCTCCTTACATCTATAAATCCCCACCACCACCATCCCCATCACCACCGCCTCCATATATTTACAAATCACCGCCACCACCATCTCCTTCACCACCACCTCCTTATGTCTACAAATCTCCACCACCGCCATCACCATCACCACCACCTTCACCATCACCACCTCCTCCTTATGTCTATGAATCTCCACCACCACCATCTCCATCACCACCTCCTCCTTACATTTATAAATCCCCGCCACCACCATCTCCATCACCACCTCCCCCTTATGTCTATAAATCTCCACCACCATCATCTCCATCACCACCGCCTCCTTACATTTACAAATCACCGCCACCTCCCTCACCCTCACCTCCTCCTCCATATATTTACAAATCTCCACCCACCACCTCCCTCTCCATCACCTCCACCTCCTTATGTTTACAAATCCCCACCACCACCATCTCCATCACCACCTCCCTCTTATGTCTATAAATCTCCACCACCACCATCTCCATCACCAGCACCTCCTTACATTTACAAATCACCACCACCTCCCTCACCCTCACCTCCTCCTCGTTATGTTTACAAATCTCCACCACCTCCCTTTCCATCACCTCCACCTCCTTATGTTTACAAATCCCCACCACCACCATCTCCATCACCACCTCCCCCTTATGTCTATAAATCTCCACCACCACAATCTCCATCACCACCGCCTCTTTACATTTACAAATCACCACCACCTCCCTCACCCTCACCTCCTCCTCCTTATGTTTACAAATCTCCACCACCTCCTCCTCCTCCTTATGTTTACAAATCCCCACCACCACCATCTCCGTCACCGCCACCTCCTTACGTGTATAAATCCCCGCCACCACCATCTCCATCGCCCCCACCTCCTTACGTGTATAAATCCCCGCCGCCACCATCTCCCTCACCCCCACCTCCATATGTCTATAAGTCTCCACCTCCTCCATCTCCATCACCACCTCCTCCATATGTTTATAAATACCCTCCACCACCAACTCCATCACCCCCACCTCCATATGTGTACAAGTCTCCACCCCCTCCATCTCCCTCACCACCTCCTCTTTATATTTACAATTCCCCACCCCCTCCATCCCCCTCACCTCCTCCTCCTTATCTTTACAAATCCCCACCGCCTCCATCCCCCTCACCTCCACCTCCATATGTTTACAAATCCCCACCTCCTCCATCTCCATCACCTCCTCCCCCTTATTCATACAAGTCCCCACCACCCCATTCCCCTTCACCTCCTCCACTATATATCTATAAGTCACCACCACCTCCATCTCCCTCCCCACCCCCTCCTTATATCTACAAGTCCCCACCACCAGCATCCCCATCCCCACCTCCTCCATATTACTATAAATCACCACCACCGCCTTCTCCTGCACCTCCTCCAGCCTACTACTACAAGTCCCCACCCCCACCTTCTAAATCACCCCCACCACCATACTACTATAAGTCCCCGCTTCTTCCTTCCCCATCTCCTCCACCTCCATACTACAACACTTTTAACCATCCCCCTAAGGGTTACTAAACAAAGTACCGCTTCTACAAGCTGGTGAAGAGTTTACATCGATTTCATCTTGTTTGAGCCAGTTGAATTGATAATTAAAGAGATATTTGTAATGCATGAAGATTCTTTTCTTTTTATGGACAATATGTACCTATATGCATGTAAACAAAAGTTGCTTATTATTTTTATTTCGTTGTACCATATATGTACTGCCTATGTTTGGCTCAGCAGTTGACAACAAGTATTAAATAAATTAAGTTTACCTTGGTGCTAAAATATGTTCCATTTATATATGGTTTAGGTTCTTGAAATATATTGTGATAATGCACAAGATAAATAACAAGATTATAAACAACATGGCCTGCAACATGTATTATAATGCTTATACATTATAACTTGCAAAAAACCGATAAATTTTATGTAAAATTTATGAAGATATTGATAAATTGACAAGTTTCTCAAAAAAAAAACACATCAAATTATATAAGTAGGTTGAGAATTGCACACATGCATAGGTATGGGGACTATTCTCCCCAAATTATAAAATTTAAACAGGTACTAATTTTTCTCGTATACATCTAACATAAATTTGTATTTAAATTTCTAAAGTGATTTTTACTACTTTAGAAAAGTCGGATCAGAAATGGACATGGGGTCATAATGAGTTTTCAACTTTAGGGAAAGAAAATAGGGTAGAAACAACAAAAAGAATTCGGAAAATAAAAAATGGACATAAATTTCTTTCTAATTTAATATTAAGGGTTTATACAAAATAATAATTTCTTAACAATCAGGTTGGTCAATGTATTCAAACCATCTAAAATATATAGGTGGCGAAACCTAAAAAGGTTAGAACTTTGGGTCAGCTTAGATTAGTTTTCGTGTATTACAGGGGACAAACCTATAATAGGTAGAACTTTGAGGGCCAAGATCAATTTTGGTGTAACTACTAGGGGCCAAAAGTAAAATAAAGGGACAAAATTCTCCTTTGAAAGAGAATTTATGAAATTTTGAATTTTTATTCACCTACCTTTTTATTTAAAACAAGCTAGTACTAGTCCTTCTAAATATAAGTCTTTTATACGAAGATGGACTAGTGGTGTTTGCATAAATAATTAGTCTTTTAAGTAAACCAAAAATATTTATTCATGTAAAATCAATTTATCACATTGTTACAATTAAATAATTTTAGAGTTAAAATCCACTCACAAAGACCTAATTTATTGTCCCTAGGTAAAGAGGTTTAGATTCTGGGCTTAATTGGTCTAAGGGTCTCTTAGAAGTTGGAATGGCCAATGTTTTTGGGAATCTGTACTTCTATTTTTTTGTTCTTTCAAAGTTTGTTGAATTGAGATATATGAATCTATGATATGCATATCCAATTAAGTTTGCCTTAAACACAAAACCAAGTATTTGGGTTATAGTTTAGGAATATAATTGTCAGCCGATCGCAAAAGTTGCCGGTGGCGAAGAAGAAGAATAGGAATGTAGGGTTTAATGATCCATCATTTGTCTTTTAAAATTTTTGCATTTATGTTCAGATCCTTCCTGGGGTCCTTGAAAATAAATTAGAGCAAAACGTGGAGATGACGTGAAAGTTTCAATCAATAGAAATAAATGATTTAGAGTTAATCAAAGAAAGTGTTCAACCACACATATATTATACAAGCAATTCACAATAATTGATGCTAATTAAAATAATTATTTTGTATATGATAATAATGCTATGTTTCATTAACGAAGATTATCTATGTTATAGTTGTTTGGACTTGGCTCCTATCCATTACTCCTCAAGTCTAATTTAATACAATGAGATCTAGTGCAAGGGTTAAACAGATGAATTTTTTCATAAAATTTGGTGGAGATGATCGATCTATAATGAGTATATCATCTACACAATATTTCATCAACAAATTCAAACCGTAAGTGGTCGTGATAAAAACTTAATTGATATATGTTCATTTTCAACCATTAAGTTTTAGATGATCATCTTATCCACTTCTAGATTGAATCTTCTATTGAAATTTTGTGTAGATGATGTATTCATGATAGAGATTATCTCCACCAAGTTTCATGAAAAAAATTATTCGTTTATCCCTCAAATTAGACCCTACTGGACAAAATTGGAACAAAGGGTAATAGAGAAGAGCCAAATCCTCGTTATATATGTTACAATAATTTAGCTTTGGACTAATCTCTAATAGCTTTTATTAATGAAAATCTAAACTTCTTATAAGAGTGAGTTATTTCAAAATTTTGTGACAAGAAATTGGTAACTGATTTATATATTTCTCATTTGTTTTTGTGTGGTCTATTTATTTACTTACCATAGCATTAGAGAGCAAAAAAAACGAAAATTATTCATTATTTGGGTTAAACATATGTGAGGTATGTGACGCCCTGAGTGATGAGTACTCCCTGTGTGGAGGAATGGTAGCTCGAGTGATGAGTACTCCCTTGTGTGGAGGAATGGTAGCTCAAAGGGGGCATCCCACACCGGAAGTTGGGGGATCATTGGAGACCCATATAAGTAAGATATGGTCGCTAATTAAGTACGAGGCCTTTTGGGAGGCTCACTGGCTTCGGATCCCATGAGAACTCCGAAGTTAAGCGTGCTTGGACCAGAGAAATTCCAGGATGGGTGACCCCCTGGGAAACTGGTCGTGAGCTCTTAGAAACAAAGCCGTGATGGTAGATGTCCTGGGGCTGAGGCCTGGCTAGGACGCTATCCAGAGCAGACAATATCGTACTGAGGTGGGACCGGGTCGTTACAAATGGTATCAGAGCGGACCCCACAAAGTACGGTGTGTCGACGAGGACGTCGATTCCCTTGGGGGGAAGGATGTGACGCCCTGAGTGATGAGTACTCCCTGTGTGGAGGAATGGTAGCTTGAGTGATGAGTACTCCCTTGTGTGGAGGAATGGTAGCTCAAAGGGGGCATCCCACACCAGAAGTTGGGGGATCCTTGGAGATATGGTCGCTAATTAAGTACGAGGCCTTTTGGGAGGCTCACTGGCTTCGGATCCCATGAGAACTCCGGGTGACCCCTTGGGAAGCTGGTCGTGAGCTCCCAGAAACAAAGTCGTGAGGGTAGATGTCCTAGGGCTGAGGCCTGGCTAGGACGCTATCCAGAGCGGACAATATCGTATTGAGGTGGGACCGGGTCGTTACAAGGTAGGTTATATATAAAGAGAGATTTTCTCACTCTAATAAAAAGAAGGGATGATCATTTGGAGGGGTAATTGGATGAATGTTTTCATAAGATTTTATAGAGATGATTTGTATTATGAATAAATCACCTCCACCAAATTTCATTAAAAAACAAAAACAAAAAAAATTCAACCTAGAAGTAGGTGAGATGATCATCAAAAATTTCAACACCTTAAAATGTACATATATGTATATCAATTTTTCAAAACACTCATTTCTAGGTTGAATTTTTTTTATAAAATTTTGTGGAGGTGATCTACTCACTGTATAAATCTTATATACAAATTTTCATAAAAATAATCATCTATTTATCCCTCCAAATCGTCATTCCTTTTTTGTTAAAGAAAAAGAATGATTTTATAACTTAACTCAATATATATGGTGCCATGTAAAAATGTGTTTAAAAGTACACTATACGATTTTTGTGAACCATATCCTAAAAAAAAAAGGCATGTAGACGTACGATACATTAAGGGCTCCGTTTGATAGGAACATGGAAAATGAAAAAAAAAACTAATTTAAGTGAGAAGATGGAAAATAAGTTGAGGGATGTGGTAAGATTAACTCTTGTTATTTGTTTTTTTCCATGACAAAATTTTCTTTGGGTGATAGTGGAGAAAATTTTTCCACAAAATATATATTAAAGGAGGATGGAGGACATATATTCACAAAATAAGTATGAGATGGAGAGGATCTCACTATATATCTCAACTTATTTTCCATCTTCTCACTCAAATTAGTTGCTTTTATTTTCATTTTTCATGTTACTATCAAACGGAGCCTAAATAAGTGACTTGTAGACATATGACTGGTGTTTATAGTAGTGACTCAGATGTTGGGGTGGCGGTGGTGAAGAATAAATATAGGCTTTCCCGGCTACTACACAAGTCGCAATCAAGCAAAATGCCATAGCATAAATTAGTTGTTGAGGCCACTGCCCCAATTAACTTCTCTGGGGGTATTTTCGGTTTCGCTCAGGGCAGAAATTAAGATACTCCAAACTCAAACTAAATAAAAAAAAAATTTGGTTTTGGTTTCGATTTAGTTTAGTTTAGTTTCAGTTACTAAATCTTCAAAACCCAAACTCGAACTAAACTTTTCGGTTCGGTTTTGACTCGGTTTTATTCGATTTTGACATATGTTTTTTTTGTCTAAATCAATTTAATATAACAATGGAATACTAATAGTAATGTAAGATTGGTTTAGATTTGAATTAAAGTCATGGATTTTTAGAAATAAAGAGCAAACATATAGAAACTATGTTATCTATTTAGTTACTAATTTATTTATACATTTACAAAAATAAAATACATTAAATAAAATGATAAATTATCGTACCATTGTATATGTGATAAAACAAATCTTAGCATCATGTAGTTATAATTCAATAAAAAGGCATGCATTAATGACTTCTTTTTTAAGAGAATCACAACATGCAATTAATAAAGAAAATATTCTTATAAAAATCCATCTTTTTTGTATTATTGTATACTTAACGTGTAACTTTAGGGTATATATTAACATCTTTCATTTTTGTATACATAATTTAGTTCTGTTTAGTCTGGTTTGGTTTGGTTTTAGATTATATAGCCCCGAACCCAAACCAAACTATTCAGTTTTAGTTCTGTTTTCTCATTTTAGGTTTCATTTTTTTTAATTCAAAATTTTACAAATCGATTCGGTCGATTTTTGAATTCTCGTTAGCACTCCTAAACTTTCCTAACTTTTCATTTGAAATTAGAGCTATTGGTTTCTGATGTACTGCTGTAGTTCTGAGTGCAGAGATAACTGTTTATACAATAATCCATGCAATAGTTGAATAGACATTATATGTTTGTTTAATTAGTGAAGTAAACGAGCTGTATTAATATATTTAAATAACTAAGTTTCACATATACTCAACTATTGGGTAATGGCTTCCCGGTAGTCTTTTTTAAATAAATAAACAATTCTTGGAAAGCAGCACAAGTTAGAACACATTTTCAAGATACAATGATATATCTTCTGTGCAATAGTCAACTGTAAATTAATTTTGTACACGCCTTCCTCAAAATAGATTCGATTCATTATGAATGTTTTAATGATCGAAATATATCACTGTATTTGTTATATGCGTAACCAACGTATGTCTCTTGAGACATACGGATATATAAACCAATATATATATACACACACTTGTTTAAACTAAAATATATACATACATATATATATATATATATATTATTTATTCTTTTATACTAATGAATTATAATTATTGATGGGATTTGATTAAGTAGTAAGAAGCTTGAATCATGTTAAGTGTTGTATGAAGTATATGTCATGAGTTCAAGTCTTACGAGATGCAAACTTTAAGGGTGATACCACAAGTAATGTCTTGCAAATCCTCTAATCCTAGAATAAATGGCTGATTAATTAGACCATCTCCATTCGATATGGTAATAATGTAGGGTAAAATGGTTGATATAGCATACATGTTGCCCAATGATTTGTAATGCAGAAAGCGTAATTAACCCCTCCCCACCCGGGCCACAATCCCATACAGTGAAAGTATAAATTGGGGGCTTGATTAAGGACATGTGATGATGATTTGTGGGAAGTTGGGAGTTTGAGAAATGAACTTGTTTAACTACTGAAGGGAGTGTTTTGACTGGCGGAGGGAGTGTTTTGAGTGGGTCACCTCTATCACTAAGCACAATATTCATTTCGTCGTGTGTTATAAGTGGCCATCACGCGCAATGCAATGAGCATCGCGTCGTACCCTTTTTTCATCTCATGATACACAGTATATCACACAGCTAATAAGGTAGTTATATGTCAAATTTACACCACGTATCTATTATTACAGTACATGTTTAACGTATAAACTATGTGCTGCATTAAGAAAAATGCCAAATTTAACTTAATACACTACCGAGTGGAGATGGTCTTAGTCAACGTCCATCCAAACTGGTCCAAATTCCTTTACTGATAAACTAACTGACAATAAAAACTTACCATTTAACCAAAAAGAAGAAAGGATTTGAATCCATAATTAACCCTACCATGCCCTACTCAAATACCAGTTAATACGTAAAACTTATCATTATATTACAAGATTATTGGTTGTATACACTAATTGTCTAAAATATCATCCACTCTTAATTTTTTAAGAAAATGCATTTCACCACCCCTGGTGATCACCAACTTGAAATTTTAAAAAATCATTATTATATTAAGATTTGAACAGACAGAATTTATAAAAAATACAAAGTAACTCTTTAAAATGCCATACAAATCACTAACTGGAAATTTTAGTAAAATCTGTAAGTGTAGAATCTATTAAATATGCTCTTAATACATGATTGTTGAATGAAGTAAAACCAGCTAGATTTTTTATTTCATTTTTTTGGTCTGACCCCAGCTAGATTAATGACATTTAAATAAGTAGTCCGACCAAATCATAGTATTTTAATTTTACATGGGACCAAATCCAAGTATGGGAAATTGGACCTTGAGCAGACCTTGAGCACATACAGCAAAAAGGCAAAACCAAGTCATTTGCCCTTTCCTAGTGGGGAACAAGAATTCAATATCAAGAGTGTAAGAGCATCTTTAATATAATCATGAATTAAATAAAAATGAGATGTTATATAAGATTGATGAATAACGAACTAAAAAAAATTCCTCAAAGTAACCATTCATAATGATGATGAAGATGTGACAAAAATAAAAATAAACACTATGAGGATGACCCGGCCTCTATTTCTAAATGGTTTCTTAGACAATATCTTAATATCACATCATAATTTTTTCTACATACTTTCGTTTTTTAAGTTTTCAAATATTTTAACCGTAATTTTATAAATTATTTATTAATAAAAATTACACACTATAAAATTAATAATTTATGAATTTATTAATAAACAATCTCTTGGGTAATCCTATTGGAGATAATTTTGTAAGATTTGTCCATCAAGAGACTTTTTTATGCCACATAGGAAAGACATGCTTGCACATCCGTGGTCGAAAGGTATCTAATCCATTTTTCCATTGAAGATGTTCTTACATGGCAAAGAGTCTGGTTGGGAAAGTTTATGTCAGTATTGTATATGGGGTCTTAATGAAGGCTTGATAAAATTTGTTTTTATTCGAAGACAACCCTGATAAGCTACTGGATGACATTTTTCGAATTTGTATACAACTAGGTTTGTTATTGGGTGATCATATGACACAATTTAATTATATTTGTTAAAGCGACAAATATATATATATATAGAACAAGATGAGTTTAGAAATAAAATTACTAAAAAAAAAGTAGGGTTAAACATTAATAAATTTTCAAATAGATATAAATCATTTTTGATTTAATAAACTTTAATTATATTAAAAAAATGAAAAATTTAACAGTTGTTTTGATTTCCTAGTATTTAGGAAGACAATTTCTCAGTTTGTTTTATGTTTACTATTCTTTAGGTCTTACTGTTCCAGTGGCTAAGATTCTGTAGATTTATTTTTATGCTTAGTTTGTTTAGCGTCGTACGTATTGCATAGTTGGCTATCTCATATTGAATAAATGCATTGAGAGTGGTTTCTTCTATTCTCTGTTCACTTGTCTAACTATATCAGTAGTTTTTAACGAACGGGCCACCCGAATTTATTAAAGGTAAAAACGTAACTGATTCATTATTATTTTGTGTCAAATGGGTGAACTCAATGACACTCAAATTGGTTAAGTATTCTACTAGAAACTTATAATTTTATGCTAATTCATTTGATTTTATTGTATAACGTGTGATTCTTCAAGATATAATCTAAAGCTAAAATTTAGTGTTAGAATCCGTTTATATAGGATAAATTTAGGGTGATAATTTTTATATGGGTGACAAATTAACAAAATGATATAAAAGATAATTTTAATTATTTCGAATTCTTTTTTTTCAAGGTCATTATAGGATTATTTTTAAATGCACGCAATGTAATTACACATTCTGAAAAAAAAAATTGAAAATATGTTGTATCATCTTATAAGGTGCAAACTGAAAAAAAAATATCCGACTTACATCCTTATAAGCACTCTCAGCCTAAAATTAAGAGTCTCAGTTTGGCTTTTGTACAATAATATTAATTTAATTAATGGCAATCTCACTGTCTTAAATTAAGAAATCCAATTTGAATTTTTCACTTTTTTGAAGGAACACACTAATTTCAAACTAATACAAGGTTGGAAACACAATTTGTGAGGGATGTAAAATTTTGTACATTGTTTATGTCCCGAATAAAATGAATTCTTAATTTCGGACATCGAGAGAAGATATGGTGGCCACTATATGATGTCCGAAATAAAGAGTTTATTTTTTATTTGGGATATAAATGATTATGATACATATATTGATTGTGTTAAAAAAATCTTAATTTGAGACGGAATCTTTCACACATAATTCCAATAGAAATCCTTAATTATGTCCCGCACTAATTGCCTTTAAAAAGGATAAAAAGTAAGCATAAAGCTGTTCGTGGGGCTCTGGGATCGAAATTAGGGATGGGTTACTAAGATAAACCTTTAATTAGGCTAAGGCCTTGTTAAATTCTTCATCCCAAACAAAGGTTTTGGTTTTTTTTAGAGCTTTCAAGAAAGACTGACATCTGTCTGAGCATTTAAAGATGAATTGATTTAACGAAGCTATCATACTAGTCAAAATTTGCAAAATTTGCATCTCTTTTAGATTCGTCGGTGGCCTGATATCTTTTAAGGCTTATATCTTCTCTAGGTTAGCCTCGATCCCCATGTTATTTAGCACGAAACCCAAGAACATACCGGAGCTAATCCCAAATGTATATTTCACCACGTTTAACTTCATCCGATAGTGCCTCAAAATCTGAAATGTTTTGTCTAAGTCAGAAATATGGTCAGCAACTTTCTTACTTTTCACTAGCATGTTGTCCACGTAAACTTCCATGGACATTTTGATCTCCTCTCTAAACATTTGTAACCAATCTCTAGTATGTGTTGCCTGCATTCTTAAGGCCAAAAGGCATGACCTTATAGTAATACAACCCCATAGTTGTGATGAATGCTATTTCTTTTTGATTTGGGCCGAAAAAAGGAATTTGGTGATAACTGGAATATGCATTGAGGAAGCTCAATCTTTCACGTTCAGTAGCCGAGTATACTAGTTGGTCAATTTTTGAAAGAGGAAAATTGTCCTTCGGGTAGGCCTTGTTTAAATTAGTGAAATCAAAGCACACGCTCCATTTTTTATTCTTCTTCTTAACCACCATTAGGTTAGATATTCATTCTGGGAACTCAGCCTCCTAGATTACCCCCACCTCTAGCAATTTGTGTACCTCTTCTTCAACGGCCCTAGCTTTATTTGGTGCAGCTAGCCTTGGCTTTTGCTTTATAGGTTTGTAGTTCTTATCGATGTGGAGTTTATAACACATAACCTCGGCATTGATGCCACGCATACTGTAGGGTTGCTAAGCAAAAACATCAACATTTGCCCTCAAGAAACTGACCAGTTGCTTTCTTTTTTCATCTGTTAGCAAACTTCCAACCAAGAAAAACCTCTCTTTATTGTCGCTTCCTTCAGCTGTAATGCCCAGTGTTCCTTTTTCCGCGTTGACCTTCTCTTAAGCCCGGTATGGCTTAATCTCCGTCTGAGAGCGAGCATTGGAACCCGTGCCCTTCGCACTCGACCGGATAGTTCTAGTATGTCATGTTAGTTATATTTAGTTTGATGGAGTGATCGTTACGTTATTCGGGTGGTTCGGGTTGAAACCGAAGCGTAAATCGCGTATTTCGACTTTTCGCGATTCGTAGGTTTCTGGCCAACTTTGAGAGGTCATAACTTCTTCATCCGATATCCAAACGACTCTCCGTTTTCGGCCACATCTTCATTTCTTTGCCCTCTACAACTTTCGATTTTGGGCCGAGTCGAGATTCAGCCGTTTAGAGGTCCGTTTTGGCCTCAGAAAGTCATTTGCTGTTGCAGTGACTTCCATGATCGATCATGGAAGGCCATGATCGATCATGGTCCTCCAGAGAATTCCATAACGCTTCATGATCGATCATGGGGGACCCATGATCGATCATGGGGGACCCATGATCGATCATGGTTCACCTGAATGTCGGTTTTGAGCGTTTTTAACCCGTTTTTGACCCATTTATCACCTAAGACTCCCTATTTTCGAGCCAAACACTTCCACCACTCTCTAGAGAGTTCTAGAGAGAGAGAAAGGGAGATTCTTGTCATCTCTTCTTCCTCCTACAAGATTGGAGTGCCGAATCGCTTCATCCTTCGCTGTTCATCATCTTCCTTACTTTCTTTCTCCATTGGAGCTCGTGTTGGAGCTAGGGTTTTGGCGAGATGGCTTCTACGCTTTCTCAACTCCTTGGTTTTGCTTCTTTAAGGTGGGAACACTAGTACTAAACCCTTGTTTTCAATTTATTACTCGTTGAATTAGAGTTTTGAACTCAAATTGGAGATTTTCATCTCAACTACATGTTGTTTGCATCTCATGGGGTTTGGGCAAGGTAAACCCTAGATTAGTAATGTATATGGATAGATTATTTCCTAGATATCATGAATCAACAGTTATTACCATGTTGTGAGCCTTGTTCTCTTATCTACACATCTTATCCACTTTATAGCCTAAGGTATGAACTAGGCTAGAGAGGATTTCGGGATTGGTGTTTGAATCATGATTGATTATGGATTATGTGGCATAGATATGCATGGATATGTATATATTTGAGAGTGTTTAACTCTATCTATGGTTGTTGGACCAAGAACTCATTACGTTATTGCGATATACCATAACATACGGGTTTAATGATTTGCATGGAGTGCGTGTTAGGCATTAGCAACGAAGATATGGCCTAGATGCCATCTAGTGGGGTAGTATCTATTGTTGATAGGGCATGGGATGCCTTAACTGGAATTGTAAGTGGCTAAGAAGAGTTATACGTACACTAGTTGAACTAAAAGCACAATGATTGATGCTTAGTTGGGCTACGAGGTTTGGGAATTAACATAGAACGCTTATGGCCGTAGTTTGATACATATGACACATATGAGATGTAATATATATATTGATAATGAATCAATCGGCATTGTAATGGGAATTATTGATTAAATGATAAAGTCCCGGATAATTGGATTGGTAATAATAATGATGTGACGAATGATGAACGATGATCATGATGATGATGATTATGCGATTGTATATATATGTTGTTGGCCATACGTGTGATGAATGATTGATGATTATACGTATATTGTTGAATGCGGAATCGATGTATTCCTGTTGATGCGATCACACGTATGGGCTGGATATGATGATATACCGAGCACCGGGTAGCTCCCCGTGACTCGAAGGAGGGCCGCCTATTGCTGCCCATGGGTGAATAGGCCCTAAACCGTGCACGGGAAAATGAAGTCGGTGACTCCGCCGGTGGTTGTGTGTGTCCACAAAGGAGAGCCCACTCTAGGTATCTTGCCTTCCAACTGGACTATGTGTCCTTGGTTAGATGAGTTTCCCCAGCAAGCGGAGCAGGTCCCGTGTGCCACTACTTCCCAAATGGTGAGTCCCCGGGAAGTAGTTGGGCTACTAATGGTCATCACCCACTAGGGTATCGCCTGGTGTAGTTTCTCCAGAGTGTCGATGTGGTTTGTATGTGGTGTTCTCCTCGTTAACTATTCGGGGTGTTGTCCCCGGGAAATTGACTGTCGCGTGGGTTATCACCGAATGACCTACTTGGAGAACTAAGTCCCTGAACCACTCCCCACCTGGAGGAGACATGGACAAGAACCTTGGATCCTTCGGGACTCGCTGGATTCTCTGTTCTAGGCCTGGACTGACCGCGGGGTGAAACTGAGGCATTATACTAGAGACGTGATACGAGAGTTGTTGTGAGATTGTGATTGTGATGTGATTAATAGTGTATCGTATCATGTCTCGTCTGGATTTGTATGTGTTGCCTCGGCTATGATATATATATGATATAAAGACTTATGCGGACACATCTAAACAGAACAGGATACACGTAGAGAACTATCGAGCCTTTCATAATATATTGATATATAAAGTGGAAAGAGATAATAATTATTGAACTTAGAAATGATGTATGGGTATGCGAATGCGTGGGGATTATGGAATGGCGAGCCAGATCATGGTGCAGATAATATACTCATGATTAATAGGGAAATCGTAGTTAACGAGATAGCCTAATGAGAGTACTACGATATATAACGGTTAGGCTAAAGATCTTGGAACGAAGCTTGTTAGCTAGCCAAGTATGAGATTCATAATGAACTATAAGTAAAGAGATAATAATGAATACTTGGCCTGTAGATACGCCTTATGGTGTAGGCGACGAATAGCATAGAAGAGTGTGGAGTTACACTTGAGAGTGGATAGTCCGTAGTATATCGAGCCTTAGGATGCTCGAGTTGTTATGGGGCGACTTTGGACTAGAAATCTCCTTGAGTTGTGAAAATTCCTTGGGGTTTTATCTTATGGATGACTAGAGGAGAGATCGGGTTGTTGGATATATGTATTCCGGGTAGCTAGGATAGAAGTCCTAGTGGGGTTGCATGCACTTGGGCTTGCATGGCATTGCATTGCACGTTTTCAAAGTATACATTAAAAGTAAAGTATTTTCTATATAAAACTTATATAGTTCCCACTGAGCCCGGATTTGGCTCATCCCGTTTTCCTAATAGTTTTACAGGCATAGCGTCTCAGATGGGGTATGATGTACGTGTATAGAGGCCTCTGATGTCCACAGTCTGTGTCTAGTCCTTCTTCGAGAAAGGACTATGTTGTATAATCAATTTGATTTCCTTTTTATTGTAAACGGACTATGATTTGATAAACGATATGTATTGTAATTTGTATAAATGGTTTCATATATGTGGAGTTGATTTATGTATGGCTTGATGTGATTCTATTTGTATGAAAAAGGAATTTAAATGTTACAAGTTGGTTTATTACCCGAACTAACTCCACATGCCTTGGTTTTGTAAAATGAGTTTTTAAACAGGATCATGTTTTATTTAAGAAAAGTTTTTAAAAGTTATGATTTTATATTTTAAACCCGCCGTCACGCACGGCATCCGTGATTAACCGGGTCCCGGAGGTGAAAATCTCAGAACGAGATTCGGGGCGTCACATCAGCCGCGGGGATTTGAATAATTTCTTTATAAACTTTCTCCTTGGGTAATCCACGCACCACCCCACTTTTGATGGATTACCCAAACTATAATTACTAACTACTTTTAGATATCTTTCCTCTTTGATGAGAGGATTCAAGCTTATCACATTCTTTTCGCTTTCTTAAATTTTTCTCACCCTTCTCAGCCTCCAGGTTTCTTTCTTTTTTAACCACTATCTTTCCCCTAGCCTAAAGGCTCTCAGCCAGTTCAGATGGGTGTTTGACATTCAAAGCGCTTTGTCCGCTAGCCCAAAGCAGTAGCATGCATATTTTTATTTCCCTTTTCAATTATACTCCCTTCATCACGGGGGAACTTAAGCTTCCAGTGGAGGGGTGAAGTCATTGCCTTCATCTGCCTTAATCATCCTCTAACCAGGATTGCATTATATAGGGAGTCAATGTCCATGAAAATAAATTCAACCATCTTCTATTTAGGCCCTAAGCAAACCGATACTTCAGCTATGGTAATCGACTAAATTGTATCTCCACTGAAATTGAAAACAGGAGAGTCTGAATTCTTGATATGTGAGGGCGGGAGGTTCAACCTTTGGAACAGGTTGTACATTATTTCTGATGAGCTGCCTAGGTCAATCAACACTCTTTTGATATCAAAAGGTCGATGTTCACGGTGATCACCAGAGCATCATTGTGTGGGGAATCTATCCCCTTCATATATCTATCACTAAACATGATATCGTACACAATTTGGTTCTTGTACGCAACAACATACATCACCTTGACAACAAAAGCTCTCTTAATGCACTGAGCCCTTTTGATCTGCATCTTAATTGCTTTCTTAGTTATATCACCCCTGTTAGTAGAAGCATGGATCGTGTCTATAACCCCTACAACCACTTTGCTTGTCGACTTCCAAGCCAGTTCATCATCACTATTGTCCTCCAAATTCTTCTTTCCCACTTTCTCGGCGGTCTTCACATATTCGCTTATGTGGCCTTTCTTTACCAATTCCTTCAGAAATTGCTTGAGGGTTTTATAATTCTCGGTATGGTGGCCGTAATCTTTATGGTATGAGCATCTTAACTATTTGTTTTGACCGGGTGGGTCACCGCCCATTTGCCTTGGCCATTTGAAGAACGATTGATTCTGAATATCAAACATTATCTTATAACTTAGCTTTGTGAAAACAATGTGAACCCCTTTGTACATGTCGTCATTGACCTTGGAGAAGTCCTCCTTTCTTTTCCTTTTTGACTTGGCAAACTTTCCACTATCACAATTTCCCCAATTTCCACCATTATTTCCTTGCATTCTACTATCTCCTATTGCCAGTTCGTCGTCCTCAACTCGGGCATATTTGTTTATCTTTGAGAGCAAATCATTAAAAGTTTGAGGTGGCACCCTCGTCAAAGAATTATAAATTCCACTGTATTTTTTTGGTACGCCATACTTAAACATATTCAAAGAAAATCAGAGCTCATAATCTTGGGCCTCCTAAAACACTTCCTAATATCTAGAGGCATACTCTTTAAGAGTTTCATCCTTCCTTTTCCTTAGATTGGTCAAGGCCTTTAGGCCTTTTACTACACAATTATTTGTTATGAGTCTAGCAATAAACTACTCGGCTAATTCTCTAAAATTATCTATTTGACCAGGGGATAATTGAGTAAACCATCTGAGGTCAATATCGCCCAAACTAGTAAAAATCATCCTACACATGACAGCATCATCTGAAATCCAATAAGCCATAAATTGTTGGTAATACCTGGCACGGTCAGTAGGATTAGTGTACCCGTTATAGATGTTGAACTTAGGCGTGGGAAACTTTTTTAGGGTAACTACTTTGACTATCAATTAAGTGAATGGAGATCCGTTCTGCTCTCCCAACGATCTCCTCATTAAGTTCCTTGGGGTGTGGGCAATGGACCTCCCAGCTATGGTGGAATTAATCAACCTCCTAAGAAGCCTTCAGGCCAATATCTTTCTCCTCCAATCTGTCAAAAACACTCTGCCTTTAGGCCACAATCGAAACCTTTGGTGTGGAAATAGGCGCAGACTTCGCTTTTTTAGCAGCTCAACTTTGTTTTTGTTGTAGCACATGGTGCGGAGTCTTTGAGATGGGGTTGTTTTTGTTAAGGCATGGTTATTTGGTGGAAGATGTAGCGGTGTCCTCATCTTCTTTGTAACTAGAAATGGAGTTTCTTAG
The DNA here is from genome assembly GCA_021464415.1 of Lonicera japonica. Classification (NCBI taxonomy): domain Eukaryota; kingdom Viridiplantae; phylum Streptophyta; class Magnoliopsida; order Dipsacales; family Caprifoliaceae; genus Lonicera; species Lonicera japonica. Next base: position 32,166,502 of record CM038463.1, on the reverse strand, counting down.
ATGCTTTTTAAGAAGTGCCTCTTCGGTCTGGTTCTCCAACCTTAACTGGGTTATTTCGTTATATCAATCTCCAATGGCTAGGTTGTGGTCATTGTAGTTGTTATTTACTAGTTCTCTAGTCTAGTTGGGTGGCGATATTGGGTTTTTATTTCTCAAGAGGGGTGTGCGGCGCACCATCTCCCACCGGTTACTGCGAATGAGATATAAGAGGCGACTCTTATAGTTTGTGGTAAATATGGTGATTGGTTTTCAAATGATTGTAATGTACTCACTAACAACTTACAAACTAAATTTCTTTTTTAATTTCCCACAGACAGTACCAATTGTAGGTGGCCAAAAATTTAGGCCCGACCCATAATGAGGAACAATTGTTAGCGAGTTTAATGGTGTGGTGAAATTTGTAATGGTTAATTAGAGATTTTTGTTTAAGGATGGTTCTCCTAGCTAATGGATAATAGGCCTATAGTATCTCCATCCTTTGTGTGTGTGTGTATGTTTATTTAGCTCTCAAGGCTGTCAACAATGGGGAAGACGGGTTACTACCTCTCTTCTCTTACACAAGACTTATGAAAATACCAAGACCAGAATCCAAATCATTTTTCTGAGCCATCCCTTTTTTATTTGTAAGAATAGGATTAGGGTTATAAATGCTCATTAGGGTAAACAGTAAAATGACTAAAGAGGGTAAGGCTTGGATAACACTCTAGCATTTTTTCCTTATCTACAACTAATGAATTTTGACATTACATGATTTTCCTGATTTAGTGAGGACCAGTAAGATTCTGGTAGTGGCTCATCCGATTTGGTAATATCCCCTTATGCCTTTTCACACGCTAATCACGTGGGCAAATTTCTTGATGAAGTTGGTTGAGTTCCATTGTCGTAGGCACTGTGCTAATATCATCATTCAAAGTCACTTTTCTCATCTCCTTTATTACTACGTCATTGGGTTGTATCTAATTTGTGGGCTTCCAACAAGTAAAGGTAGCATAATCTTTTTTGAATTAAATCAAATTACACAACACACACACACACACGAGAAAATCAACACATCAATTTCAACTCACGGTCAAAGACAACCTAATTAACAGAGCTCATAGGACAACTCCAAAAGAATCCAACCTTTGGAGCCCTCGAATGAGGTTATTAACAAGTAAGGGTAGCATAATCTTATTATAACAAAATTATGCGCTCCCATAGGAGCTATATAGCATTAACATTTTATAATTATTTGATTTAATTTTTGTATTAATAATTTGTTTAACTCCTCGATAGCATTACCTATATAAAGGTTATATTCTAATGAGAATAAATCAATTCAAGAATGATATTTATCCTCTTTCTCTCAAATCTTATATGTCATTTTATATCATTATTTTAAATATACTTTTATGAGTTTTGGGCAATGTGATTAGACTAGTACACCCCGTCTTCCTGTGGACGTGTACATAGAGGCCAAGATACAAAGTTGTGAGTGTAACGTGTGTATCCTAACAAGGTCTTCCACGTGAAAGGGGAAAACTTTATTAATGAAGATAAATCAGAACTCAACACTCAATTTACACTATCACCAATTAATGGAACAAACCACCAATAAATCTTACCCTCTTAAACCCTAACAAGAAGCGCTCACAAGAAATCCCTCTTATAAGATCATAAAACCCTAGTTTTATCTCTTAACACTTAGAAACGAAATATCTCAATTCCTTGTTACAATAATTTGAAAATAAATATCTATTTATATAAATGATATAATTCGAAACCTAACGTACCTGGGCTTGCGTTGCTTCTGTGTACCTGTAAGACTTTAGGTCCATACGGGTACGCCACATGATAAAATATCCTCAGTTAAAACACGAACCATGCATATCGGTATGCCTCTAACCAGGCCAATATCGGTATGCCTCTTGTCCGTACCTTTCCTTTAAAGCCACTGCCTACATACTGGTATACCTCCTTGGAGCACAGTACCATTATGCCCATTAGAAAAGTACTCTTACAATGAGGAGCCAAATTAAACACAACATTATTTCGACCCAAAATAATGCTTAAGTTACATGGATAGATCTCTGGTCGATGAAGTTTACATTATGTCCTCCTTATAAAAAATTAGTAGTATAAGGGATTTATTATCGAGGATCCCATATGTATATGTATCATCTCTAATATGTATATCAATACTATTATATTAAGGGCACATGTTAAATATACTATAAATGAAAATAATTAGGCATTGCATGAGAATTTGTGCATAATTTAATGCAAGTTTTGCTCTTGTTATTTTTATATATTTTTAGGCTTTTAACACTTGCCCTTAGGGGACACACGTTAACACTACCATATATAGAACAAAAATCAATTTAATTACCCTTATTGCACTTAAAATTCTTATGGTATTATTTTCAATTATTCCGATAGAATATGGTTTCATAAATGGTGGTGGCGGGGATTTGTAAATGTGTGGAGGTAGTGGTGACGGTGATCATGGTGGTGGAGATTCGTAGACATAAGGAGGTGGTGGTGAGGGAGATGGTGGTGGTGGTAATTTGTAAATATATGGAGGCTGTGGTGACGGGGATGGTGGTGCTGGGGATTTATAGATGTAAGGGGGTGGAGGTGATGGGGATGGAGGTGGTGGTGATTTATAGATATATGGTGGTGTGAGAACCCGGGCTTTCGACCCTTCTTCTCGATCTCTTAATGGATCATGTATATAATTCCTATTTTTGATATCTTGCAAGTAGTTTGAATTGTTTTCAGAATAGTCTTTTCCTAATAAATTCAATTTTAAAACATTATTTTAAAATCAGACTCGAACTTTGCGAGCGCCTACGTATTCATTCGTAGAATGAAATCAGAGTCTCGTAGTTCCATTTGTTTGGAAACTGGTTTTGTGTTTTATTTTGTTTTGAAAACATGTTCTTATTTTTTTGTAAAACCTAGGAAAGATCGGTTTTGAAAACAGTGAACTTCTTTGCAAGTTATCTAATTTTCTTGTATAAAGCTTGTATTTAAATGCGGTATTGAAATTCAATAGAGTTGTAGAAAGACGTACCTGACGCGCTTGAAGAAGAACGAGGATCGCTTACTTGCTCCTTTCTCTCTTTAGAACTTTCTCACTCTAGAACTACTCTCTCTAGAAATACTTTCTCTAGAACTTTCTCTTTCTAACTCTCTCTCTTAGAATTTTCTCTTTTTAACTCTCTTTCTTAGAATTTTCTCTCTCTTAAAAGACTCTCTAATAACCTTGATAGAGTTTCTCCTCTCTAAAACCTCCAATGAGTGTTGATGATCCCAAATGAAACCCCAAGGTCCTATTTATAGAGAAATTTCCGCCAAAAATGCTTAAAAAAATACTAGCCGTAAGGGGTAGCCGCAGGAGGTGTGGCTGGGGACCTGTGGTTAGGGCGTGCAGTTGGTATGTGCGGTTGGGGGCTGCTGCTGATACCTGCGGTTGGGTCCTAGCCGTACGGCTGGCAGGTAGCCGTGCGGTTGGGTCTTGGCCGCACGACTGAGGGACTATAGCTAGCACTTCAAAAATGCCCTAGAACACCTAACAGTCTTCTATATGCATAATGACTTAAGACCTAATGTGAAATGCTTGTTTTATAAAAAATCAGTGTTCACGCGAGAGTCGTGGATTGGAGTGTTCTTTAGTTGCGTCAGGGATGGTATTTTCACATTTGTTATCGATATTTGTGATTATGATGATGGGGGGTCCACCAGAGGGCTGGGAGGCACCGGAGCAGCTGTCGGGGGATAAGGTGGTGGCTATTATTGCGACCATGGATGGGCATCTTATATGTGCTCCGCATCATGACGACTGGATGGTGTGGCATATGAGGGGCCACTGGGGGCGGACATGGCATTGCAGCGAGCGATGTACCGTGATGTGCCTTTAATCTCGCCAAAAAAAGGGATGGGAGTGGCTGCTGATGAAGCCTGCGGCACACGAGATTCGTCGCCGGACTTGGGTATACTTTTTTTCTGTAGTTACTTACCTAAGTGATATTTTTAGAAAAAATGCAATGACATGATATGCATGGAATATGATAGATTCAATAATTACTCGCCATAGTAGAGATACTTAACATAGTGTAATTTTCCAAATAAATGTTATGTGCTATAACTTAAAAAATAGCTAAAAACGGACCATATAACTTATTTGAAATCATTAATATAACGGAGGATTGGTCGTTGCCATGGTATCACACGAGCGGTGCCCGAGCTACTAGATCAGCTACCCCCATTGGCAAGGGCTTATCTGAGTGCAACCCAATTTGGTAGATTTATAGAGGTGTTGCCTGGTGGGGAGTTTCAGCGATCTGTGAGCTTGCCGACGGTGTTGGGGGAAAGGTGGTGGGATACGACGCATACTTTTCACTGGGGTTGGGGAGAGATGACGTTGACCCCAGAGGATGTTTTTGTGTTGACTGGGTTGCCTTTTGGTGGAGAGGTGTTGGCCCCCAACTCACGGGTGCGGATTACTTTAGATGGTATGGAAGCGGCTTTGGGATGAAAACCAAGTCGGATAGTGGGGGATGGAATTCCACACACGGCGATGGTTCAACATATTGAGGTGGAGAGCGAGAGATTTGAAGATGGGCCAATGACACGTCAGGAGGTGCGACAGTTGTCATGGTGCTTTTTGCTATTGTTATTTCACAATTTCTTCTTCGTATGTGGCGGAGACAATCTACGATTATGGTGGCTGCCGTATTTAAGGTATTTTTATCAACTGTACATGTTCGCGTGGGGTGGTTACGTGTTGGCGGTCTTATATGAGTCGATGGACCTGATATGACGACACATGGAGCTTAACCATCATGGGTTGGTTACACTTTGGGAGGAAAAATTTTAAATTATATCGATAATCATTGTGAGTTTAAATTTTTTAGAAAAACATGTGTGTAAAAAAATTCGTGCTTGTTTGACAGTTGTGGTTCATAGCGCACACGTATCAGGGGATTGTTCGGATCCACCTAATGCTTGCGTACGCGGATGAGTTCCCCCTTTTGAGGCAGAATTACGAGGGGAATGTTATTGGTGTGTATCGGTATCTAACGTCGGACTTGAGCACGGGTGACGTTTTCGGGCTTCAGCTTGAGCAGGTATGAAAACGGATTTATTACCAAATTATTTTAATTATTTTAGCAAAATACTGAATTAGTGTATAATACGTTTTCAGAATTTGATAGGTACAGTGGAGCCCATGGCTCGCGTTTGTGACCCAGCAGTGGGGATATGCAAATGCGTTGGCGGCGGCGCGTTCGAGACGGTTGTTTTCGCATGAGTATGGAGTGGCTTTTCATTTGGGGGAACGGGTGGTTCGACAGCATACCCCAGGGTTGGGAGCTAGAGTTTCGGCATGGCCTCCGGCGACGATGAGGCGGCCGGGTATGCTATCGGTGGAGGAGCGGGCAGTGTTTTTTTCAGGGATTCCGTTGGAGAGTTTATTGTTGCGGGGAGACTACGAGATGTTTGCTCATCAGTATTTGATGAGGGAGATGAAAGGAGTATGTGGGCGGGTGTTCTACTCGAGGTATGCGGCCATTGGGGGAGATCCGATGTTTATTAGAGGTTAGCTGTACATATCGCAACGAGTACCGCATCAGCTCGTTCCATCCCCGAACCGGCGGGCAAAAGGGATTGCAGATTCGGATGATGAGGATCCGAATGGAGAGAGGGATATGGGACCACAGCCGGTGGAGGAGGAGGATGAGGAGGCATTGGAGGAGGTGCCATTGGGAGAGGGGAATAGTGCGGCACCACCGAGCGGGGAAGCTGAGGGAGGACCTACATCATCTACGTCGCTTGGGCGAGGGAAAGGAGCGAGAGGAGGTAGGAGTCCGAGAGGGGGTAGGAGCCCAGTATCAAGGTCACCTATCCCACCGGCCATGTCGAGGAGAACGCCTCATATGTCTGCAGAGGCGATAGGGTAGGTGTTGGAGTTGCTGCGGTCACCAAAGGGACAGGGATTGTCAGGTCGTGGGTCGGTATCGGGTTCATCCTCGATAGTTGATCCTGGAGAGATGGATTAGGCTCAGCATGTTTCATTCTCTCCAGTGATACGTACTCTACGTGAGGTATGCGGCCATCGGGGGTGATCCGATGTTTATTAAAGGTTAGCTGTACATATCGCAGCAAGTACCGCATCAGCCTGTTCCATCCTCGAACCGGCGGGCAAAAGGGATTACATATTCGGATGATGAGGATCCGAATGGAGAGAAGGAGATGGGACCACAGCCGGTGGAGGAGGAGGATGAGGAGGCATTGGAGGAGGTGCCATTGGGAGAGGGGAATAGTGCGGCACCACCGAGCGGGGGAGCTGAGGGAGGACCTACATCATCTGTGTCGCTTGGGCGGGGGAAAGGAGCGAGAGGAGGTAGGAGTCCGAGAGGGGGTAGGAGCCCAATATCAAGGTCACCTATCCCACCGGCCATGTCGAGGAGAACGCCTCATATGTCTGCAGAGGCGATAGGGTAGGTGTTGCAGTTACTGCAGACACCAAAGGGACAGGGATTGTCAGGTCATGGGTCGGTATCGGGTTCATCCCCGATAGTTGATCCTGGAGAGATGGATTAGGATCAACATGTTTCATTCTCTCCAGTGATACGTACTCCTGTTGGATCTCCCGGTGCGAGGTCGGTAGGCCTGCGGCCTTATTCACTATCAACTTCCTCGTCGGGCGCTGTGCGTGGTATTATTTTTAGAGAAGTGGTGGAGTTCGCTACTCGATTGGGGACGGATACAGGCATAGGTCAGGCTCCTGCGGGTGAGGGGGGTGACAAGGGGAAGGGGAAAGAGGTGGCCCTGGAATCAGAGAGGATGGAAGAGTCTGAGGAGGATACCCCCCCGGCGGGTGGAGGAGTTGGTGGACTTGAGGTGGGTCTATCATAGGCTGGCGGTGCATCGATATCATACTCTATCCTGGAGTATCCGAGAGATATTCCCTACATGAATTTTGGCCGGCTGAAGCAGTACCGGATTCTTAACGTGCCGGTGGATGATAAGCAGATAGGTGCCCTGGCACATGTCTCGGACGAGGAGGTATGATTTTATTTATAAGTGTAAAAAGTTTGGTATATATGTGGTGTTTATAGATAGTGATGGATTTATGACTGTACTTGACAAACAGGTTTGTTCTGACTTCAGGAGGTGGCCAAGTTATTGAGGAGCTATTTAAACGCCTACGGGTTGTTGACATTTGTAGCACCTTTCCCGACGGAGTACATGGGGAAGTACAACCGGCGTTTGGCGGGTGACGTGACGGCTACTTACCACCCTTCGCGTTCGCGCTCCTAGTCAGTGGTGCCTTCACAGTCTGTCCATGGCAGGCAACAGTCGAGTTGGACGTCGAGACTCGCTCTTCCACCCCAGGGCCGTGGTCGTATAGCATCAGAGAGTCTAGCGGAGGGCATTGGTGAGACGAAAGCAAAGCGCCCACGTACGATGGATCCCCTTCCTTCTCCTCAGCCTTAGTGATGGTTATTTTGATGGTTTATTTATGATGGTTCGGTGTTGGTGTTAGTAATGGGTTAGTGCGTTAGGTTTTTGAGGAAGACTTCTTGAATAAGTTATTAATTTAAGTGTTTTTGTTTTGTTTTCTGAATAAGTTATTTATTTTAAGTTTTAAATTATTGTGACTGAGTTTTAATTATTAATTAATGGTGAATTATTTATTTGAAGAAAATATGTTGTGTGATGTTACGTGTTTTAAAATATGAGAATGTGACAAAATTGTTGCGAATTTGATTGTGAAAAATGGTTAAGTATATATGTTGGCAAGTAATTATCAAACCTATATGCATACAATGATGGATCGTTCTTTCTGAATAAAGTATGGCAATATGTGTACATGATATATTGTGAATTTTTGTTTTTGAAGAAATGAAAATTTTTGCCAAAGGGGAAATGCCAACCGCATGCCCCACCCGCAGGGGGCAGTCGTACGGTTGGCTGCCAACCTCACGGTTGTGAGCTAGCCGTACGATTGGGAGCCAGCTGTGCGGTTGGCCTGTACTTTTTGCTATAAATAAAGCGCAAATTTGTCCTTTTTTCTCACTGTGTTCCATACTCATTCTATCTTTCTTGCCCAAAAACTTCCTCTCTCTTTGCCATCATGTCTACTTTTCGTACTTGCTCTGCTTTTGCCCTTTTGTTCGACTACGTATCTTTAACTGAGGCTAATTGTGGCCTCAATTGGGGTGACCTGAGCCACCTTCAGCAATGGTGTTCTCATGAGATCAACTGGTCTTTTCTGCAAGCCTTCTCAATTTCTAGGATCCAGAGGATCATTGTTTTTGCATCGGGTTAGATGAGCCGTGTCCAACGATTGAGGAGTTCACGGTGCTGAAGCGACATGATGTACCTTGGCCGTTGGCGTCCTTGAGAGATTTTATGAGCCCGCGGGTTATGCTGGCTGAGTTTCTGGGTTTGAGAGAGAGTGATTGCCAATCGATGATAGTAGACGGACGCCTTCACCTGCATCAGATGGTGGAATTCTTCATACACCATGGTGATGATCCAGCATATTATTCAGGTCGGACTTCTGCTTGTATTATTTATGCTTTTTCTCAGATGGTTTTAGTTATTGGAGATGCTATTCTTGTAGACCCTCTGATTATCCAGGTCGTAGCTGAGGCTAGACGTGGTCATTTAATGACTCCCATTCTGTTGGCGGAGACACTAAATGGCGTAAATACACTAGTTCATTGTTAATCTGACTTCTTTCGAGGCAGCCCTTATCTGTTGTACATGTGGGTGACTGAGAGGTTTTGATTTCTAGAGCCTCGTCTTCCTTAGGATTCTCGGGATTTCTTTCTCCATCACGACTATGCTTGGTTTATCGGCTAACATCATTTGATTGGGCTGTCCGCTTTTCTGAGTCTGCCTCTTCGATTCGTTGGGAGATTCCCTGGTGGCGTATAAGAACAATGATCATGAGTATGGGCGGGCAGAACTATGTACGGATCCGCGGATTGAGGGAGACATCTTTCTATATACCTGGGCGATTGACGAGACAGTTTTGCATCCCCTTGAGTGTGCCCCTCCCACTGAGAGACTTTTCTTCAGTTGTTTTTCCTATTACCCCGAGGTTAGAGATGACTTTACGAGGTTTGTGGTCTATTCGTTACACCCGTCGGTTTCATGGTGAAAAGTTTGGTATTACGCAGGTGACTCGGTCTGATGTTGTTTTGAATATTTGGCTACGTGTTCGTCAGACAGTTGAGTACGATCCGATGCTGATGAGGTGGTTTCGGTATGTGGATACCCGTGTGACGGATGAGACGGTTCTGGCGTCATACCATACTTTAAAGTGGGAGAGAATTTTGTATGCCACGATGGATTGATGGTTTGATGGTTGATGGTTGATTCTAGGGAAGTTAGGTTTTTTGTATAGCTTCATGTTGAAAGTATTTTTGGGATGGGTGGTAGGTATGTCTGATGTTTGTAGAAAAATTTGTAAGAAGTAAGTGAGAAATGATGTAATGAAAGATTCGGTTATATAATGAAAACCTCCTTCTTTTCCCTGTGCTTTTTGGTTGACGAATGGAGTTTATTTTTGAATAATAGATCAGGCCTGAATGTCGTATTCAGGTTGCTTACGTTTCCCCAAATAGTACATTATCAATCCTTTTTTCTTTTCCTTTTCTCATGGGGCTCAGGTCTCCGTAGTTCATGATTACAATTTACTGATAATATTTCTTCAGACGATCCAAATTACCTGGTGAATTCATCTCTTGCCCATCTACATCGGTTAAATGTGCGGCACCCCGGATAATATCTTTATGACAATATAAGGGCCTGTCCACTTGGGTGCAAATTTTTCTCTCGGATCCCGAGCGGGTTCTCGGATTTCTTTCAACACTAGATCTCCCATAATAATGCTTCAGGTTCGAATCTTTTTGTTAAACGCCCTTGCAATGCGTTTCTAATACCTCTAATGTTGGTAAAAGGCTTTCAACCGTTTTCTATCAATCATGGCCAATTCCTCATATCGTGTTGTTATCCACTCTATTTTACTAACCTGATTTTCCAAGATAACCCGTAGTGAGGGTATTTCCATTTCAACTGGTAAAACTGCTTCTATGCCATAAGTGAGAGAAAACGGAGTTGATCCCGTATAAACTCTTTTAGTGGTACGATACCCCCAAAGTGCATATGGAAGCTTTTCAGGCCAATCTCTACCATTCTTTACCATTTTGCTGATGATGTGCTTCAAGTTCTTGTTGGCTGCCCCAATAGCCCTATTAGTTTGCGAGCGATATGGAGAGGATTTATGTCGTTTGATTCCATATTCTTCCATGACGTCATTAGCTTCGCCTTCGAAATGTGAGCCATTATCGGATATGATTTCATGTGGGACCCATACCGGCATATGATGTTTTGTCGGATAAAATGAGCAACCTTCTTGGCATTTAATTCCTTGTAAGATTCGACTTTGACCCATTTTGTGAAATAATCAATGGCGACTAGTATGTATTCGTGTCCGTTCCTACCCTTGGGCTAGATTTTGCCGATTATGTCAATACCCCGTGTGAATAAAGGGCGGAGTTGATGGTATGCATGCAGCTTCCTTTACCGATCCCTAGGATGTCCCTTAACCAACTCATCCGATCTGGCCTGGGTATTTTGGTTGTCAGCTAGAAGCAAAGTTAAACTTTGGTTCATAGTCATCAGCATTCAGTATATATCTTCAGGGTTAGGTAATGGCATCGCCTTAGTTCCAATATTAGTTCCTTGAGTTGGGAGACTAGGGTTAGGGTTCTGCGGAAGATTAGTATTTGGCAAACCTCCCACGTTATTATGGGGTAACCCTTGGTTCAAGAAATAAGGACTGGGCGGCGGGTCCCCTGCATTATTGAACATGTTATTTCCTACCCAGGTGGGTGTTTGCTGATTCATATCGTTTGGGGACTTGGGTCTGACTAACCTTCCTGTATTGTCCCTTCTAGCCTAAGCTAATGCCAGGATGGATGTTTGATGTGAAAAAAGGGACAAATCTATTCAAGAATGTTCCCCCTAAAAATAAAGAAAACATACATCCATTAGAATCTGTCAAATTTTATTTGGAAGTACATCGATCGGGAAATCACTTAAGCACACATAACATTTTCTTTTTAGGTGAGATCAAAAATATATCATATAGTAATAACTTGAGAGCCCTGTACAGATGCAAGGTAGGAATATGAATTCCTTGGGTTCCTTTAGCTTATGAATTTGAAAATCATTTTGAAAATATTTTTAGCAAATCATTTTAAAAGATAGGAGGTTCTCTCCTCATGAGTTGCTTTGTTCATGGAACTAGTGATAGGAAAATTACGAAGCTTATCAATCTTCGTGAATTTTTACGGCGGAGGTTGGGCAGCCTTCGGCCGTACCTACCAAAACCATGATGATATGATTGACAAGGCCTTTGTTCACTAGGTTCTCACGACTGTTGGTCATCAAAACAATGCATAAAATCTTGTGCTCTATGCTGAATCTCCTAAATGCAAGCGTGGTTGAGTAGGGTAAGATTTAGGTTCCCTCATATTTTGCAGGTCTTACAATATACCTCAAGGGCACATGTACGTGCAAGGACCTTTTGATATACTGTTGACCTTAAAGTCAATTAATCTTATTTTGATAATAACAATAAGTTAACAAAGTGTTATTTAACTTATGTGTTCAAATGATGATAGCTATTAACAATGTATTTACCGACCAAGTTTGACTTCGAATCGAAATCGTCAATTCTCATTCAAGCTCAACAATTGCTTTTACTCACAAGAAATGAACTCAAATGATCTCCATGTGCTTTACAAATAATCAAAACCAAGAAAGGATCAAAATCAACAAACAGTAAAGAAATGTACAAGAAAATCAAGCATTTCGAAGACTTGTATTATTAACAAATAGAGTGAGTGCTTAGATTTTATGTAAAAGTTATCATTGATCAATTATGTAGCTCTTAAGATGATTTAACCTTTTAAGATTGATTGAAACTAGTTTTCTCTTTGAAAAAGCCTTTTACCGAAAACTAGTCATCTTGAAAAATTCACTATAAATTCATATGAATGATTTTTGATACAAAAACTATATTAGAAGTCTTAGAAACTTATTTTTGACATTCCCAAGCATTAGAATCAATTTTGGAGTCAAAATACAAAAGTTGAAAAATTGCACAAAACCTCCCCAAACCAGAGCAATGTAGTCGACTACATTACTGTTGGGGTAGTCGACTACATCATGTAGTCAACTCCATGGTGACCAGGGGAGTCGACTCTCTTGAGAAAATATAGCTGTTGGAGATTTCTTGCAAGACTAGTTTTATGCTTCAACCATCTTCAACCACCCCAAACGGCCATATTGTTTCCCAAACTATATATATGACTTCTAAAACAATTTTTGGGGACCCTTACTAGATTTGAACATCATCTATTGCCAAAAATCATTCTTGAGAGTTTTACTTGAAAATATCAAAATCTTCACTTGATCAAATCATCAATTCTTAAGCTATCATTTTTGATCAAACTTGATAACCTCTAGTGTGAGCTTAATTTGTATTCGTCATACACATGAGTGTTATTGTAATTTAGTGTGTATCACCAAAAACTTATTCTTCTAAATCCAAGAGAGGTTTATCTCTTAAAAAAGCAAGAAGTTGTTCTTGTGTTGAGTGTTGTGAGGTAGCAACATTTGTAAGAGTTTGAATACTTGTAGTGGTTTGATCTTCACCCAAAAGAAGATTGGTTATACTAAAAATTCTCGCGGAACTAACCGAGCGCGGAAGTAGGGGCTAACAAGCCGAACCGTGTGGACAAAAAGTCTTCGACTTCTATCGGTTTAATCTTTCTATCTCTTGCTTTATTATATTGTATTATTTCTTCATTGTGATTGGAATTAACTTTGTATCTTGGTTGCTTGATTGATATAGACATTAAACATTTTTAAATCGATTTTAAAAATCCGATTAAGTTTTAAAAACCCTATTCACCCCCAGGGTATTTTCCGACTTACAATTGGTATCAGAGGTTGTACTCTTGTTTTGATTTTACAATCTTAGAGTTTACGATCATGTCTATCTATCAAGGAACCGGACTTAACGAAGGTTCTTCCACCACTAGGCCACCTCTATTTGATGGAAAAAGTTATAGTTACTGGAAAAACTGCATGTGTACTTTTCTTCAAGCTAGTGATTTTTGTAACGACCCGGTCCCACCTCAGTACGATATTGTCCGCTCTGGGTAGCGTCCTAGCCAGGCCTTAGCCCCAGGACATCTACCCTCACGGCTTTGTTTCTGGGAGCTCACGACCAGCTTCCCAGGGGGTCACCCATCCTGGGATTTCTCTGGTCCAAGCACGCTTAACTTCGGAGTTCTCATGGGATCCGAAGCCAGTGAGCTACCCAAAAGGCCTCGTACTTAATTAGCGACCATTTCTTACTTATATGGGTCTCCAAGGATCCCCCAACTTCCGGTGTGGGATGCCCCCTTTGAGCTACCATTCCTCCACACAAGGGAGTACTCATCACTCGAGCTACCATTCCTCCACACAAGGGAGTACTCATCACTCAGGGTGTCACATCCTTCCCCCCAAGGGAATCGACGTCCTCGTCGACACACCGTACTCTGTGGGGTCCGCTCTGATACCATTTGTAACGACCCGGTCCCACCTCAGTACGATATTGTCCGCTCTGGGTAGCGTCCTAGCCAGGCCTTAGCCCCAGGACATCTACCCTCACGGCTTTGTTTCTGGGAGCTCACGACCAGCTTCCCAGGGGGTCACCCATCCTGGGATTTCTCTGGTCCAAGCACGCTTAACTTCGGAGTTCTCATGGGATCCGAAGCCAGTGAGCTACCCAAAAGGCCTCGTACTTAATTAGCGACCATTTCTTACTTATATGGGTCTCCAAGGATCCCCCAACTTCCGGTGTGGGATGCCCCCTTTGAGCTACCATTCCTCCACACAAGGGAGTACTCATCACTCGAGCTACCATTCCTCCACACAAGGGAGTACTCATCACTCAGGGCGTCATAATTTTGAACAATGGAGGGTTACACTTATTGGACCCTATGAGATTACCAAAACCGATGTAAGGGGTAATGTTACTCCTAAATCTATTTCCGAATATGATGTGCATGACATTAAGAAAATCCAATTTAATGCTAAAGCTTTGAATTCTCTACACTGTGCATTAACTATGGACGAATACAACAAAATTTCTAGTTGTAAAACCGCCTAAGAAATTTGGGACAAACTAGAGGTTCTCATGAAGGAACCTCACAAGTTAAGGATGACAATATTGATATGCTCGTTCATGATTATGAACTATTCAAAACGGAGCCAAATGAATCACTTGCGTCTTTGTATAGTAGGTTCTCTATTATCACTAATGCTCTAGATATTTTTGGAAAAGTATATTCAAATGAAGATAAGATTCAAAAGATTCTTAGAACTCTTCCCAAGAAATGGAGACTCAAAGTGACGGCTATTCAAGAAGCCAAGAACCTCAAGACTCTAAGCATAGATGAACTCTTGGGTTCTCTAAAAACCCATGAGAAAGAATTGGAAAGAGAAGACGAGGTTGATTCAAAAGCCAGGAAGACTCTTGCTCTCAATGCAAGTCAACGAGAGGATGATGAAGAGTCAATGAGTGGTGATGAAGACATGGCTCTTTTCTCTAAAAATTTCATGAAATTTCTAGCCAAGAAGAAAAACTTTCAAGGAAAAGGAAATAACCTTGGTTCTTAATCAAGGAGGAACAACGATCGATCAATTCAACCAAGAGTTGAAAACGAAGAAGTGAAGAAATGTTTCCATTGCCATGAACCAGGGCATTTCAAAACCAATTGCCCGGTTAGAAGAAAGGAGAGAAGAGATAAGAGAGACAAAGCCTTCAAACAAGTAAGACACGCCCTTAAAGGCACTTAGAGTGATGCCGAAGGAGGGGAGTCCGATGCCGACTCTAGCGACGAGGAAATGGCAAACCTTTGCCTTATGGAAAATGACGATGAGGTAGACTCTATTTATGATTCATTTAGCGATGATAATGTCTCTATTAATAATGATGCACATGATGAGAATGACTATGATGAATTGTATGAAATGTTTGAGGAATTGCATAGCAAATTTGAAAACTTATCTAAAAATTATGCAAGCCTCAAAAAGTACAATTTGATGGTTTCTAGCAAGTGTGAAACTTTTGAGAAAGAAAATGTAGTTTTGAAAAATGAAATCAAAACTTTGAAGAAAGGAAAAGAAAAAGAAACTCCAAACACACTTGTAATAGAAAATGCCAAATTAAAGACCAAGTGGATGATTTAACTAATAGTCTAGCCAATATCACCAATGGAAGGGACAACTTGGATAAACTATTAGGAATGCAAAGGTGTGTATTCGACAAACCCGGTTTGGGTTATAACCAAATTGACAACCAAAAGGATTATAAAAACTTTTTTAAAGTATACACACCTCATGATCCCACTCATCTTTGCTTATATTGTGGTAGAAATACTCACTATGTGGATCATTGTTACTATAGGAATAAAAGTTTTCCTAAGAAAAAGCTTGCTTAGGTTTCAAAAGGAACCCTTATGTTTGCTAACCCAAAGGGACCCAACACATTTTGGGTACCAAAGGAGAAGTTACTTAAGGTTATAGTGTAGGTGTGCTTGAAAGCCAAAGGTAGCAAAACCAAGTGGTTCTTGGATAGTGGATGCTCAAAGCACATGACGGGAGACAAAAACAACTTCTTAAGTCTTATTCCCAAGCGAGGAGGGAATGTGACTTTCGGGGATAACGCCAAGGGCAAAATCATCGATATAGGTAAGGTTGGTAAGTATTCTACATGTATTGATAATGTTCTATTAGTTGATGGTTTGAAGCATAATTTACTTAGCATTAATCAATTATGTGATAAGGGCTATGAAGTCATTTCTAAATCCGATCGTTGCATTGTCAAAAATGTTAGTGATGATTCCATTTTACTTGTTGCATATAGAACCAACAATGTGTACACCCTTGAGCTTGATGATTTGTCTCAACAAAATGTTAAGTGTTTATCCGCTACTAATGATTTTTCTTGGTTATGGCATAGAAGATTAGGACATGCTAATACGGACTTAATTCATGTTTTGTCTAAGAAAGAATTAGTTAGAGGATTGCCTAAAACCAAATTTGTTAAAGATAAAATTTGTGATGCATGTCAACTTGGTAAACAGCACAAATCTTCATTCAAGTCTAAAAAAGATATTACTACAACTAGACCGCTTGATATGTTACATCTTGATTTGTTTGGTCCTATTTCGGTTGCTAGTTTAGGTGGCAAATTGTATACTCTTATTATTATTGATGATTTCACTAGATTTTCTTGGGTGTTCTTTCTTTCCCACAAAAGTGAAACTCCACATGTTTTTTGATAAATTTTGTAGAAAAGTTCAAAATGAAAAAGGTGTTTCTATTGTGCATGTTAGGAGTGATAGAGGTAGAGAATTCGATAATGTTGATATTGAGAAATTTTGTGATGAGCATGGTATTGATCATAACTTTTCGACACCTAGAACTCCTCAACAAAATGGTGTTGTTGAAAGAAAAAATAGATCTCTTTAAGAGATGTCTAGGACTATGCTAAATGAACATTCTTTGCCGGAGTATTTGTGAGCGGAAGCCGTTAACACCGCATGCTATGTGATTAATCGTACTATCATTCATAAAAAGTTAGATAAGACACCCTATGAGTTATGGAATGACAAGAAACCAAATATTGCATATTTTAAAGTTTTTGGTTGTAAATGTTTTATTTTGAATGATCGTGATCACTTGGGAAATTTTGACGCTAAATCCGATGAAGGAATTTTTCTTGGGTATTGTGACGCCCTGCGAGTGATGGAGTACTCCCTTAGGGGAGGAATTGTAGCTCAAAGGGGGCATCCCACATCGGAAAGTGGGGGATCCTTGGAAACCCATATAAGTAAGAAACGGTCGCTAATTAAGTACGAGGCCTTTTGGGTAGCTCACTGGCTTCGGATCCCATAAGAACTCCGAAGTTAAGCGAGTAGCTGGCCAGAGTAATCCAGGGATGGGTGACCCCCCTGGGAAGCTGGTCGTGAGCTCCCGAAAACAAATCCGTGCGGGTGAGTGGGACCATGTAGCCCAAAGCGGACAATATCGTACTGAGGTGGGACCGGGTCGTTACAGGTATGCCACTAATAGTAAAGTATATAGAGTTTATAACAAGAAAAGTTTAGTAGTCCAAGAGTCCATGCATGTTGTATTTGATGAGTCAAATCCTTTCTCACCCATAGTATGTTCCCGATGACGATGTTAAAATTATCCAAAAGGTTTCAGATATTCAAATTAATGATACATTTAAGGAAGAAACTTCGAGTGCTGAAGCTCCTCCTAAGGAGTTAGAAAACACAACCGAACAAAACTCGAATAATTTGCCTAGGAGATGGAAATTTGTGTCCAACCACCCTATTGATCAAATTCTTTGAGAGCCATCTAGTAGGGTTATGACTAGATCATCCTTAAGAAATGTATACAATAATGTGGCATTTGCTTCTCAATATGAGCCCAAAAACATAAATGAAGTTGAACTAGATGAATCTTGGATGATGGCTATGCAAGAAGAGCTCAATCAATTTGAGAGAAACAAAGTGTGGACACTTGTTCCCAAACCTAATTATCACACCATTATAGGTACTAAATGGGTATTTAGTAACAAAAAGGATGAAAGTAGTGTAATTGTTAGAAATAAAGCTAGACTTGTTGCCCAAGGATACAATCAAGAAGAGGGCATTGATTATGAAGAAACATATGCACCCGTAACTCGTTTAGAAGCCATTCGCATTCTACTTGCTTATTCAATCTTTAAGAATTTTAAGTTGTATCAAATGGATGTGAAAAGTGCTTTCTTGAATGGTTTTATTGAAGAGGAAGTTTATGTGAAACAACCTCCCGGTTTTGAAAATCATGTTTATCCGGATTATGTGTTTAAATTGTCTAAAGCTTTATATGGTTTAAAACAAGCACCTAGAGCATGGTATGATAGATTAAGTTCGTTTTTGATTAACAATGGTTTTGTTAGAGGTAAAATTGATACTACCTTATTTATCAAAAATCATGAAGAGCAATGAGGATTTTCACATACCATGAGCAATAAAATCACGACTAGATCACTCTCGTATCTAGGATTTCAGGGTGGTGGCACTTCTGGGTCTACAATGAGGATTTTGGTCCCTCTAATTGGATTATGGATTTTGTGTATTATTTCCAGATTAGCAGTTATGAAAATTTGCTATATTGTTTCTCTTTTTGGCAATCATGCACCCAATTATATTCACTTTTCACACGTTAGTGATATGATTGATACTTCACCGATGATAACTTTTCGTTTATATATTATAATATATTCTAATATTTGAGTTACTTTGCAAAGTTTCTTAGTGTTTAATACGTACTTTATTTTCATAAAACTAATTGCTGAATTACCTAGCATGTTGTTAGTGTCTCCAAAATGAAAATTTTAAATATGGTCCTAAAAGGTGTTATAATAAGATAGCTTATTTGTGCAATTGCGAAACGAGCCTTTTCTACTCATTCCTGTACACAAGGAAGTACCAATTGTTTTTATGCAACCAATACCCAATCCATTAATCAAAGCTATTTTTCACGAGATTATTTTGTATTTTTTATATGTTTTAATGGGATTTGCAACATTGTTGCTAAAAATGTTTTTGGACAAAGCATTATTATGTACATATCAGAAGGTTTGTTGTATGCACTTTACCTATTCGATGAATCTGTAGAGTATTTTTTAAGGTGTATGTGGAATTACAAAGTTGTTTTTCGTTTGTAAATTATTCCTATGTTATACGATTCATCGACATTATATATTGAATTCTAAAATATAATTTTTGTTTAGCAAATTGTATACATCATAAATAGAAAAAAAAAGTTCAAACTTTTTTTTTATATATAGAAAAAGATAAATTTTATTGCTCATAAATTATTTACAAACAGATGCCAAGAGGACAAGAAGTTTTCTACAAAACCTAAAGAAGAAAAAAAATCAGAAAATTATCTATAATTGTAAAAACACCTCTAGCCCTCACCCCTATTGATACATAAGGCAAAAACATTAAAAATCACCAATCACAAAGACAAGAAATATCAAAACCATGAAAACTTAAATAAGAATCCCAGCCAATTCATATTATACGAACAACGCCAAATCCTTGGAAAATTGATGAAGATGATGAAGACCAAAATTTCACTTGCTCCTATAATTCCTCTTTATTGGCACATCTATTTTCAAAGGTTCTAGCAAAGCAGGACTTGCTCTTTTGATTACAACCTTATAACCCGATCCTTAATTTGTAAATTACAATTGAATGATTGTTTGTGTTTTACTTGCCTCCATTCAAGATTTGATAGAGTGATATATAGGCTATAGGAAGCACATATATGCTTACGAGTATCCGATACAATACAACCTGAATTTAATATGTAATACATTCGCATACATAAAAGTTAGTAGTTTTACAAAGTTTACAAATACTACTATCAATATTTGTGAAGACATGAATTTAAGAATCAATTACAAAATATGAAATGGATATTTAGCTTTAATTAGCACCAAATGTTTCACACACCCCATCGAAAGGATTATCATCTCACATTTCACGTTTAACCCATTATCTCAAAAGTTAGCACGTAATGTCATACATCAGATAACAAAATAAAAATAAAAATACTCATGACTATCAACCTCAAGTAAGTGAGAGTATTGATTCATAACTATTTTGAAGGTATTTAATTAATAGTTTTTTCCTTCGCGTGCATTTTTAATATATTGAATTAGCCCCTATTTATTAATTATACAAAATATTATCATGTTCGCATGTCTTATCCTTGACGTATCCATAGTGTATCTTAGTCGTATCCATGAAATATATGGAAAATAATAAATGCGAGAAATTTCAATACATATCCTACATGTATCCAGCCATATTGGCACATGATACATTTCAAATACGACGATATGGAGTATCCGTGCTTTAGAGCATATCGGCATATATGGTTTTTGTATTTTTTTTGTCGTTTTTGAAATGCAACATTTGGAAGTTAATAGTGGAGAAAAGTTTTTCTTCAATAAAATTGAAGTTCAGTTCAAGAAGTGTTCTTAGTCGACAAGTAGATCTTTATCCACTTTCAACTCAATTGGCTCTCCACTAATAATTTAAAGAGGTCAATAATAAATCCTCTTCTACTTTACAATTATGTAGATTTAATTTGGATTTGCATCATTTAGGGTTGGATATTCTAATTGCTAATTTGTTTTTATTTTTTTGTTAGCAAAAGAAGGGCCAAAGGCAAGGGAAGCAGAATTAACACCAGCAACCTCAACAGGAGAAAGAACTTAATTAATTGACACATTCTCTTTGCAAAATTAGATATGACATATACCAAAAGTTCATGGAATTCTACTATTAAGTACCGCATTTGTGCATGTTTATTCTAGAGATGAAAGATTTAATATTTTATAGTCCACTATTAGCATGATTCATTTCCTGGTAAGCACACACAATGATACTACAAACAATAATTACATCTCATCTATAGATAATTCTCTCTTTTCCTCAATCCGTCTTTTTCATAAGGTGAATTTTTTAATATGAAAGATTTATTCCTTGGTTATATATTTCACTTCCATGATTAACATACTGTATTAATTGGACATACAACCTAAATGCAGTAAATTGTACATACTTTTTTGGTTTGTGTGCTATAATGTTTTTTCCATGTGTAATTTATGATGGAGAAATAAATTATAAGAGATAAATTATCTAATCAAGAATGTTATCAACTTTATTTTGCTACTATCTCATGACATTTGGCAAGAATGGAACCTAAATCTCTCAAGGACTTGAAGACATAAAGCTGCAAAATTTATATGTTCCTTAATTTAAGGAATTTTTTGTTCATTTGGGTGGAATATATGTGAAAGAAGAAGATGACTTTCTTTTTAAGTCTCAAGTTATATACCTCAAGTACTTGCAAGCTATAGGTTCCCCCTAATGTTCATGCTTAATAGTTTTCAAATTTTTTATGTCATTCAATGATTTTGTTTCTTCTATCTCAATTTGTCTTAATAGTTTAATCTTTAACTTCTTAATTAAATAAAATATGTGATGCAATTTTTATAAAACACCCGTACATCGCACGGGTTTGCAAACTAGTTATTATATAAAAAAAAACACGAATTGAATTGCCCTTCTTAAGCTGAAAATTAAAATAAAAATAAGGCTAATGCCGAAACTTAAATTTGTGACTTTAAACATGAATAATTAATTTAATTACCACTTTACCAAATCTCATCATATTATATTTTAATGTGAGGAATTATAAGGTATCATTTACACATGTAATTTAGTAGAGTGTACCACTGAATCTAGTATATTCATACACGTGATGTATCTATTTTTTTTATCTAGATACTTTCTAATACTACAGGGTGTCCGGGCACCAAATGTTTTTACAGTTGTCGGGATTCGACCTGATGAGCTTCCAGTCGAACCCTGCGCTGATCCCAGTGTACTATCATTGGGCCACTTGCTGGTGATTATACTTTCATGTGTACACTGCTCATATGGGTGTTATTATATTTGAGGATAGTTTTGTTTAGTGGGAGTTTGTATTTGGGTTTTTGCTTTATGTTAACTTCATATTTCATTTATATATTCAATTTATTATACTCTGTTTATTATTTTGAAGTATTGATCTCAATAATGTAAAGTAGGACCACCTGGAAATAGGCATGTGTGGATCACATTACATGTAATTTCCATGCTACACACTGTGATTGATCTATGTCATTTGACTGTGTTCGTATACGTGACCATTAATGGGTTGAGTTACGATTAATGTAATTAATGGATGAGATTGTTTGAATACTATCAGGTGATCATAACAAGTTTTTGAGCTCACTAAAGTTAAACACGTTTATCAAGATATATATGTAGTCTAGTGGGAGATTGTTGGGTTAATTTTATATTAATATAATTTGTGACCACAAATGTATATTAGTAATTTGTGTTATCATTCACAAGCATAAATTTAAGTGATACAATTATTTTTTATTTTTTTTAAGAAGGCTTAAGTGTATGTTAGCCATGGAATTAATGTGTAGATGCCATTATGCAAATTTTATTTCTATGAGGGGGAAAAATAGAATTAGTAAAAGTCTCCAACCGCCATGGAGACTTATAAATACTGGGGAAATCATCCCCAATCCTACCCCCTAATTCTCTAAATCCTCTCAAGAAAGAAAATCAAGTACATAAGAGAAAATGATAGGAAGATCATTACTTTCACTCATTCTTCTGCTTAATGATCGTCACAGATACAAGTACACATCTATATGTTTCAATATCTTAATAGTATGACCTGATACGCGATCTTTCGTTTAAGAATCTTCTGGCATAATCCTAACATGCCCAAGTAGGAATATACTTATTTTTTCTATCAAGTGGGAAAAACATTTCAATTCACATTCAGTTTTTAAGGCACAATGCTCTCCCTAAGGGAGCATATGACATTAAGCTATATGCTCATGTGCATAGTGCGATTGTATCTTCTTTGGGCGTTCGTTAATGATACCTAACACTTTTTTAGTGGTATCCTTTACTTGCCTTCTTTTTAGGACATGGTTCACAAGAATTGTATAGATACTTTTAAACATATTTTTACATGGCACCACATATGTTTAACTCAATAATGAATAACATTCCGTTATTTTTTTTCTCCCTAATGCTATGGTAAGTAAATAATTAAATAAATACACCACACAAAAACAAATGAGAAATATATAGATCAGTTACCAAGTTCTTGAAAAAAAAAATCTGAAACAACTTTATGTTATAAGAAGTTTAGATTTTGGCCCTTAATAAAAGCTATAGAGATTAGTTCAAGGCTAAATTATTGTAAAACGTTGGCTCCTCTCTATAATTTTCTATCAAAAAAGTTTATATATCAAATTTTTATTACACACATACTTCCGATTTGAATTTCTTGATGAAATTTTGTATAGATGATCTACTCATTATAAATCAATCATCTCTAGCAAATTTCTGAAATTTTTTCTTATCTATTTAACCCTTGAACTATACCTCATTGGACGGAATTAGACTTGAGGGGTAATGGAGAGGAACCAAGTCTAACCAATTATAACATATATAATATTTGTTAATGAAACATAGCATGATTAACATATATAAAATAGTTATTGTAGTGTCAATTATTATGTATTGCTTGTAAAATATGTGTTATATGTGTTTGGTTGAATACTTTCTTAATTAACTCTAAATCGTTGATTTTTTAAGTGTGTGATCGATCATCAATGGTTGTAATTGTAAAATGATTTAATTGTAAAAATGTGATAAATGTTGAAAATATTATAATTGTACAGTTGCATAGTCATTATTTTACAACATTTATTTTGGCCATGAAGTTCCATAGTCATTATTTTGAACCTGAAACTCCATAGTCATAAATTTGTACCTTAAGCTCCATAATCATAAATTTGTACCATAAGCTCCAATAACCACATGCCTCAAATAATAAAACCTGAAGTTTTGGTATAAGAGAATATTGTCGTAAAGTCGTATAAATTTGATAACTTAAATTTGGGCCTAAAATCCCATGTAACTATTATATTCTTATTTAATAAAAATAAAAGTAACTTTATATTTAAGCATGCTGTTATTATATTATTTTCCATATGAACCTAATTAGAATATATATATATATATATATATGTCCTTCTTATTCTACCCCTTCTATATAATTACTTTAACTATTAAAATAAATTGATGCAAACATAATAAATCAAAACAAAGTTAGAAATTTTCAGGCCCAAAGTTCTTGTTAGAAGTAAAATTTCTATTTTTTTTATGACATGGAAGTCTCATATTTGTTTTGATCAATAACCTAAAGTTATTATGTTACTATGAGCCCGAAGTCTTATATTTTTTTTAATGAAGAACTTCTACAGTTCCTTATAAGGCAGAAATCTTGTTTTGATCAAGAGCATGAAATTCTTATGCGCCTGAAATCTCTTAAGACATTGCATCAGCTCTCAACTTTTTAAATAATCAATTCATACATAATTGAGAAAGATTTATTAGGTCTTTGTCAATACTTGAAGAATATGTATGACCACCAGAAGATAATCATCATGCCAAACTATTTTTATTTTAAATATTTTACTCTTAAAGTAGCATTATCAAAGACTCCATTTTTTACGCCTTGAATACGCTCCTGAAGTACCATTATCAAGAGTATCGTTTTTAAAATTTTTCTTAGCATATTAATTGTCTTCTTATTTTAGATAAGAACAAAAAAATATTAATGAAATCATAATTTTATAACAATTAGTTTTAAGGCAATTTCTGAAACAAGTGCTATTTTTTTTGTCAAATTAGAGTTGAAGAAAATATGTGCAACAATCCCCCCAGAAGAGGCTTATAATACTTTTCCATAGCTAAAGATAAACATAATAACTACCCCAGCAGAGGTGGTTATAAGGGAAAAAATTAATATAAAATTCAAGAACTACCTGAAGAAGTGGTTTGTTAAAAAGCGCTAGTCCCTAAATCATAATCTACCAAACAACAATTTCTATATATGTGAAAAAGTATTGGTCACATGCTTGCCATGCACCAAAAGATGTGGTAGAGATATATAAGGCCACTGTTAATGATGTTGTTACAACCATGCTGAATTAGGAGAGCTCGATGAGTATATCTTCAACTGATATCATATAGTTGAAGCATAATTATTTTTATGAAGTTGCTAATGGCACTCCTCTTACTAAAGAGGTTTTTATTTCTTATTATTTTATTTAAAGGTATGAATTATGGATTGCATAATATACTTTTTAGAAAGTGTTATGATGTACCAAGAAATTTGTATAATTTATTATGCTAATTTATAATTTAGAGAATATATATTATCACTAATTCTTATATTTTTAGTGTTTTTCATGTGTTAGAAAATAATTGGAGAAGATTGAGAAAAGTAGATAAATTAAAACAAGTGAATACACCTAAAATTGATCAATATTTCTGAATGCATAACTTTTTACTCAAAACTCCAAATAATGAGATTCTTGACTCTAATTTGAAGAGAATTTTGAGATCTACAACTTTTCAGTTCAGCACTTTTTCAAATTCATCCATCTCATGGTCCAAAATTGTGACGCAAAATTCAACAATTTAATATAACGAAAATTCAATAAAATTGCATTCAAATAAATGGGCCCAAGCCAACTCACCAGCCATTTATTATTAAGCCCAACAAGATGCTGCAAAGCCCATTTAATGGCCAAATACCCATTAACCAAATGAGCCAAGCCCATCAATTACTCCTAGACCACTAGGATTTTAAGCACGAATATTATAAAAGTACTCAATTGGGCAATTCAAGGGAAAGCAGCCAACAGCCGTGCACTTTTTCTTCTTTCTTTTCAATTTTTTGTTTTCTTAATTTTTTTTACTTTGAAGACCAGAAGATTGAAAACTTGTTTTAATTAATTAATACCAAGTAAGTTTTCTTTTAATTTTATTTGTTAGTTAATTTATTCTATGTTGGCGTAAATTTATAGTAAAGTTAAGATGAGTATATTTAATTGATTCCGTTGTGCATGTTTATACCAATTGATTCTACCAATTTAATACTTTAATGTTAAATACAATTTTTTCTATTGGATGCCTATTTTAAGTGATAAAAAAAATTAGTTAGATTCTCATTATTTATTGTTGGATTCACGTTATGATTGGTTTAAGAGTGGATATAGGGCGTGTTTTAACGGATATAGTGAGTATTTTGACTTCATACATAAGTTTGCTTTTGCAAGAATTATAATTGGATTTTATTAATTAACTAGACTTTATTGATTTTATTTTTCGCATCTAATATAGTCGAGAAACCAAACTAGTGTGAGATAAGAATCGAGTTTGCGCTCATGAATACTAAGGAAGATGATATTAAATATATAACTCCAAAATCCTAGTCAATTAATTCATTAATTTTATTATATTAATGCATGATTCTTCATCAACCTATTAGGTCTACAAGACTTGACAATGTGGCTGAGTTCGTTTCTAAAATCATTGATAAATTTTTTTTCATAACTTTAAACGTTTAACATCCTATTCCACAAGTCTACGCTTAAATAGTTTAGTAAAAACCTTAATCAAATGCTTTCACCTTATTGAAAGGTCTTTATTCATGTAAACTAGATTACCTGTTATTGCATGGATACATGTTGCATTCAATAAAAACTATTTAGCCCATAACCTATCATGCATATTTTCCAACACGACTAGTAATCTTATTTTCCCAAATTTGGTTGTGTCATTCATATAGGCTTTGATTCACCTTCTATTATCCAATATTTATAACCAATTATAGGAGATGTGTTTATTGCACATTTTGCATACTAACATTTTGATTAGACAATATTCCTGCCATTAGGGGAGATTAGAAAGTTCCTGCAGAACAAACTATTCCAGAAGAGCGGTGAGAGTTATAGTGGAACTATCCATTATGTCTCATCTAGACGCATTGTACAATGCGAGAAAAAGTATAGAGAATAATGATTTGCAAGAAATTGCAAAGATATTACCGACGAATTCAATTATGTAGTAAAAATAATAAAGTCACACGTGCCAGCTATAAATACACCTGCTAGAATTAGTGTCCCTGCAGGACAAAAATCAAAATATGACAGTTAATGAATCTACATTTTGTCAGAAGCGTGGCAGACCTATAGGTCTCAAAGACTCAGCTCCACAAAAGAGGAAAACTGAGCAATCATGCCCTAAGAATGGTCCTGAAGAAGTCCACTCTCTCTTTGGTCCAAGAAGAGGTCATTGTCTTAGAAATGACATAAGCCCCTAAAGAGACTGTAGAAGCACCTAAATAGGCATTTGTACCAAAAAAATAAGAGATCTAAATATTTAACAAGATATACGTGGAATAGAAAATAAAAGGTCGTCAATGACTTATTTGCATCTATAGTAGCTATTGAAATATCGAAGTCAATGATAATAATTATATATAACCACATACAATAAATAAATATCTACAAAGAAAAGATTGGCCAAATGAGAAATTACCATCAAGGCATAATTAGAGTCTCTAAATAAACGTGCTATATTTGGACCTATAGTACAAACCCTAAAAGGTATTAACCTTGTAGGTTGCAAATGAGTGTTATTAAATAAAAGAAATAAGAAGAATGAAAAGATTGGCCAAATGAGAAATTAGCATCAAGGTAGATTGGGCTCGATTTGTCTTGTTTTCTTTAAAGATACGAACACCAACGGCAACTGTAGGTGGTTCCCCTAGTGTGGGGTCGATTAGGATCATTCCTTGGTCCTTATTGACCCCTTTGTTAGTGGTGATCAAAAGGGTTACCATTCGGGATGTATCGGAGTATGCTACACAGCTTCATACAGCAATGGGAGGGGCTGGTAGAATTCTAACAATTGGGGTTGCAGAGGGGGATAATGGGAAGGGCCTTGCTACCGAGCCAGTGCAAGTAAACGAGTCGAATGATGAAAGCCCACCTAGGAGAGCCGAAGGTATGGGGTATGTCGATACTGCTAGCTATTATATCCTATGCCAAAATACCCCCAGATATTCCATACTTTGATATAGGGCGTTTGGTATAGTATCGGGTTCCAAATGTGCCGATTGAGGACGAGCAATTAGGAACCTTAGCCCGTGTTCATTTGGATGAGGTATATTTTCATTTAACTATCGCAAATTTTGAAATTGTATGTATTTGATTATAATTTATTAAATGTAAAAAATTTTGTGTGGTTTTTGCAGTTGGGTACGTTTCGTGTTGGTGACGTGGTGAATCTATTATGGAGTTACAACAACGCGTGGCTTTATTGACTTTTGTGGGGCCGATGTCGCAGGAGTACATGGATTCGTATAGGGGGCATTTAGCATAAGACCCCTCAGCTACATACCGACCTTCTCGTTCACATACTTGATTAGTCGCACCATCGCAATCAGTTCACAGAAGCGGTCAGCCATCAGTATCTGTGTCAAGCTACTCCCAGAGCCTTAGTTGAGCTATTTTTTAGGGCCCATCAGAAGGGATTGGATAAATAGAGGCGAAATGACCACATACCATGGAACCCCTAGCCCCACCTTCCTAGTTTTGTTGATGGTTCTTGATTTTTTATTGGTTATTATAATTGTTTAAGAAACTAGTTTAATTTAGTCTTTTTAGTTTTAAAAACATTTGTTTAAGTTGTTCATGAATGCTTGTTAATTTATGGTTTTTAAATTATGGATATTTAGGAATATTTGTATGGGAATGTTAGTTCGTTTGGAAAACATGTGGTTGTCATTATAAATACAAATGAACCAGATATAATGAAATAAGGTGTGAAGTTTTCAAAACTTTATAATGTTAGAAGAATTCGATCTATCTTGAAAAATTTGTGACCACAAAGGTACTTTAACAATAAACTGCCCAAACCATCATCAACGTCTATATACATGTATGCAAATGTATTCAAATATAAGACTGTTCCTTTCAAATAATATATGATAATGTCTTATAAGGACATTATATTGTGGAAAAATAGAAACTTGGGGCGAAGGAAGGAGGTAGCCGCACGCCATTGCCCCTGCAACAGGACCTCTGCCGCAAGGCAGGGAGGGTGCCGTATGGTTTACCTTACATAGTAATATATAAATCCAGCGTGATTTTTCCTTTTCTTTCACATTTTACCCCATCCATTTTACCTTTAGTGTTAGGAAATTACCCTCCCTTGTATCTATCATGCCTATCTTTAAGAACTATCAAGTGCATGCAATCCTTAAAGAATATATAACATTGGCTGATGATTGTTGTGGGCCCAACTAGGGGGATTTGAGCAACCTTCATAGGTGGGCTCCTCACGCGATCAACTGGTCTTTTGAGAGGTGTAGTCGATTTTTGGGATCTTGAGGATCATTGTTTCTGCTTTGGTTTGGACGAGCTTTGTCCGACCATTAAGGAACTTACTATATTCTGAGACAAGAGATGACATGGCCTTTACTTCATTGATGGACGCTTAGAGTCCTCATGTTTTGTTGGTAAAGTTGCTGAGTTTGAGAAGGCGCAGCGTCGCGATATGATTGTATATGGACACTTACACTTAGGCATGCTTATCAGGTTTTTTTCTCAGCGTGCTGATGATTGTTCTTTTTAATGTGGACATACAATGGCTTGAATTATTTTTGCATTTCCTCACAAGTTATTGGTTACTGAGGATGTATCATTAGTGGATTCTTTGATCCTTTCTTTTGTGTTAGAGGCGCTTCGTAGGCGTTTAGTGACTCCTATCATCTCAGCGATCTGGCTTAGGGACAAACTGAGTACTTTTGTGGTAGCCTTTATTTAATATATATATATATATATATGTGGCTTACTAAGTGGTTTAGGTTTGTGAGGCCCTGTTTTCCGTGGCGTTTCGGCAAGTTTTTCTTGCGACATGATTATGCATTGACGGTCAATTGGACAGTGCGATTTTCTGAGTCCTTTGCATCTATTCGATGGGATATTCCTTGGTGGCAATTGAGGACGATGATTACGAGCATGGGATGTCAGAACTATATTCGCATATGCAGTCTTCGAGAGACTTCTTTTATATCCCAAGCCGTCTAACTCGTCAATTAATATCCCATTGAGCATCCCTCTCCCTTTGAGAGATTTTTCATCAGTTACTCTCCCATCACCCATCGATTAAATGCGACATTACGTTGTTTGTGGTTTACTCGTTTCACCCGTCAAATGGATCAAAGTTTAGGACTAGTCGTATTACCGATTCTGATGTTATCTTATCTATTTGGAGACGGGTTTGTCAAAACATTAAATATGATCCTATATTGATGCGGTGGTTTCAATATCTCGATACGATGATGATGGAGGTAACTATGCTAGCGTCTTATCATGCATTAAAGTGGGAGCAGATAGAGGTGAATTCTCATAATCAATTCATGATGCAGGAATTTGACTTATGGTGGGTTTTTTGTTGATGGTGTTGGATGATAGTTCTTATGGTTGGTCGTAGTGGTTGACTTTTGGTGGTGGTTTGATTTATTTGTTTTGAATGGTTTGTACATATGGAAAATGGTAGGTATAAGTTTTTGTTTGTTTTTTCTGTGTATGGAAGGTGTAAGGTTTTGGTACCATGTATGACAATGGTAATTTTGAGGAATGCTATGAATGTTGCTTATTTCCCTTTTCCCTAAAGAAATTTTTATTCATGAAATAGACTGGGCCTGAATTTCCTATTTAGGTTGCCTACGTTTCCTCAATTCATAGTATTGACAAAAACTTTCCTTTTATGGGGCTAAGGTTTTTGTAGTTCATGTTTACAATTATTACTGATAATATTTCTTCAATCGATTCAAGTTAACCAGTGAATTCAATTCCTCTCCATCAACATATGTTAAAAGAATGGCACCCCCAGATAACATTTTAGCAATAATATGAGGACCGATCCATTTTGGTGAGAATTTTTGGTGTGGATCCCTAATAGGTTCCCAAATCTCTTTTAATACCAAATCCTTCACGACAATACCTCCAGTGTGGATTTTCTTGTTAAAAGCCCTTGCGACAATACATTCAATCTTGTTTTGATCTATCATTGCTAATTCCTCGTATCTTGCTATTATCCAGTCAACTTCACTAACTTGGCTTTTTAATAAGACCCGTAATGAAGGTATTTCCAATTTAACAGGGAACATGGCTTCCATTCCATAGGTGAAAGAGAAGGGGGTGGCCCCAGTTGAAGTATACTCCATAGTTCAATACCCCCAGAGTGCATAAGAAAGTTTATCTGGCCAGTCTTTACCATTTTATTAATGATGTTCGTTAGATTTTTATTTGCAGCTTCAACAACCCCTTTGGTATGTGGGCTGTATAAAGAAGACTTGTGTCTCTTAATTCTAAATTCCTCTACAACTTGATTTGCATCTCCCTCAAAATAAGAACCGTTGTCTGATATTATTTCATGATGTAGACACCCCGATTTGTGACCCCCGCAAGAACCCTAATGACCTCTGAGAAGTACTATTTTTGGAGTCCGGGACCCACCCGAGCACCCGAAACTGCCCCGAAAGGGTTTGTTGGCCAAACAAACATGCTTTTAAGAAGGATTGTCGCACGACATATCAGTGTGTTACGCGACAATCACCCCTTATGTCGCACGACAAACCCCTCTGACCCAGACCATCCACTCTCTGACACATCAGTCTGTCAGAGACATCACTTCAGCCATTTGTCGCGCGACATTGATCAAGATGTCGCGCGACACTTACCCTTTCTGGGGAAATGTTGCGCGACATACCTCCCAGAGCACTATAAATAGGCCAACACCCCCAAGGGTTCAAGGGCAGCAACTTGGAATTGAAGAATTATTGGCTTATATCTGATTTTATAGTCTTCCATCAAGTATTTTCTGTTATAATCTTATTTCTGAGGAATCATCGAATCTATTCCCGACACTCGACGTGTCCCGTTTTTGGAATCGAATTCTCTGAAATATCTGAAGAAGAAAAAGATCATTATCGTCGGAGATCTCTCTGCCGCATTATATTTTCTTTCTTATTATTATTCTCGTCGAGAAGGTAAAGAAAATCTCTTCTAGTATTTAAATTATATATCTATGTACTTGTTTTACTTCTGTTGTTCTGTCCACATTTTATTTGAATAAACTTATTGCCAAGTTACAAAGTAGTCTACTGTTTTCAAAACAAAAAGACCCTGATAAAACCATTTGCAAAATCAGAAGAATAAGTACATTATCATCCAGATAAAATCCTGTTTTCAAAACCCGGACTGATAAAACTTATCTAGGAATTAAAATCAACATATCATGTCTTTTTAGACTGCAACGTGTCTGATAAAACTCCCCTCAAAGAGTTTTAATTCCATATTGAATTAGTCCCAATATAAGATTCGAACTTTTACAAAAGTATTCAAAACAGGAGAAAACCATCATTATCTGAGGAAATAATACGGGAAACTCTCTCTCAAAATAAAACAAGTTTTGTCACTTGTATTTACATCTTTCAAAAATAAAAACATTGGATCTCGGAAGACAAATGTGTTCATCCCTTTTCCCGTTTTCCCAAAAATTAGGGTTTTCTTCATTTTGGAAGTAGTAGACTGTTAGTAAAAGCATCCAAGTTTGTCAACAAAAAATAAACATATAAAAGACCACTAGAGACCGAAAGGACAAAATGGGTGCTTAACACCTTCACAAACCGTAATATGGTTTCCGAACCCTATAGAATCCTAGTTTCGCAGACAAAAGTGTAAAGAAAGGCTTATCTGTAGCCCTTCCTCTTCCACAACTATTTTGTCCGTTTTCTTGTAAAACGTATTGGCAACTCTGAACGAACTCTCTTGTATCTAGAAATAGGATAGAGGGACATCCGATATTAATTATCAACACCGATAGAAGCAAATGGAGGGACGAAATTCGTTCCGACGTTCCAGACGCCCAACAACGGGAACGAGACCCGGGGGTCGCATTTGTGGATTCTCACACATGAGGAACCCCATAGTGGCATATGATGTTTAGACGGATAAACTGTGCCACCTTCTTAGAGTTTAATTCTTTATATGTTTTCTTTTCAAACCATTTTATGAAGTTATTAATGGCAACCAGAATGTACTCGTGTCCATTACTCCACTTAGGCAATATTTTTCAATTATGTCAATTCCCTAAATGGAAAACATCCACGAAGAGGTCATTAGGTATAATTCCTTTAGTGACAGTTTTTAGGCTTTGGCGTAAATTTGGCATTGGTGACAATTGTGAACACAATCGAAACAATATTTTTACATCGTTAGCCAATAGTAACCTTGCGAAACAATATTTTTTGCTAGAGTATGGCCACTCATGTGTGGACCACATTCTTGGCTATGGATTCGTTCCATCATTGATCACAATTGTTCTTCATTGAGACATTGAAGGCGTACACCATTATCGTTCCTTCAATATATTTTTCCCGCGCAAGCAATGAACCAAGAAGTGAGTCAGCGAAGTGCAATCGTGTGACTTATTAGTGTTAGCCGTATACTTATTTTCTTTAAGTAGATTCCAAATATCATAATACCATACATTTGGATTGATAACCCCTTTCTCTTGAACATGGAGTGAAAAACAAAATGTCGAGTGTGTCCGTTTTTGGATTTGAATCTGGATTTCTTTTTTTTTCTCCCGAAATCTTAATCATTGATGCTAAAGTAGCCAAGGTGTCCGCAAAATTATTTTGCATTCGTGGGATGTAAAATAATTCCACGCAATCAAACTTTTCTGAGATTTCTTTGAGTTGGTTTAAGAATGGCATAAGTTTCTCTTTATTGATTTTCCACTTTTTCAATGTCTGATGAATGATAAGGGCAGAATCTTCGAACACTTGGATTTTTCGGACTCCTTTTTGCAAAGCAATTGCAACCCAACTATGCAAGCTTCATATTCGGCTATGTTATTTATGCAAGGAAATTCTAAACAAAATGACATAGGAGTGTATGTTTGATCTGGCGATATTAATAGGATTCCAATACCATTACCATTCCGATTACAAGCACCATCAAAGTACATCTTCTATTCATTTTCTTTGGTAATTGCCATTATGCTTTCATCAAGGAATTCAAAATTTTCCATTTCAACTTCCATAATTGGATTTCCAGCGAGGTAGTCATCAATGATTTGGCATTTGACTGCTTTTTGAGTCATGTATGATATGTCAAATTCAGATAGTAGAAACACCTACTTGGCCATTCGATTTGTCAATATAGGTTTTTTGAACAAGTATCATAACGGGTCTGTGCGAGATATAAGTATTACCGGGAACACCAGCATGTAATGCCTCAACTTTTGAGAAGCCCAAACTAACAATGCGCATGACTTTTCCAACATTGTGTATTTCTGCTTCCCATGAGATAACTTCTTTTTAAGATAGTATATGGCCCTTTCCGTTTTGGTTTTTATTAAATATCATGCTAACATTACTCCCACCAATGCATCATTAACAGACATATACAAGATTAATGGAATCCCTACTTGGGGAGGAGCCAAGACAGGCGGGTTAAAGAGATATTATTTGATTTTATTAAAAGTTTCTTGGCATTTCTCGTTCCATTGTTTATCGGAGTTTTTTTGAAGGAGCTTAGATATCGGTTCACAAGTTTGGGTTAACTAAGAGATAAAACGACTAATGAATTGTAATTTCCCAAGGAACCCTCAAATTTCTTTTTGGTCTTAGAAATCGACATTTCTCAGACTGCTTTCACTTTTGCGGGGTCTGCCTCTATCCTTCTTTTTCTAACTATGTAACCCAACATTTTTCCTTTTGTAACTCTAAATACACATTTCTACGAGTTTAGGCATATTTGGAACCGAATAAGTCTTTTAAAGAAAGCTCGTAGCGTCGGGATGTGACTTTCTTGATCTAAGGACTTGATTATCATATCATCAACTGTAGACACCCCGATCCGTGACCCCCACAAGAACCCTAACGACCTACGAGACTACTATTTTTGGAGTCCAGGACACACCCGAGCACCCGAAACTACCCCGGGGGGGGGGGGGTTGTTGCGCGACAAACCTTTTTTTTATGAAGGATTGTCGCACGACATATCACATTGTCGCGCATTGGAATGTCGCGCGACAATCCCACTATGTCGCGCGACAATCCCTCTCTGCACCCGACCAACCACTTTCTGACACATCACAGTGTCAGGACCCATCACTTCAGCCGTTTGTCGCACGACATACAGGAATGTCGCGTGACAAACAGATATGTCGCACGACACTTGCCTTTTTTGGGGAAATGTCGCGCGACAATCTTCCCCGAGCAGTATAAATAGGCCAACACCCCCAAGGGTTCAGGGGCAGCAACTTGGATCTGGAAAATCCGG
This sequence comes from Lonicera japonica, assembly GCA_021464415.1. Lineage (NCBI taxonomy): Eukaryota > Viridiplantae > Streptophyta > Magnoliopsida > Dipsacales > Caprifoliaceae > Lonicera > Lonicera japonica. Next base: position 32,131,506 of record CM038463.1, on the reverse strand, counting down.
AGCTTTAGTCTGATTTTGTTATCAAGCATTTTATATTATCATCTTATCTCTGAAGAATTATCGGATCTATTCCCGATACTCGACGTGTCCCGTCTCTAGAATCGAATTCTCGGAAATATCTGAAGAAGGAGAAGATTGTTATCGCCGGAGATCTCTCTGCCGTATTATATTCTCTTTCTTATTATTATTCTCGTCGAGAAGGTAAATAAAGTTTCTTCTAGTAATTAAATAAGATATTTGCATATTAGTTTTATTAAACTTTTAGGATTAGTTTTTTTCTAACGGGGCGCTGCCCCGCACCCCGCAACTCCCCGTCCTGGTAAGCAAAGTGGCAACATGGTTGGGCTAGATTCCTAACACGCTCGATAAAACGGGTCTATCTGTGTACTTGTTTTATTTCTGTTGTTTTGTCCACATTTTATTTGAATAAACTTATTGCCAAGTTATAAATAGTCTACCATTTTCAAAACAAAAGACCCTGATAAAACTATTTTCAAAACCAGAAGAATAAGTACGTTATCGTCCGGATAAAATTCTGTTTTCAAAACCCGGACTGATAAGACTTATTTAGGAATTAAGAATCAACATATCCTGTCTTCTCTATAGACTGCGATGTGTCTGATAATCCTCCTCTCAAGAGTCGTGATTCCATATTAAATTAGTCCCGATTTTAGATCCGAACTTTCACAAAAGTAAACACAAAACGAGAAAACCGTCATTATCTGAGGAAATAATACGGGACACTCTTTCAAAATAAAAGGTTTTGTCATGTGTATTTACATCTTTTCAAATAAATAAAACATCGGATCTCGGAACACAAAGGTTTTCATCCCTTTCCCGGCTTCCCCCAGAAATTAGGGTTTTCATTTGAAAAGTAGTAGACTGTCAGTAAAAGCATCCAAGTTTTTCAACATAGAATAAACATATAAGACCACTAGAGACCGAAAAGGCGGAATGGGTGCTTAATACCTTCCCAAACCGTAATATAGTTTCCGAACCCTATAGAATCCTGGTTTCGCAGACAAAACGTGTAAAGAAAGGCCTATCTTTAGCCTTTCCCCTTACACACCCCCTTTTTGTCCGTTTTCTCGTAAAACGTACTGGCGACTCTGAACAAACCCCTTTGCATCTAGAATAGACGTAGGGACACCCGATATGAATCATCAAATAACTCCAAGCAAATGGAGCGACGGAATCCCTTCCGACGCTTCAGACGCCCAACGAACGGGGACGAGACCCGGGGGTCGCATTTGCGGATTCTCACATCAACGTAAACCTTAACTTCTTTGTGTTTAATGTCGTGGAATAATGTAGTTGCAACCCTTTGGTATGTAGCCCCAACATTTTTCAATCCGAACGGCATAACTATGTAGTAATAAGTTCCCCATGGCATAGTAAATGTAGTTTTTTCTTAGTGATCTGGAAACATTTTAATTTGATCATAACCGACAAATCCATCAACAAACAATTTCAACGCATGATTCGCGGTGTTACCTAAATTTATTATGATAGTGTCCCCTTCGATGGGTTGTACATGTTGTTCTTTCTTCAAATTTTAATTTATTTGTTTCAATATTGCATAAATCAGAATACTGGGAAGCATCAACAACTTTATTGATAATTGTGCAATGATTTATAGATTTCAACAAAAATTCTAACTAATGTATGTCTCTATCAACATTTTTCTTTCCCTTTCTTCTTGTCGATCTTCCTTTTTTGATTGGTCGAATTAAATGTACCAGATCACCTAAGTAATCTTCTTCGATGGCCAATACCTCAAATATCTTTCCTCCAAGGGTTTGACGGGAGTTCGAGATTTTTTTAATTGAAATGGTAAGGTATGAGTAAACCCCTTATTTATGTATAGATCCTCTTCGAAGAAAATCTCCAAGCCAGGTTGTCTTCCCTTGATTATTGAACCATGGTTCTTAAAAGCTACAGTAGGGAAAGTCTTCTCCTTTTTTAACGAAATGATCATTTAGCAAACCATTTATGAGTATCAGTTTTTTCTATCCATTCCCACTTCCCGTGTATCCTAGTCTGGCAAAGGGACTTAGTTGTTAATAAGGTTCCATCATTTGAGCGATCCCAACTTCATATTTGCCCAATCCAATTCCTGGTAAGAATTTCATATTTTGCATCATTTGATAACTCGAGTGTTTATTGTTAACATACCATTAGGTGGTAAACACTCCACCTTTTGAGTTGTTATCATTTTCACTTTTGGTTCGTAAAAGAACCGTCCCAGTTGTACGTCTTGACTTTCAATTCCCAATACAGTCGGGTCTTTAAGAGCAATTATTCATTCAAAATCCCTTTGGATGATGATCACTTCCCCATTATAAGGAATTTTTATCTTTTGGTGTATGGAGGACGATAGAGAGCCAACTTTATGTAGCCATACTAACCCCAACAACAAGTTAAAATTGGACAGAATATCAATAACTTGAAACTCCATTGTGAACGTTGTGGGCCCATGCGTAGATCCAACATTAGAGAACCCAGTACGTCCCTCTCTGTGTTATCGTAGGCCCGAACTGCGACTAGTGAATCTTCCAAAGTTGCCACATCAATACCCAAGCGAACTGCAATTTTGAGCAGACAAACATTAATGGTGGGGCCATTATCAATCATAACATATGGAATCGATATTCTGCGGGCCTCAACGGTGATATGTAGAGCTTGATTGTGATATTTGCCGAGTGGTGACAAATCTTCGTTGGAGAACCCAAGAGACTGTTGTTGAACAATCATCGTCGCGAATATGTTTGTCAACTCAATCAGGGTAAATTCAAGTGGAATAACCGACTCATCCAACGTTTTCATTAAAGCAATATGGTACGGTTTTGATGCAACCAAAAGAACCTAAATTGAGATTTGTGCTTGAGTCTTTTTGAGTTGTTTAACTATTGTTCCTTCTTCCGAATCCTTAACAGGTTCTTTCAGGGGATTGGTAGTAGGACATTGATATGACTGCCCCGAACAGGTCAACTGTTGTACCCATGCAGCTACGGGATCAATTATTTCAATGGATGGCATAGAGGAAATGACGGATATTGCCTTTTTTACTTCACTTGCTTTGGCTACTTTGTTCCAATCGAACACTATCATCCTAATTTATATCTCATGATTTCTTGGATGGACCTATCTTTTCTTCAATCTCTCGTGCTCAAACCCAAGTGGTTGACGGCTCGGATTAGCCTTAGGTTGCAAAATATCAGCAATTCCTTAGTTTTCTTTCCCAAGGCCTCAACCAGGTATGAACCTCATTTGCCACATCCAACCCATGACTCTCGAGTTGTGTATTACGACTATATGATGCGGGTAAGAAGAGGATTATTCAATACACAACCTTAAGAAGGTTTCATCTTTGTGCATATGTTCCTTAGAACAAGATTCCATTGCGTTTATATGTGAAAGTTCTTTAGAACCTAGTTCCCACACTTTAAACTTCTTTTCTCTTAAAATGGGGTGGATCAAGAAGATTGGATCTGGTAAATTGAGGTCTTCCTCGATGGCATTAACGCTGCGATTAAGTAAGGGGTTGCGAGCAACATTCGGAGTTGAAGGGTCTGGGATTTTCTTTGTATTAATCAGATCTTAAAAGGTATGTCGTAAGGCCACACAATTATCCGTAGTATGCCCCACATTTTAATGATACTCACAGCGTTCATTCAAATTCCAGTGCGACGGAATAGGTTGAGGCAACAATTGTGGATTTAACGGAAATATCAACCCGACTTTCTTTAGTTCTCCGTAAACCTTCTCAAGTGATCCTGGTAACTGTGAAAAATATCTCTCCCTTCGTTGTCCATGACTAAAAGCCACCTCATTGCTATTATTATTATTATTATTATTATTATTATTATTATTATTATTATTATTATTATTATTATTATTATTGTTGTTGTTGTTGTTGTTGTTGTTGTTGTTGTTGTTATGATACCCCGGTGTAAAGTAGTTTTTGGAATTCCTTGACGAACTTTGCTCGTAAGGGTTATTAGAAAATCCACCATTGTACGGTCCATAAGCAGCGACTTGATTGATTGCCGATGTTACAGTAGAGGCTTTCTTATATTGTGAAGATGATTTCTTGATTTCAACCTACTTAGTTAGATCTTCTTTAATCTCATTCCCAGCGTGGAGCAAATTTTTGAACCGACTAAAGGATTGGTCCCCCATTTGCATTCGGATCTTAGGCTTTAAGTTCTTTACGATCATGCCCAACTACTCTTTTTCATCAAGTCGTTTCACCATTTGGCGACCAATTCTCTCTATCTTATTACGAACTCACCTATATAATCTCGCTCCTTTTGTTTTTGCCATTTTCAAATGCTTTATTGTGATTTTCAGCTATTTGTTTGTCTTATATTTAGTGACAAACTCCTTAATGATATCAGTCCAAGATCGGATTTGGAATTTTTCTAAACTCAGAAACCAACTTTGGGCCGGCCCTGCCAAGGTAAGATGGAATGAATTCGCCAATTTGGCTTCTCCCATATTATAGATCTTCATAGACCGCATATAAGATTTGAGGCGGAGTTCCAGTGGAGTTATTCCAGTGAACTTTGGAATTGATGACATCTTGAACCTCATTGGATAACGTGTTTCAGGGTATAATTTATAATTCTAAAGTTGTGTTAAGTCATGTAAGCTTTCTGCTATTTTCTGGGTAAGAAGCTTTAACTGTTCCTTGAATTTGGGTATCGTTTATCCTCTCTCGGGGCCTCAATCAACTGGAACCCTTCTCCTTGAATACTGATAGGACGTTTAACGGGCTCAAAATATAGATCGTGACATGGCTTGTATAGTTGTTGTGTCTAAGGTGGGTTAGGTTCTGCTTGGTTTTGATGTAGATAGTTGATAATGAGATCAGGTTGGACCCGTGGTGGGTTTTGTTGTTTAGGTGGAAGTGGGATTTCGGTGTGAATATAGGGCGGAGAAGGAGGTACGCATGTGTAGACACCCCGATCCGTGACCCCCGCAAGAACCCTAACGACCTTCGAGAACTACTATTTTTGGAGTCCAGGACCCATCCAAGCACCCGAAACTACCCCGAAAGGGTTTGTTGGCCAACAAACCTATTTTTAAGTGGGATTGTCGCACGACATACTAGTATGTCGCGCGACAATCACTCTTATGTCGCGCGATAAACCCCTCTGCACCCGACCAACCACTTTCTGACACATCACAGTGTCAGAACCCATCACTTCAGGCGTTTGTCGCGCGACAAACAGGTACAGTGAAATAGATATGTCGCGCGACAAACAGATAAAGTTGGGGAATGTCGCGCGACAAACCCTCCCGAGCACTATGAATAAGGCAACACCCCCATGGGTTCTAGACGGCAACTTCTCGCCACAATTTCTATACTAAAATTCCTTATTCTCTCTCATATTTTATAATCTTTAAGCCTTCTCCGGAAGCATCTACGATAACATTTATTTCCGCAAGAGTCTCGGATCTAATCTTGGCACTCGGAGTGCCACCTTCTAAAGTCAGACCGCTGAAAATATTTCTAAGAGGAAAAGCTAATATTCGCCGGAGGTCTTCTCTGCCGTATTATATTTTCTCTCTCTTATTCTTATATATATCTTCAGGAAGGTAACTAAAGTCTCTTCTAGTAATTAAATAAGATATTTGTATATTAGTTTTATTGTAGACTTGTTTAAAACTCGATTTTTCTAACGGGGCGCTGCCCCGCACCCCGCGACCTGACCAGGCAGGTCGATCCCCGTCCTAGTAAGCGAAGTGGCGACATGGTTGTGGTAGATTCCTAACGCGCTCGAAAATCAGGTTTTCATTAGTTATGTCCAAAAAAGCAGTAGAATATCAGTAAAAGCATCCAAGTTTTCCAATATAGAATAAACATATAAGACCACTAGAGACCGAAAGGGCGGAATGGGTGCTTAACACCTTCCCAAACCGTAATATAGTTCCCGAACCCTATAGAATCCTGGTTTCGTAGACAAACGTGTAAAGAAAGGCTTATCTGTAGCCTTTCCTCTTACACAATCATTTTGTCCGTTTTTTCGTAAAACGTACTGGCGACTCTGAACGAACCCTCTTGCATCTAGAAATAGGATAGAGGGACTCCCGATATGAATTATCAACATATAGAAGAAAATGGAACAACGGAATCCTTTCCGATGTTTCAGACGCCCACCAACGGGAACGAGAACCCGGGGGTCGCATTTGCGGATTCTCACAGCATGCGGCTTCCATTACCAATTCCATAAGACGTCCCTAGCTAACTCATTCAATCTAGCCTGAGTATTCTTGTTGTTAGCTAGAAGCATAGTTAAACTTTGGTTCATATTCATCAACATTTGGTACATAGCCTCAGGGTTAGGCAATGGCATCGCCCCAGTTCCATTAATAGTTCCTTAATTTGGGAGATTATGGTCAGGATTCTGCGGAAGATTAATATTCGACAAACCTCCCATGTTGTTATCCTGGGGTAACCCTTGGTTCAGGGAAAAAGGACCGGGCGCTGGTCCACTGCGTTATTGAACATGTTGTTTCCTACGTGGGTGGGTGTTTGCTGATCCATATCGTTTAGCAACTCAGGTCTGACTAACCTTCTTGTACTGTCCTTTCCAGTCCAAGCTAATGCCAGGATGGACGTTTGATGTGAAAGAAAAAGATAAATCCATTCGCGAATGTTCCCCCGAAAATAAAGAAAATATACATCCATTATAAACTATTGAATTTTATTTGGAAGTAGATTGATCGGGAAAAAGCTTAAGCTCACAAAACATTTTCTTTTTAGGTGAGATCAAAAACAAACCATACAATAACAACTTGAGAGCCCCATACAGAAGCAAGGTAATAATATGAATTCCTTGGGTTCCTTTAGCTTATGAATTTGAAAATCATTTTAAAAGTATTTTTAAAAAATCATTTTAAAAGATGTAAAGTTCTCTACTCATGGGTTGCTTTATTCGTGGAACTAGTGATAGAAAAATTACAAAGCTTATCAGTCTTCGTGAATTTTTATGGTGGAGATTCGATAACCTTCGGTAGTACCTACCAAAACCATGATGGTAAGATTGACAGGGCCATTGTTCACAATGTTCTCATGACTGTCAGTCATTAAAACAATGCATAAAATCTTATGTTCTAAGCTGACCCTTTTACATGCAAGCATGGTTGAATAGGGTAAGGTTTAGGTTCACTCCTATTTTGTGACGCCCCGAATCTCATTCCGAGATTTTCACCTCCAAGAGCCGGTTAATCACGGTGCCATACGTGATGGTGGGATGAAATTAAAATAATTTAAACAATATCTAAAACATTTCTTGTATAAAACCCTATTTAGAAAAAATTTGGCGTGTGAAGTCTATAAGTCTAACAATCCAAAACCTGTATACAAATAAATAAATTCTTTCCAAAATCCTTACTCCACATTCATATAAAAATCTCCATCGAAAAAAATCCACAATATATATATATATATATCAAGATAAAACAAATCTTTCAACGAGGTCCCAAATTGTAATACAAACTTTATATTGTTCATATCTCAAATAGAATACAAGTTCCATCATATAACGGTGTAAATATATCAAATACAATAATCAAGAGTTGTCCAAGGACAACTACAATTATGTAGGTCAATCAGAGGTCACTAGACTCTACATACGCGCCATCCCCGAAGCTGTACTTGCCTTAGCACCCGGTTCCCATTCTTGAGAAACTTCAGAAAGCCATTCAATATATCATTTAGCATATGAAGGGCTCTTTCCTAAGAATTGTCCATTGCACATAAATTCAACAACCTAACGAGTGAAGGGAACTAGACCATCATAGAAGAAACTAATGATTTTCCACTTTTCATAACTGTGATGTGGACAATAATTAAGAAGATCTTTGAAGTGCTCCCAAATTGGAACTATGTTTTATCATCCCTCTAGGCGAAATTTTGAATTGCCTTCTTCGAGTTGGAAGTAAGATGTAAATAAAAGAATTTCTTGAGGAATTGTTCTTGAAGTTCTTGCCATGAGTGATGGATCTAGGACGTAGAGAGATAAACCAAGTCTTTGCCCTATTCTTCAAGGAGAAAGGAAATAACTTTAACTTAATTATATCTTCAAAACAGTTCTAATCACTAAAAGTGGCACAAACATCCTCAAATTCTCAAATATGAAGATAGGCTTGCTCACTTTTAAACCCATGGTAAGTGGGTAGAAGTTGAATCATGCCGTTGCAGAAATGGAAATTATTGGCATCATTTAGAAAATTAATGCAAGAAGGAGTAGCATTTCTGCAAAGGAGTAGCATTTCTGCAAGGAAGTAGGAGTTCACGCAAAGTAAGATTAGGATTTTGAACTACTTGGTTGACTCCATTATTAGTTGCTTGTGTTGCTGCAAATGCGACAGCTTGTTCTTCAACATTCTGATTGACCATCACGTGTTCAGCTGCCCACGGGATAATACCATTCAAAGAATCAGAAGAAAAAGAAAGTGGAAGTGAATTGGTGGAACTATAAGACTCAGATGATGGAAATGGTTCGTCGTCTGACTTGTACCTGTAAGGAATGACACGGTACTCGTACAGAGGATTACGTGAAATGCAATTATTATTAGGACCACAAAGCCAAGGTTTCATATACTAGGCAGATACATAATATAGAATCCTAGGATGGAAAAGAAAAGAAAGAAAGAAACTAGACAAAAACAAATGGAACCATTAACCTTCCCTGGCAACGGTGCCAGAAATGTGCTTGTATCCCTAGCAACGGGGCCAGAAATATGCTTAACTACCCTTAGAAAGTGCGAAGTATTACGCCTAAGTACAAGCGGTCAAGTTATAGTATACTTGGGAAGTCTAAGGTCGAACCACAGAGAAGGTAAGGAACATATCTCTTCTAGTTATCTCTCTCAGGGATAGGAGAGAAAAGAAAGAAAAAGATGATTGAAAGGAGGAATAGGAAAGAAAAAATGAAACTAAATTTAAACTACTAACTAACTTAAACCAAAACTAAAAGCAAATATATTCCTATGGTGTAAAATAAAGGGAATCCACAAGCGCAAGTTTTCCACTTAAAAGGCTTCTTAAATGCACTAAGGGAACATGCAATTTAACTATAAATAAATAAATAAAATAAAACAGCGTATTAATTACTAAGTGAACTTAAACCAACAAGAAACAAACATTAGGGGTATCTGTAGCTAGGGAATACGAAACTGGTCCAATCGGGTAATTCAAATCTAAGTTTAAATAAGATTTTTCACTAAGATTCAGCTCATAGACCTTCCAACCATCTAATTATATTGCTACTACAAGTATATCATAGCTCATGCGTGAAAAAGACTATATAGACTAGCTTTGAGCAGTAAAATTCAATAGTGAACCTTTTTGACTTTGAAAAACTGTAATTCGAAACCTAGTATTGCTAATGCGTCACAAAAACAATCTAAGTTTATTAAACTTCTTAAAAATATGTAGCTTATAAATCATGCAAAGATGAAAAAATACTCATACATTCAGTAGGTGATCTATAACTAACGAAAAAAATCAAATTCAAACCTAAATTATATTACATTCAAAGATTAACAACGTATATTTCACTATAAACCCTTAACAAGCGATTTAGCTAGTCATAATCAAATTAAACAAGAAAATAATCATATAAATAATGAAAATAGTATACCAACACCTAATAATATAGAAAATCAAATTTGAAAACTTTTGGCTTTGGAATTTCTCAATTCCGATTTAAAACGAAGATTTTACGCTTAAAATAGTAAACAAACTCAAAACGGATATAAACTAAAGAAATTCGACTAAAACCATAAAAATTATGAAAAATTATATTACTAATGATGAAAAATTAATCACATACGAATATTATTGAAAAATCATAAACTATTTGAATATAGAACAAGAAACAAGCATAAATCGATGAAAAACCGACAAAACGGATCTATAAACCCTAGAACCAACCCCTAAAACGAGTGTTTAGGGTTAATTCCAGAATATATATGATCCCTAACAATTAATATATGAATATCCAAGCAAACAAATGATTATATATAATTGAATTGAAAGAAATTAGAAAAATAAGGTTTACGGGATGAAAAACAGCAATTATAATTGAAACTGAATTGATTAATGAATAATTGTAGCATACACTGATGTTCCATCCTTCAAATATGATAATTAAACTACCATGACAATTTTTTAAAAGAAAGAAAAGAAAAATCACTCAAGGTTCAATTCATAGACAAGCACAAAAACTCCCAAAAAGTTATGGTGCTCTCTGCCTCTCTGTTTTATCAATTCTAAAGTGTGGCGTTCCCTAAATTATAAGATATATGGTCTTTTATATGTCACACAAGTATCTCTAGTCATGGGTTTAATGATCCTTGATGAAACGGGTCGAAAATAGCCAAGAACCGAAAACGGGCCAAAAATTGAAGTGAGGATCGATCCTCATGCATTTTTTTTTCTTTTGGTTGCTTCTTCTTTTGCTAATAACTTTTTGCTCCAAACTCCAATTAACGCACCTTTTTTGCCTACGCATTGGTAATTTAATTCTCTATAACTTCTATTTCTGAAATGTTTTTCAAATTTCCATTGTAAAAAAAACTTTGATTAGTTACAACCTCGGGCTTTTTACTGTAGTTCTCGGTTTTACTCAAAAACTTTCGATTTTGATTCAATTGAGCTTCTTTTCTCTTGGGATCACTCTTGGACACTTGCATTCACTTCATTCATGCTTGGGGACTTTCTATTCTCTTCTTGCTAGCGCTTTGGGGGTAGTTTGACGAGTTTTCGAATTTTGACTTCTTTTTCGGACCTTCTTCTTGCACTTTTCTCTCTCAACCTTCTATTTTGCGTACAATCTCAGTTTCTTAACCACTTTAGGCTTGCAAAATGGTTTAGTAACATATAAATACAATGCAGTGCCTTCTTTTCATGCTTAATTGCTTAAAATAAATTTACATGCAATTTTCGATTTTAGATGGTAACTAAAAGTTAATTGAGCCTTGTTTAAAGGATTAAAAATACAATTTCTAAGCTCAATCACCCTAGACTTTGTGTTCAAACCCCTATTTAGTGTAAAATCTAAATGCAATACATAATACTTTCTAAAAATAAGTTTAATTATATTGTTCCCACCTTATAGGATGCTTTAAACCAAGCTTGAAGCTCTATGGAGGAGAATTGGTGGTTAGACCTTATGCTCAAGCTTTCCCCTTTTGAGCTTCAATGGTGAATTTGAAGAAGAATATGATGATAAATAGTGCTTTTGTGTGTAACCTTCCATGTGATGCTTAAACATTGATGATTTAGCTCTAAAATTTGGCCCTCAATCTCTCTGAAGGTGCTTTCTAGCTTGCACCCACAAAAATGGTGTTGTAAGGGTGTAAAAATGGTGTAAAATGAGTTTAAAAGGCTCTAGGACTCACCAAATTTGAACCATGATTGATCATGAACCAATAAAAATGTCTACTGGAGGACCATGATCGATCATGGCCTTTCATTATCAATCATAGGGGTTACTGCACCACTATCTAACTTTCTAAGCCCAAAATGAACCTTGAAATGGCCGAATCTCAACTCGAGCCAAACACAAAAGTTGTAAAGTAAAATGAAATTAAGAATTTTCCCTAATTAGAGAGTTGTTTGGATATAGGATTAAAAAGTTATGAACTCTCAAAGTTGGCTAGAAATTGACAAATTGCGAAAAGTTAAAATACACGATTTTCATCTCGGTTTTAATTTGGACCACCTGAATAATGAAATGATTGTTACGATAAACTTAATATGTCTAACATGACATACTAGAGTTATTGGGTCAAATACGAAGGGCTTGGAACCCAATGCTCACACTTTAACGGAGATTAAGCCTTATACGGGCTTAAAAGAAGGTTTAACATGGAAAATGGAACATGGCTATTACAGAACATTTCCTTCTTTCATAAATTGCTCAATATATATAGCTTAGAACCAACTAAACAACACAAAATATGTATGAAACATATCATTAGATATCCTTGAGAAACCACTAATTTTATTTTATTTTATTAACATAACTTTTGTGGTTCCAAGTTAATATGTTACACTGATCTAGGATATTTTTTATTTTCATGAAGTATGATCTCAGACATGATAAATATTTCTTAGTGTTAATACTATTATTTCTTGGCAATATAATATAAAAAATTTAATGGCTATTTCTTTTAACGGCTCCAAAATTTAAGCCCTTTATGAAGCTAATCGGGAATGTATATGATTGAGATATTTATTTTAGTATATTCGTATCTCCTGTAAGTTGCCTTCTATCATAGATTTTCTCAGTGTTATCTATGAAGACAATGGATCGTGTATAATACGGATTCAAGAACGTTTCATCAAAGGTGACAAAACTAGACATATTTCACCTAAGTTTTCTTCACTCACGAGCTTTAATTGAAAGAACACAAAGAGTCAAGTAAAGTCATTCCAGTGACAACTTAATTGAGTTGTTCACGAAGTGATTACCAAAACTAATATTCAAGATATTAGTTTACAAGATTGGCATGATTTGATTTCATTATCACATTACATATTCATTAGGGGGAGTAAATAAGCAAGGGGCGCATCATGAAATATGCTACCCAAGATTTGTACGTTGTATTCTTTTTTCTTTAACTATGTTTTATTCCACTGGGTTTTCAAAGTAAAGGTTTTAACAAGGCAGCATAGTATGCATTTGATGCCACTTCAATGATCCAGAAGAATGTTGTAATACCCCATGTTCCTTTTTCTGCCTTGGCCTTCCCTTAAGCCCGAATATGGCTTAATCTCCGTTAGAGTGCGAGCATTGGGTTCCGAATCCTTCGTACTCAACCCAATAATTTTAACATGTCATGTTAGGTATATTTAGTTTGAGGGAGCAATCGTTATGTTATTCGAGTTGTTCGGGTTAAAACCGAGGTGTAAATCACATATTTCGACTTTTAGTGATTCGTCGATTTTTGGCCAACTTTGATATGGCATAACTTCTTCATTTTATGTCTAAATGACTTCCTATTTGCAGCCACGTCTTCATTTCTTTCCCCTATACAACTTTCATGTTTGGGCCGAGTCGAGATTCAGCCATTTCGAGACCCGTTTTGGGCTCAAAAAGTCATTTGCTGTTGCAGTGACTTCCATGATTGATCATGGAAGGCCATGATTTATCATGGTCCTCCAGCGAAGTTCCATAAGGGTTCATGATCAATCATGGGGGACTCATGATCAATCATGGTTCACCTGAATGTCAATTTTGAGCGTTTTAAACTCGTTTTTCACCCATTTAACATCTGCCACTCCTCATTTTTGAGCCACACACATACAACACACTCTAGAGAGTTCTAAAGAGAGAGAATGGGATATTCTTGAGGTTTCTGCATCCTCCTATAAGTTTTGAGCCTCAAATCACTTTCTTCTTCACTGTTCATTGTCTCCCACCTTCGTCTTCGCGCGTGGAGCTTGGAGGCGAGCTAAGGTTTTGGCGAGACGACGACTATGCTTCCTTAACTCCTCGATATAGCTAATCTATGGTGGGAACACTAGTACTAAACCCTTGATTTTAAATTATTACTCTTTGAATTAGAGTTTTAAACTCAAATTGGGGATTTTCATCAAAACCATGGGTTGTTTGCATCTCTTGGGGTTCGGGCTAGATCAATCTTAGATTAGTGATGGATATTGATAGATTTTCACTTTTATAGTAAGATTGATCATCTAGTTCCATGATTTAGTATGCGTACCTAGAGATTCACGTGAAACGCACTTCGTAATTACCCGTATGACCTAAGAATTGGGGGTTTTTGGAATTGTACGTATTAAATGGATGATTATGGGTTATTGATGATAGAGATACACATATATACCATTAGATGCGACCGTAGGGCATTATTTTTGGTATGCATAGTGAGAACCCATTACGGCAGAGTGATATGCCATAACATATAGGTTTAGTGACATGTGTGGAGTGTGCTAGGCACTAGTAACAGAATATAACCTCGATACTCTTTAAGAACGCATAGAACACATTTAGTAGGGTATCAATTGCCTTAGTTATGAACATGAACATTTAGGTGAATTTTATTAATATGCCGATTAAACGAGGGGCACACTAATCGATACTTGGCTTAATGACTAGCTATAGAATTAACATAGAACGTTTATGGCCGTAGTTTGATAAATACGACACATAATGGGAATTATTAGTTAAATGATAAGGTCCCGAATAATTGGATCGATAATAATGATGATGTGATGAATGATGAATGAATGATGATTATAATGATGACGACTGTGTGTTTGTATATATCTGTTGTTAGCCATACGTATGATGGATGATTTGATGATTACATATTGTTGAATGAGGAATCGATATATTCCTGTTGTTGCGATCACATGTATGGACTGGATATGATGGACTGAGCACCGGGTAATTCCTTGTGACTCGAAGACGAGCCACTTATTTACCGCTCTTGGGTAAAATTTCCTAAACTCTGCACGGGAAAAATGAAGTCGGTGACTCTGCCGGTGGTTGTGGTTGTGGTTGCTATGAAGGAGAGCCCACTCTATATATCTTGCCTTCGAACTGGACTATGTGTCCTTAGTTAGATGAATTTTTTTGGCAAGCAGAGCTGGTCTCGTGTGCCACTACTTACCCATTTAGTGAGTTCCCGGGAAGTAGTGGGCTACTAATGGTCATTACCCTGCTAGGGTATCGCCTGGTGTAATTATTTTTAGGGTGTCGATGTGGTTTGTATGAGGTGTTCTCCTCATTAACTATTCGGAGTGTTGTCCCCAGGAAAGTGACCGTTGTGTGGGTTATCTCCGAATGACCTACTTGGAGAACTAAGTCCTTGAACCACTCCCCACTCGGAGGAGAGATGGATAAGAGCTTTGGATCCATTCGGGACTCGCTGGATTTATTGTTCTTGGCCTGGACTAACCGCGAGGTAAAACCGAGGCATTATACTGGAGACGTGATACGAGAGTTATTGTGAGATTATGATTATACTGTTATTATTATTGTATCGTATCATGTCTCGTATTGATTTGTGTATTTTGCCTCGGCTATGATGTAAATGATGTAAAGACTTATGCGGACACATCTAGACAGAACATGGTACACGTAAAGAACGATCAAGCCTTTCATAATGTATTAATATATAAAGTGGAAAGAGATAATGATTATTGAACTTAGAGATGATGTATGGGTATACAGATGCGTACGGATAATGGAATAACAAGCCAGATCATAATGCATATAATGTACTAATAATTGAAGGGAAAATCATACCTAATGAGATAGCTTAATGAGAGTACGCCGTAAAATAAAGATTTAGATGAAAGATCTTGAGGCGAAGCCTATTAGCTGGCCAAGTATAGGCTCTATAATGAATTATAATTAAAGAGGAAATAATAAATACTTGGCTAATAGTTATGTCTTACGGAATAAGGGCCGGATAGCATAGTAGAGCGTGGGGTTGCACTTGTGAGTGGATAATCTGTAGCATGTCAAACTGTAGGAAGCTATAATTTGATATGAGGTGACTATAGACAATCAATGTCCTTGGGTTGTGGAATTTCTAGAGATTAATCTTATGGAACAGTTTGAGGAGAGATCGAGTAGTCGGGTAGATGGCTTCCTGCAGCTAGGATAGGAATCCTAATGGGGTTGCACACACTCGGGTTTGCATTGCATTGCATTGCACGTTTTCAAACTATTACATTAAAGTAAAGTATTTTATATATAAAACCTATATAGTTCCTACTAAGCTAGGATTTGGCTCATCCCGTTTTCTAACAGTTTTGTAGGCATAGCATCTCGGGTGGCGTATGATGTACGTGTATAGAAGCCTCTGATGTCTACAAGATTGTGTCTAGTCCTATAAGAACAGGACTATGTTTTATTAACGTTTGGTGTTGGGCTTTGTTGTACCGTGTATAAATTCTGGATTTGACATTTAAATTGTATTTATTGCAAACATATATTTTCGGAAAGTTTGTGTAAAAGGATTTCAGATATGTGGAGTTGGGTTTGAAGTGTAGTTTGATTATGTTGGTACTTGTAAGTATTTGGCCTTGTTCTTTGTAGGCCAGTTTGTTATTTAAATAAACTCCACATGCCGTGATTTTGTAAAATGAGCTTTTAAATAGGATCACATTTTATTTGAGAAAAGTTTTTAAAAGTTGTGACCTTTATATTTTAAACCTGCCGTCGCGCACGACATCCGTGATTAACCGGGTCCCGAATGTGAAAATCTCATAACGGGATTCGAGGCGTCACAAATGTTGTACTTTTTTTCTTTCACTTTGGTATTTCCCATTGGGTTTTTTCTTAGAAAGGTTTTAATGAGGCAACTATTATTGAATTGTGGCATAATGGACATTCAAGGGAGAGAGTCTTATAAAATATTGATAGATGGATGTCCATATGTAATATTTAAAAATATAGTTTGTCCCACATCGGTATTGTGGTATGAATGAGGAGCTTTCCACATATTATATATAGGGTAACTTGCCCCAAATTGATTTTGTATAAAAGTAAGAAGGTTAGCTCTTAATAAAAATAGAGCTAACTCGTACCCATATTACATATTACTTGAATAAGAAGATTTCTCTTATTCTTTTATTTCTCTCTCTATTATTTTAATAATAAACTAATTGTACATGAATAAATAAATTTTTGATTTACATAACAGACTAATTATTTATACAAACACCACTAATCATCTTCCTACAAAAGTCTTTTATATATTTAGAAGGACTAGTACTAGCTTGTTTTAAATAAAAAATTAAGTGAGGCCATTAATTAAAGACAACTAGTATTCGTTTTAAATAAAAATTGAAAATTTTCATTAATTCACTTTCAAAGCAGAATTTTGTCCGGTTATTTTGCTTTTAGCCCTTAGTATTACACCAAAATTGATCGTGGCCCCCAAAGTTCTACCACTTCGAGGTTTGGCCTCTATATATTTTAGAAAGTTTGAATATATTGACGAATTTGATTATTAAGAAATTGTTAGTTTTGTGATAAACCCTTCATTTTGAATTAGAAAGAATGCATGTCCATTTTTTATTTTCTGAATACTTTTTGTTGTTTTTACCCTAGTTTTTATCTCTAAAGTTGAGAGCTCATTATGACACCAAGTCCATTTCAGATCTAAGTTTTCTAAAGTGGTAAAAATCACTTTATAAATATTAACATAAATTTATATTAGATGTGCATATATATATTGATTAAAGAGAAAAAAATAGTACCTTGTCTAAATTTTATAATTTGTAAGAGATAATTTTCATCAGTTGTTGATTTTGCTCCTTTATTGTCTTCTAAATTTAGGAAAACACTGCTTCTCCCTAGTCCCCATGCCATTACATGTGCATATGTTCAATTCTCAACCTTCTTTAAAAATTTGATAATTTTTTTGAGAAATTAGTAAAATTTGTTAATATCTTCATAAATTTCACATACAATTATATTTTAAATTTTTTTTGCATGTTATAATGTATAAGAAATTTAATACATGTAGCAGGACAAGTTGTTTATAATCTTGTTATTTATCTTATGCATCATCACAATATATTTCATGAACATCAACCGTAAATAAATGGAACATATTTTAACCCAAAGTAAACTTAATTTATTTAGAACTTGTCGTCAACCACCATGCCAAACATTGGCTATACATATATGATACAACGAAATAAAAATAATAAACAACTTTTCTTTAAATGCATAGAGGTATATTGTCTATAAAAAGAAAAGAGCCTTCATGCATTACAGATATCTCTTTTATTACCCATTCAATTGGCTCAAACAAGATGAAATGGTCGTCGACGATTCACTAGCCCTGTATATGTTGTACTTGGTTTAGTAACGCTTAGGAGAAAGGGGAGAAGTCTAGTAGTATGGAGGTGGAGGAGATGGGGAAGGAGGAGGTGGGGAATCGTAGTAGTATGGTGGTGGGGGTGATTTCAGTGGTGGGGGTGGTGACTTGTAGTAGTAGGGTGGAGGAGGTGAAGGAGAAGGTGGTGGTGGTGATTTATAGTAATATGGAGGAGGTGGGGATGGGGATGGTGGTGGTGGGGACTTGTAGATATAAGGAGGGGGTGGAGACTTATAGATATATGGTGGAGGCGGTGAAGGAGAAGGGGGTGGTGGGGAGTTGTATATATAAGGAGGAGGAGGCGATGGAGATGGTGGAGGTGGAGACTTATAGACATATGGAGGAGGAGGTGAGGGAGATGGAGGTGGTGGGGATTTGTAAATGTAAGGAGGAGGTGGTGAGGGTGATGGAGGGGGTGGGGACTTGTAGACATATGGAGGTGGGGGTGATGGAGATGGGGGTGGAGGGGATTTATAGACATATGGAGGAGGTGGAGAGTTGTAGACATATGGAGGTGGGGGTGATGGAGATGGGGGTGGAGGGGATTTATAAATATAAGGAGGTGGTGGTGACGGAGATGGTGGGGGCGGGGATTTGTACTCATAAGGAGGTGGTGGCGATGGAGATGGTGGTGGCGGAGATTTATACACATAAGGAGGTGGTGGTGATGGAGATGGAGGTGGTGGAGATTTGTAGATATATGGAGGTGGTGGTGATGGAGAAGGAGGTGGCGGTGATTTGTAAATGTAAGGAGGCGGTGGTGATGGAGATGGTGGTGGTGGAGATTTATAGACATAAGGGGGAGGTGGTGATGGAGAAGGTGGTGGCGGGGATTTATAAATGTAAGGAGGAGGTGGTGATGGTGGCGGCGGGGATTTGTAAATGTATGGAGGTGGTGGTGGAGATTCGTAGACATAAGGAGGTGGCGGTGGAGATTCATAGACATAAGGAGGTGGTGGTGATGGTGGCGGCGGAGATTTGTAAATGTATGGAGGTGGTGGTGGAGATTGATAGACATAAGGAGGTGGTGGTGATAGATATGGTGGTGGTGGAGATTCATAGACATATGGAGGTGGTGGTGAGGGAGATGGTGGCGGCGGTGATTTGTAAATATATGGAGGCGGTGGTGGGGATTTATAGATGTAAGGAGGAGGTGGTGATGGTGAAGGTGGAGGTGGAGATTTATAAATGTAAGGTGGTGGCGGTGACTTATAGATATATGGCGGAGGCGGCGATGGTGAAGGAGGTGGTGGTGACTTATAGTAGTAAGGTGGTGGAGGCGATTGATATGGAGGAGGAGGTGAGTTGTATTGATAAGGAGGTGACATGTAAACATAAGCTGGTGGTGGCGGTGACTTGTAAACGTAAGCTGGTGGTGGCGGCGGTGGTGAATATGTGTAAGGATCGTAGTCAGCTGCTACATTAGTGGCAATAAGACAAATTGCCAAGGCAAAGAGGACTTGAGGCCAAAAAGTGGCCATTTTTGGCAACTTAAAGGGCTGCCAAAATCTAGTTGGTTATTTCTAGGCTTCTTGATGAATTAGAAGGTTTGTTGCGGATATCTTATGGAGGGATGCTTTGCCCTTTTATAGTGAATTCCTTTCAAATGTGAAGCATCTGTTTACTAGTAGTGGATACTTCAACTCGTAACAAACCTCAAATATTTAATTTAACAAGTGGATATATAATTAGGTTACACTAACAAGATTTCATACATAAGCCAAAGAAATAGTCATGTTGAAGAATGAGACAACATGGGATTGGGTACATGGAAGAAATATTCCAATGCATAGGCCGGAGATTGTTTATATATATATGATTGACTTAGCACCAAAAAATTGTAAATAGAATTAGTGTTACAAAAGAGTATCATCAAATGTCAGTATTATTTAACCATTTTGAATTTTGTATTATCTATTCTCTAAATTGATATCCCTTCTTTTTGTTGTATTCTTATGAAAGGATATGTTTATGAGTGACATAAACGAGTAACATTTCAATTTAACAATTACTCATTCTAAATTTTTTATAAGAAATTTTTTTGATAAGATACTGAGAACCAATACATGATAACTATATTAGATATGTCAATATTTTATTTTAGATATATATATCAACTTTTAGAATAGTTTTTTTGTTAAAGTTGATGAATCCCATTTACAGCCCCTTTTAAACTCTATATATACGCAAACTCTATGCGCACATAATAATACATGTTTTAGGTAGTTTAGAAGAAAAAAAAAAGAAATAAGAAAAGAAAAGAAAAGAAAAAGAAGAATAAGGATAGTTGCTAAGTGCCAAGGAACCACTTTATCAATACAAAATTTAACAGAGTTTAAATTCCATTTCTAACTTTAATTTCTAAGAATAATTAAAGATGGCCATTAGAATCTAAAAAAAAAAATTAGTAGTATTATGAAAATTTATAAGAGCCAAAATAACGAAAATAAAATAAAATAAAAAACTCGATTGCACAAGCGTCATGAGCTATGATTAAAGTGCTAAAAGTTTTGCATCTATATTAATATTGTCCGACTCACTGTAAACTTCTGTTATTTAATTTTTTGTAAAAAAAAAAAAAAGTGTATATATATAGCTAGGGTACATTTTGGATTCTTATATGTACCATGTTTCATAATAGAATAGAATATATGCCAAAGACACAGTTCTCTTACTAGTTTAGGTTAATTAGCAAAATGACCTTTAAAGTTTGACCTGCATTTCCCACTCGTCCCTAAAGTTCAATTTTCAGTTGAAGAATCTTTAAAATTTTTAATTTTGGTTGAATCATCCTTAAAGATTCAAATTTCAATTTAAGCATCCTTAAAGTTCCTAATTTTGGTTGAACTATCCAAAAATGCCCTTTAAAAGAGTTACTCGTAACAATCATGCGTGTTTTTCGTCAATCTTTTTAACAAGACATCTAGTTTTAGACGAGTGAGGAAAAATTAGAAACTTTAAAGATACTTTAATCGAAAATTAAATTTTTGGGACGAGAGAGAGGTTCATGTCGAACTTTAAGGGTCATTTTTGTTAATTACCCATTTGCTTAGAATGGCTCCCAAGTTTGAGTTTCATTTGATGAACCAATTTTTTTATAGTGTCTTAGTATGAATACTGCTCCATATAGGGTTATAAAAGAGTCAAATCGAGATAAATACCGTTCAAGTTTGATTGGTTAAGCATTTCAAGCTTATGAAATTATTTTAAATTGGTTTGTTTAGCTTCCGAGCCAAAATCCAATGAGGTTTTAACTGAGCGGAACTCAAATAATTTGATATCTTAGATAGTTTTACAGTGTCTCAGAACTTATAGTTCCAAGCTCCAAAATATGTTTAAGTTTGATTTATTTCTTTCACAAATGAATTTCGAACGACCTTCTAGTCCAACGATATATCGGGATTCGAGCTTGAATTGTTTGGTTCCCTTTAGGCCCTAGCTCCACAAGCACAATTAATGTGTCTTCAATTAATTTATTATCTTACCAATGTGTATTGCCGGAGAATAAAATCACAGGTACGATAAATGTCAAAGACACTATAATTTATAATTCGCTATACTAATTTAATAAATAAGAATAATTATTAAATATATATATATCTCATATAATATGTTTTATACAATATATTTTTTTTTTACTTTTTTTAAAAGAAGGTTAAATCTATTCTTTTTTACTACTATTAGAAATTCCAACATGCCACGTACACGCGATGCATGTGTATACCTAATTTTTATGCACACATAGGTACAATATAAAATACTTCTAGTTTAAGATAATATCGTAAATCCCCAACCACAAGTCAAACACAAATCCAGAATTTTTTGTATTCGGATGGGTGCATTTATATATTTGATATGCATATATAAAATTATATTATTATTAGTATTTGATATGCCTTTATTATTTTTAATTTTTTAGTATATTAGAATATTGTGATTGCTTATATAGTGAAGAAGAGACCTTCTAATTTAAAAACAATTTTTAGGCCCAACTTAGAGACTACTAAATTCCACTTCAACCACCTTCTAAATAAAATTGCATAACATGCACCCATATGCCCCTTGGATATGCTTCTGTGGATATATAATTTATTTTACTAAATTTTTTAAATTAATTAGTATATGTATGTGTGTAGATATTACAACCCCAATTTTCAAAATATAGGGAAAATGTTGAACAATCCCTATTATTTTTATTCATTTACATAGATCCAAGATCATATCTCTTACTACGAAAAGAACACAATTTTAGTGACAATGCATTTGACATATTTACCCAATCACAACAATGCGTTTAACCATATTTAATTATATATTATATGTTTACCACATATTATTTGAAGAGTGTGGATATACATACATAATATATATATATACACTATGTGTTAATTCGTGCCAAAGACACTATCAATTATTAAAAAAGCATTATAAATTTTAATTATACAATATTTTATATCTAATACATTTTACAATTACCCCTTATTATATATATATATTGAGAGAGAGAGAGAGAGAGAGAGAGAGAAGTTACACAAAGAAATTTCAAATTTATGTACAATATTTTGAGTATGTATAGTGCAAAAGGTGTAATAAAATTTTCTGGAAGACGAAATTTAAATTAAAAGAAATTTGTTTAAAAAATTATTCCATGAAGTATAGTAAAATTTGTGATAAACGGAAAGTAAAGATTAACATATAACAATATTTTGAGTATGTATAGGCAATGACCAGCCCCAACGGATTTGGCTGTCACGGGAAAACGAACCTGGGACGTGTGCCTAACCACGCATCCCAGACTCGCCCTTATTGCTAGGTCAACCTCTTGGGGTTATTTAATTATCACTTTACCATATCTCATCATATTATTTTAATGTGAGGATGTACAAAGTATCATGGTGCACGTAAATTTAAAAATTACAAAATTACTTTTCATTTTTTAGAAATTACAGCAAAAATTGCTGCAAGGATTTGAACCATGTGATATTGACATACGAAACACGTTGTTACAACAATATGATTAAATCTGTGCACATTGTTTTAAAATTTATACATAGTGAGAGAAATTATTAGATATCATATTGCACGCGTATTTAAGTGTGCCACCGAATCTAGTATATATATGTGTGTGTGTGGTGTATCTATATTTATACATTTTTAACCATTGAAATATTTTATGATGATTTCACTTTCTTTAGCATTAAATTTTGTAAAAATTAATAAAGATGATTTTACGCATCACATAAATCATCATCACGAAATAACATAAATTTGAAAACTCATGCACATATGCATCACTTAAATTACCTACTCTATGATTGTTTTTTTTTTTTAATTGATTACTTCAGCTTCTACACAATCCCACCGTCATTAATTAATTAAAAATTTAAGTTGACAAATATATCTGGCCGTTAAACCTTGGCTAGCTATCCAATAAGTTAGCTGCCACATCCCTCAACAGCAAAATTAAATAAATATTTCCATTTTTAAAATAAATATTTAATTTCTTATTTTTAATAATTAAATAAGATCAAAATTTGTTAATTAACGTGTCTCCAAAGTCTATAGACCAGTTAAAATTGAAAAGTTTCGCATTACATCACTTGAAAGTAACACTGAGTTGGCTACAGCTTCGGTCAAGCTGGGTTTAAATTCGCGTTTGTGTAAAAGCGTTGAAAAAAAGTGATAAAAATATTAAATAAACAATTAAAAATATATGGAGTATTTTCCTCGAACAAGATGAGCGAAAATGTAAATGAAAAAAAAAATAGGATTATAAAAGGGTAATTAGTAAAAAGGACCCCTAAAGTTTGATCCGAATCTCTGACTCGTTCTTAAAGTTCAATTTTCGGTTGAAACATTCTTAAAATTTTTAATTTTGGTTTAAGTATCCTTAAAGTTTTTAATTTCAATTGAAACATCCAAAAATGCCCCTTAAAAGAGTGGCTCGTGACAATCACTCACATTTCCATCCATATTTTTAACGGAGTATTTAGTTTTGGACGAGTAAGAGAAAATTAGAAACTTTAAGGATGTTTTAACGAAAAATTGAACTGTGGGACAAGCGAGAGATTCGGATCAAACTTTAGGAGTCATTTTTGCTAATCACCCATTATAATAAGAGCTATAAATGTGAAAATTCAAACCATGGGGGAGTAAATTGTAATTCCCTAACAGAAGCAAAAATAAGAAAAAACAAAACTGGCTCCAAATCGTAACAAGATTTTAAGAATAAAACAAAAATCAGACAATATAAATTAAAATAATATTCATATTTATTCAATTAATCATAACTAAAATGGTGAGTATCATAGTTTGAAAAGTTCGTGACGTTGACTTATTTATGTATATTTAACAAACCAATTAACAACCAATATATATTACAAAGATAGGTTTAAATTAATAAATATTATGCAAAGTAAAAACCCGTGTTGTTTAGGTACGAATGGTTCAACATTAGACGTAACCAATAAGAGTTATTTGTATTTCACTTTCATTGAGTTTGATTTTTAAAATTTTATTTTTTCACATTCATTTACAAAGTTTATTTTGTACTACGTCCATTCGTAAAATTTGATCACATTTTCACTTTAATTCAAAATTCAAAAACCTAGAGGCGTGGCGTGACGTGACGTGACTTGATGATCAAACTGGCATGTGGCATTTTCAATCCGAAAATCTAGAAGCGGATTGGTTTCGGACTAAAGTAAAAACAAAATAAAAATTAACATAATGTAAGATAAATTTTATGGATAAAAGTGTAAAAGCGGTCAAATATTGAGAAGGTAAATTATAAATAATTCTACCAACAGCTCTACCAATAACTTAATATTAAACTCACTATCTTGATCTCGTCAAAAGAACAAAATCAAGATCCAATCCTCAAATTATGATTTTAAAATAAATTTTCTAAAAAATAAATAAAATATAAGTGGTCTATTCACCCATAAGCATCTACCGACTGATCAAGAGCTTCTTTTTTTTTTTTTTTTAGTAATTGGTAGCTATAAATGCATGTTTGCAATTGGTTGTACTTTTGTAACCAAAAAAAAGCATTTGGTTGTACTTTGTCAAATACTTTAAATTATAATGATCGAATTTGTCCAAATTAATAACATCGGTTTCTAACAGAACAAATAATGCATTTAGGGGTTCTACATTATAAATATGAAGATAATTTCACTATTTAGCATTTTGTAATTAAAGACTCAAATAGCATATACATAAAAAATAATTAAATATATATACAAAACGCAGTTCATTGGATAGATTTTTATTTCTATCCATTTTTTGATATCCAAAATAGATATACAATTTTCATTTGTGCAATTAAGAAGGCGTGGACCATTTCAAAAAGAAGGGTAGTAATTCTGAGAAAATAGTTAATATAACGGTTACAACGATAACATGTTGTCACATAATCACATAATTTTTTGAAATATATATGTACATTTTTCACTCCTCAATCACTAATCTAATATAAGTGTTTTTATTAAATTAGTGATAACATATCATCTTTATAATTATTGTATTAAATATTTTTTTCAAGATTTTGTTTAGAAATGAACTAATGCTTACTTCAACTTTAATTTTTTCATTTTGAAGTAATGATACGTGCATGTGTGTGACAAAAAAATAAGGACATGCACGCGCATTAAAAAAATTCTAACTATTTCATTGAGGGGTGCACATGGTTATGGGTAAACCGAAACACCAAATCAATCCGTAGTTATTGGATTGGATTGGTTTGGTTTATAAAATTAATTGGCCGGATTGGTTTGGATTGATTATTTTCAAAACCGATTCGATTGGATTGGATTGGATTGGTTCTAGGTTTAACTTTTGGATTAAGCAAACCAATTCAAAACCGTATATATACATATTTATATTTATATTTATATTTAGTATGTGTGTTATTCAGTCTTTAATATTATTAGTTAACTTGTCGACAAATATCATACACCATAACTAAATATACTATATATAGTCCTAATCAAATTCAAAATGGTTTCATTCTCTCTCAACTCTTACCCATTTAAAAGTTAAAACTTGATTCTACTTAAATACCTTTTAAACTTAGTAGATTTTATCATACAGTAGGTTGGTAAGTTTAAAATAGACCATTAACGTAAAAATGTTTAGTGTGGTGCCACAAAATAAATGTATCACGTGTTGCCTCGTTGATAATATGTATTACTCTCTTAGTTCTATGTAACATTAGAATTCTTTTAATTAAATTTTATTTATAACCAACAAACCAATCAGAACCAATCCGTTTTGTTTGGTTTGGTTTGGTTTTCTGGTATAATGGGTTTGGATTGGCTACAAAAAAAAAATTAAACCAATTAGATTGGTTTGGTGCTGGTTTAACTAGTAAATTGATTCAATCCGAACTGTATGCACCCCTAATTTTATTGTTTTATGCATATGAGAAGAAAGGCAGAAATTCAAGCTTTAGCCTAAGTGATAGTAAATGTGAGAATTCACATAAGACACACAAGTTCGAATTCCATTCATGCCATCATCACTAGCATATATAAGAAATTAAAAGAAAAAAAAGACATAATAGTATAACAAAATATAGACATTAATAATACGTATCAATACAAAAGTTGTTTATATACAATGACTTTTGTATATTTAAAAAATTGGGTCTCCGCACGACCGTCGGAAAGTCTTGAAAAATTAAAGAATTTAAGTCCTATAATATTTATTAATTATATATATATATATATATATATATATATGTAGTACTACGTTTTCTGAATTGGCCTTTTGAAGGGCCAGAATATACCAAATTTTTGTTTTAGAATATAACCGCAAGTAGTTCTAAAAAATACTGATTAAATTGACAGGAAGTTGACTATTTTCCCAAAAAAAAAAAATTTCTGAATTCAAGAAAAATCCATTACTCTGTCATATATAGATGATATTTATTTTGTTAATAGATGCTCAAATTTCCATGCTCTATTATTTATTTTGTGAAGGAGGGGGCTACCTCAGTTACTCCTGACCCAGTCTCACCAAAGTCGAAACCCTGATATATATATATATGTACTGGCAACAAATAGGGTAATTGGCATTTTTCACTCCCCAAATTTTGTTTGGTTTCTCACTTCGGTCCGTCAAATTTCATTCATTTTATTTAGGTACTCAAAGTTTGAACCGCATCTCAATTTAATCAAAATTTAGATTCCCGTCAAGTTTTCGGACAAAAAATCCATGTGGCACATGGATATTCCGTTCAAAATATTGACGAAAAATTTAATTTTGGACAAAAGTGAGACACGACTGAGACATTGAATATCAAGATCTTTATATTTATCATAATCAAAACTATTGCTTAGAACTAAAAGTTTAAAACCTTAATCATTCAATATATATTGTTGCTGATTATTTGCCCATGTCTGGATTTGTTGGATTGGTTAGATTGCCTGGATCTGACTAAGACTTGTGTGTGCGTAAAGTAAAACAAACAAACCACAATGCCAAGAAGTAACGTGTTTTGTACTAAAAAGATACCTACTTCACAATCACTTTTCTTTTCTCTTTCGGGATGCCCTACTCTAATAGAGTTATATTGTCTAGTTGGGTTCTTGGTATAATTTTCAGATGATCTAGGGTTGAGGATGTATGACCTTTTATATAGTTGGTTGTACAAGATTTAGATTGGGATAGGAATTCTAGTATACAAATACAAATCTACTAGCTAGTAGAATATTTAGGAGAATAATTCATTATGCCTTATCTTGTACAGTTGCTTACCTGAGTAGGTAGCTCTCTCATTTATCCTCTAGATGCATTAAATTTGGTTATCGCCTTGTTTTGAGAATGGGTTCCCTCAGTTATATCCTCTAGATACATTAAATCTGGTTATCATGTTCTGAGAGTGGGCCTATGATTTGCATTTTGTTGTTGTGTGAGTGACTTTGGACCCAATTAGTTGTTTGGCCCAGTTGTGGACTTCATTGCATTCAGTGGGCTGGTCCTGGTGGTTATGGACTTCATTTATTAGGGCTGGGTCGTTTTCCACAGCCTGCTATATTTGGATTCGGATTCGAATTCGGACGGGCGAAATTAATTTATCCGGGTCATATATTTTCAGTTTCAATATCTTTTGCGGTAAGGTTTGTACGCAGAAAACAATATTATGCACAATCTTTATTTTTGGATAATTTAAAAGTTCAATGCATTTTGAAACATAAATTAAAAAGAATTGCATACCATATATACCAATATTTTTCTAGCATTCAATTGATAAACGTGTTAACTTCGATTTTATTACTAACATTCCTATTTGGGCAAATTAAATGTAAGAAATTTAATTTTCATATTAGGACGATAAACTAACTGTAGGGAATTTTTAAATAGAAAATTAGTTGTAAGTCCAATATTTTTTGAACCAATCTACTCAAGGACACAATGTTTTGGACCATTGTTTGAACTCCAAACGTTTTAATTAAGGACAAAATATAATAAAAAGGACAATACATTTTGTTTTTGTTTTCTAGAAATAATATTTATAGTAATAGGACTAATACCGATTTTAACCCTCTCAATTACCAACTAATTAATTCCATTTTTAAATTATATGTTTCTATTCCACAAAATGTGCCTTTTCAAACTATTATTTTTATTCCATAAATCAAACCATTTTCCTTCTCCTCATGTTGTTTGTGATAAATAATCCAAATTTTACTCTTCTTAATTCCAATAACAGAGCTGCCATTATTGCTTTCTCTCCTCCCATTACGCAAATAATCACTATTACTCATTATTTTATTTTATTTAAGTTGATCCATCATCATCTACTTCTTAACTTTGATCAATCATCAGGCTAATTTTTAGCACATTTATTTTTTCACTTTAATTAATAATAACTATATTAATTAAAATTGCATTACCTATCTAATTTGCGGGATATGTCATTATTAAGTGGATTTGAAAAGTTTAAATGATATTTGAATTAATGTAGTAAAGTTTATACTAATTAGGACTCTATTAGTCCCATTCAAACGAATTACTTTATAATTCAAACAATACATATATATGAACACAAAATGATAACAATAATCCAAACCGATACTTGGCTTGGAAAACCATTCTCTTAGCCCTACGTTTTCTCTGGTTGAGAACAACATAGCCAACTCTTGTACTAATTAAATTCATTTATATACAAGTTACAAGTACAAATATTCTGATTTTTACATTCAGAATCCTATTAATTGCTTCTTTAGCACATTTATAACTCCATTTTAAAAAGAAGGTTCAAGATGTATATTCATCACTACCATTAAAGGTGAGTTATATTTTCTATATATATCTTGTAGCAATTATACAATTTTGTTTCCTTTTTGTTGGTTTGGATATATTCTCTTTCTCTAACAAACACACACATATATATATAATGATTCTCTCTCTTTGGTTTATTTTTTGTTCAAAAGGTTCTCTATAGGATGCATTGAGACGGTCATATATATGAGAAAAAGTGTAAGATTTCTCTTTTCCCTATTTATTGTTCATTTATTCTAATCCAATTTCACAAAAATATATTAAGAAATTAGGTGTTGTGATTTGGATTAAACATTAATGTTTGATTATATATTATATATATATATTATATTAAAATGTCTTATAGATTATGAATTTATGTTAATATGTCTGATTCTAATTATACATGTATATGTGTTTGGTGTAACTTAAAATGCCTACATAACTTAATGTGTCTTATATATAAATGTACATGAAGCTTAAAATGCCTACATAACTTAATATGTCTTAGATATAAATATGTACGAAACTTAATAAACTTAATATGTCTTAGATATAAATGTATACGAAACTTAATATGCCTAGTATATTTATGTTGAATTTTATTAACATTTGTATATCTAAAGATTATTATTTTTTGTATATATGTTAATTGTTAATACATTCATATGCATTTTTCACGTACAAATTTATTTTTGTATGATTGTATATTTTTTCACACATGTAATAAATTCAATGTATTGTAATTGTTAATTTTTTTATGCAATTAGTGGTGGTTGTGTGTTGTCAAATTGATTACGTTGTTTGAGATGATTATTGTTTGAATTTGAATTTTGTATTTTTAATTGTTTGACTTCCAAGATTTTAGTTTTTAGTAAGAGTTTAAAAACTAGTAGAATTCATTAGGTTGCTTGAAGTTATTTAATTTTTTTGAATTTGAATTTAAAATTATTTGGTTTCGTGGATTTTAACTTCTTACAAGATTTTAGGGCACAAATTAATTTAGTAATTAATTTCATGACAAGGGCATCATAGGAATAACAATGGTATAATTTAGCTTCTTAATTATATTAATTTAATTTTAATTTTATGTCCTTTGAGCTAAAGTTTGTACTTTAAACAAAACTTTGGATCTTAAACTATTGATTTAAAAGTTTTGTCCTTTAATAAATAGAGAATAAGACTTTTGTCCTTAGAACCAGAAGCCCCATTTTTAAATGAACCTACTCACATTCTTTCTTCTCACCCACTAAATCTTTAAAACTCTATTTGATAGCAGTATAAAAAATGATAGAAAAAGTAATTAATTTGTGTGAAAAGTTGAAAAATAAATTGAGTCATCTAGTGAAATGCTCTTTGTATTATACTCATTTTTATATGTATACGTCTTCCATCATTCTTTATTTCTTGTGGAACAATTTTCTACCTTTGGGTAATTGAAAAATGGGTTTTGTATGAGAACTTTTTTTGCAAAAGAATCAGATAATAATATTTTTGTAAATTAAGGGCCTATATTTGAGGAGACTTTAAAACGAGTGTCACATTAACTTTGCAATTAATTTTTAGATTGTAGTGTTTTTATGGTATCATACATGTAGAATGATATGCCAAGAAATTGGTATAATATATTATGTTAATTTATAATTTAAAGAACATATTTTATTATTTATATTTATATTTTTAATGCTTAATAGGTATTAGAAACAAATTGAAAATATTGTGAAAAATAGAGAAATTAAAGCTTGTGAAGACGCCTAAAAGTGCTCAATACTTTCAGACGCATAACTTTTTTTGGGAACTCCAAATAATGATATTCTTGAGCCTAAATTGAAGGAAATTTCGAGAGCTACAACTTTTCAGTTTAGCACTTTTTCAAATTCAGCCATCTCAGAGTCCGAAATTACGACGCAGAATTCAGCAACTTAAAAGCGCGAAAATTCATTATTCTTAGTATGGGCTTAGGCCCATTAAAAACCCTGAAAATAGAAGCAGCAAATATAACCCATGTTAAAAAAATTCAGCTGCTCCATTATCCTTAAAATGACGACCCATATGGCCCAAGTCCAAAATTAAACCGTATGGGCCTAAACCTACTAGAATTAATTGAAGCCCTCAAGCAATTCTCCTATATAAAATCAAGCACTAGCATTAGCCAACAGTCGTGCACAGCAGCCAGGCGCAGCAACAGTGCCGAGATTCTTTTCTTTCTTCTTCTTTTAGTTTTTGAGTTTTGTTTTGCTGAAGATTTCAAGATTTGGATTTTTATTTACTCTTTAATTTAATTTATGGTAAGTAAGTTTTTTTTCAATTTTATTTGTTATTTAATTTTTATCATGCTAGCATAAATTTGTGCTAGAGTTAAGATGATTATATTTAATTGATTCCCTTGCACGTATTCATGCCAATTGACTTTATCAATGTTAAATAAAAAATTTCCTACTGGATACCTATTTTAATTGACAAAAAATAAAGCTGGATTCTCATTATTTTTTGTTGAATTCAACTTATGATTTGTTAAGAGCGGATATAGGGTGTATTTGTTAAAAGTGGATATAGGGTGTGTTTTAACGGATATAAGGTGTATTTGTTAAGAGTAGATATAGGGTGTGTTTTAACGGATATAGTGAGTGTTTTGATTTTATACATTAGTTTGGCTGTGGAAGAATTACAATTGAATTTCATAAATTAATTGGACTTGAATAATTTTATTTTCCGCATCTAATAGAGTCGAGAGACCAAATTAGTGCGAGATAAGGGTGCGTTTGGCGTGCCGGATAAGGAGGTAGGATATGATAGGATAAGATAAAGGACGGATAGGATAAGAGTCGGAATTAGTCGGATAGGAATTATGTGGGATATGATATGAAATGAATCAGTCGGATAAGGATTAAGCGGGATCAGACAGGATAAGGACTAGTCGGATAAAGATTTAATAAACTTTGCATTTGATGGAGTTTCGGATTACAAGTTCAGATATTATATAATATAATTTGCTTTTCTTTTAAAAATATATACAATTTTAATTGTTGTCCACAATTTTATTAGTTGAGTTACTCTGATTTTGGGTGGTTGAAAATTTTCATTAATAAAGTTAATTATCTAAAAAAGTGTAAAGAAAAAGATTAAAATAAAAAAAAAATTATATTGATTTTGTTATCCGGCAATCATGTGATAAAATAATACCACCTACATGAGTGGTATATATTTATCTGGTTCTAAAGGAATAAAATGATAATTAATCCCGAGTGCAATACAGTCCCGAGTTGCGCCAAACGCCGGGATATGATTAAAATATCATATCCACCCTTGCACCAAACGCAAGATAGGATTTATTTATCCAATCCTTTCCGACACCAAACACCGGATAGGATTAATTAATCCTATCATGTTTCTAATCCTGCATGACAAACACACCCTAAGAGTAGAGTTTATGCGCATGAATACTAAGGAAGATGATATTAAATATATGACTCCAAAACTCTAGTCAATTAATTCATTAATTTTATTATATTGTTTAATATTATTTAGTTTAGTTCCATTGCTTGCTTTACTTTATTTAATTTATTTAATTTACATCAATTATTCTTGGATAGATTAGGGATTAGTGAAAGATTAACAAAAAATTTAAACATATTGTGTGAGACTCTGTGGGATGGACCTCGCTTATACGCTATATTATAAATTAATTCGTGCGCTTGCGAGTATTAAAATTTATCACAACACATAATTGAGTTTGTTCTAAATGTTATGTAGCATATTGTTGTTGTTGTTGTTGTTGTTGTTGTTGTTGTTGTTGTTGTTGTTATTGTTGTTGTTGTTATTATTATTATTATTATTATTATTATTATTATGTTTCTTAGCAGATATCGTCTATTGAGCAGCTCTCTCACAATAATTAGATATAATTTTGTCGTCTAATTTTCATTCTTTGGTTCTTGACCTTGCGAGGTTGAGTATTTTGTAGTCTTTCTACTTGTTTAGCAATTTTAAAAGACAGAACATAATTGATAGTATTTTTGAGTTATTTTAATATGTTACAAAATTAAATAGGAGCTATCATCTATAATCTATCTTAGAGTTGGTCCTGACCATTTTTAAGCACTGGACGAAACTTTAAAATGATGCACCTTTTATAAATAAATAATTAATTTTTTATTAGAAAAATAAATTAATTTTATTTCAATGAAAATAATTTTTATTCCACCAAAAAAACATTATAATTAAGAATTCAAATTATTTACAAGCTTCATTTCAAAATATATGAGTTTACTATCAAAACCAATACAACGAATAATTCAAGCACTTTTATGCTTCATCCTCGGTCTTCATGTGCATTTCATTTTCTAAAAAGTTTTTAGATACTCCAAAGTAACATCACATGCAAAAACATACCTACAAAATAATAGTAACAACGGAATTTTGACCAAAACAATCATTTAAAATGACATCTTTTTGCATTTTTAGCAATAAAATCATCAATTATGTCTTCATCATCAAGATTTTATGAGGTGTCATTTTCAATGCATAAAATTGATAATCCTTTCAATCTATCTTGACTCCTGGTGGTTCGCAAGTAAGATTTGAACAATTTGAATTTGCAAAAACACCTTTTCCCAAATGTCACAGTTGAGTAAAGCCAATAATAGTATATAAGCAAGCATCACATGAGAAAATATATCCATATCTTTTGCAGTCTCCATAATTTTAATAGATGTTCATGGTTCATTTATTTCATATTGTTGGTCGGATAATGACCCTAGAGGGAGGCTGAATAGGGTTTTAAAAATTAATGCGGAATTAAAACGTTTTTAAAATATTTAAGCAAAGTAACTTAGCTAAGCAACAATATCAAGAAAATAATAAATTTCAAATAATTAATCCCAAGACAAGCAAATTAATAAGCAATCTCAAAATACAAGCAATAATATAGCAATAAAAAGAGAGCTTGGATTAGAGAGATTAAACCAATTTGAAGCTCGAGACTTTTTGTTATCACGGTTCGGTTTCCTAACCCATACGTCCGTGCTCAATTAGTTCTTCGAGAATTTCCACTATTCAATCTTCTTCAGGTGAAGATCAAACCTCAATACAAATGTTTTTATACACACAACACTCACAATGTAGCTATACCCACTACACTTCACTTCTCATAAGATATGCTATCTTACTCTACAAAGAGACAATCTCTCTTTTGAAATGAAGAATGAATTTTTTTGTGGTGATACACACCAATATAATAACTCTCAAGTGTATTTGAAGATTACAAATGAAGCTCACACTAGAGTTATCATGATTGATCAAAAATATATAGCTCAAAAATTGAAAGATTGATCAAAATGTGTTCTTGAATCTTTGTATATTTGAATATATGAATAATAGAGTATTAGAATGATTCAAGGTGTGTTAAAACATGTCTAAGACATCATATATATATAGCTTGAAAAATCATATGGCCATTGAGGATGATTAAGAAAGGTTTTGGGTCAAAGTTACACATTTTCAAACTTTCCAATAGCTAGTTTTGACAAAAAAAATTCAAATTTATTTTGATAATTTCTCCTAATTAGACCGTTGTATCATGCTCAAATTTTAGTCAAAAAGTGCCAAGAGATGTTGTCTAACTACTGTAAAAATTTCAAAATGATCGGGATTCGAGAAGGCCTCCATCTTACCGTTAGATCAAAACTGGGCAAAAATTGAGCGAATTTTAAATGTAAAATAAAAATATTTTTGCAATTTAACAATTTAGTTCCAAATAAAATTATAATGATTTTTGAATCTCAAAGATATGTTTCTAAGATACCTATTTTTATTAGAACTTAAAATACGATCATTTAAAATTAATATGAATTTATTTTGAAACTTGTTCCTTGTAAAATGATGTTTTTCAAATAAATTCAATTTCAAGCTTGTTTGAATCAATCTTTTAAAAAATGCATGAATAAGTTTGAGCTATAAGAATTTGATCAATAAAGTAACTTTACATAAATCTTAAGCACTCACTTAATTACTAAATTAACGAGTCTTCGAATGCTTTGATTTGTTTCTTCGAATTGATCTTCATTTGAAGTTTTTTTTCTTGAAACTTTTCATATAGTGTTTTGATCCTTTGTGCTTCATGATTTGCATTGAGAGATTTGATCTTCCTTGTCTTGTCTAATGATTTTATAGTAAAAGATTGATCATTGTCATGATTTTCTTGAATTTTCCAAGTAAATGAACTGTATACTTATATCAAGAAACATGTTAAATTACACATGATTGATTTATTGTTATTATCAAAATAAGATTAAGACCTTAGGTCAACAATCTCACCCTTTTTGATGATGACAATAAATTAATGTGTGTTTACAATAACAAGCATAAATAGCATATAAATGTAAATAAATAATATACTCCCAAATTACACATGATTGATTTATTGTTATAATCAAAATAAGATTAAGACCTTTGGTCAACAATCTCCCCCTTTTTGATGATGACAATAAATTAATGAGTGTTAACAATAAATAATAATATTTTGAGGAGTAAATTTTTAAACAATAAACAAGCTCGCCCTAAATATATGCATATAAGTAAAAGTAGAGAATAATATGTAATCCAAGCATAATAATAAAATGAGACACATCACAGACATTATTTCTCCCCCTTTGATATCATCAAAAAGAAGGAGTCACTTATGAGGTTGTGGTGAATTGGACTCACGTATACGTCACCTAGTGGATCGCCTCAAGCTGCTGGAAAAAAAATTGGCTTAGGCTAACATGCTGTTTTTTAGGATAGCATGCTGTTTTGCTATTCTAGAATCATCAAAAATCTGCTGGAATGTCGCGGTTTTTTGTAGGAGAATTGCTATAACTCTTTGTAAAAAACTCTGATTGGTGCACTGTAAATTGAGTTAGAAAGTAGACACATAGAGCTTTCTAGAAATATATGGTAGAGAACCTAGTTCTCAGCCAATTGGTACAGTTTTAGCTATAAAGTTGCACTATGTCCATATTAAGTCATTTGTGGGAGAATTGCTATAATTCTTTGTAGAAAACTCCGATTGATGCACCGTAAATTTTCTTAGAAAGTAAACATATAGAGCTTTCTAGAAATATATGGTAGAGCACCTAGTTCTCAGCCAATTAGTACAGTTTTAGCCGTGAAGTTGTACCATGTCCAATTTTTTTGCACATTATTTTGCCATTTTCGCTTCCTCTTTTTTTATATATGGCTCAACAAAATGTCAATACACGAATTATAACATACAAAATAAAACAAGTATGAATGTTAATGACATAAAGCATTTAAAAGTCTTACCAACATTGATCACCATACACACATTTTCTCCCCCTATGGCTAATATCAAAAAAGGATCAAGGCCACGGAGAGAAAATAGTAGCTCCAAGTGTGCTTCATCTATGAGGCCAAGATATGCATACCTATCCATCTTTTTCCATAAAACAAAGGTATGCCATTTCTTTATCACTTGAATCGGTATCGGATTCGCCTTCTTCCGAATCGCTTAAAGGTCCTTTAAGTGCATGTTTCAATCTCTTATACAATTTTTCTTTCTTCTCTCTTTTCTCATTTCTTCTAACCGGACAATTTGACTTGTAATGTCCCAGTTCATGACAATGAAAGGACTTTCTTTCCTCGTTATTAATTTTTGGTTGAATTGATTTACCTTTGTAGTTCTTTGAGGACAAGGAATTGTCGTTGACCTTCTCTTGAGAGTATTTCTTCTTTGCTAGGAATTTTTTAAACTTCCTAGAGAGAAGTGATATGTCTTCATCTTCTTCCATTAACTCAATGCCATCCTCATGTTGGCTTGCTTTAAGAGCTAGATTCTTTTTCGGTTTTGTATTTACTTCATCTTCTCTTTCCAACTCTTTTTCATGGGTTTTGAGAGAACCCAAGAGTTCATCCATGCTAAGAGTTTTGAGATTCTTTGCTTCTTGAATTGCCGTCACTTTTGGTCGCCACTTCTTTGGAAGAATCCTAAGAATTTTTCTTATTTTATATTCATTTGAATAAACCTTTCCAAGAAGATCCAAATCATTAGTAATAATAGAAAATCTACTATACATGGAGGCGAGAGATTCGTTAGGCTCCATCTTAAACAATTCATAATCATGTATAAGCATATTAATATTATCATTTTTTACTTGAGAAGTTCCATTATAGGCAACCTCAAGCTTGTCCCAAATCTCTTTGGCGGTTTTGCAACTAGAAATTTTGTTATATTCATCCATGCTCAATGCACAATTTAAAGAGTTTAAAGCTTTAGCATTAAATTGAATTTTTTTAATATCATGCTCGTCATATTCGAACATTTGTTTAGGAAATTTATTTCCTCTCTCATCAGTTTTGAAAATCTCAAAGGGGTCCCTCAATAATAACCCTACATTGTACAAATTCGTTAGCTTGTAAAAAAGTACACATTCCATTTTTCCAATAGATATAGTTTTTGCCATCGAATAATGGTGGTCTAAAGGTGGAAAAGACCTTCGGAAAAACCGGTTCCTTGATATATAGCCATGATCGTAAACTCTAAGATTGTTAAATCAAAATAAGAGTACAAGCTCTGATACCAATTGTTGGTCGAATAATGACCCTAAAGGGGGGGGGGGGGGTGAATAGGGTTTTAAAAACATAATGCGGAATTAAAACGTTTTTAAAATATTTAAGCAAAGTAACTTAGCTAAGCAACAATATCAAGAAAATAATAAATTTCAAGTAATCAATCCCAAGACAAGCAAATTAAAAAGCAATTTCAAAATACAAGCAATAATATAGCAATAAAAAGAGAGCTTGGGTTAGAGAGATTAAACCAATTTGAAGCTCGAGACTTTTTGTCCTCACGGTTCGGTTTCCTAAACCATACATCCGCGCTCGGTTAGTTCCCCGAGAATTTCCACTATTCAATCTTCTTCGGGTGAAGATCAAACCTCAATACAAATGTTATTATGCACACAACACTCACAATGTAGCTATACCCACCACACTTCTCACAAGATATGCTCTCTTGCTCTATAAAGAGACAATCTCTTTTTTGAAATGAAGAATGATGTCTTACACATGTTTTAACACATGTTTAAGAAAGGTTTTGGGTCAAAGTTACACATTTTCAAACTTTTCAACAGCTAGTTTTGACAAAAAAATTCAAATTTGTTTTGATAATTTCTCCCAATTAGACCGTTGGATCATGCTCAAATTTTATTCAAAAGTGCCAAGAGATGTTGTCTAACTACTGTAAAAATTTAAAAATGATCGGAGTTCGGGAAGGCCTCCATCTTACCGTTAGATCAAAACTGAGCAAAAATTGAGCGAATTTTAAATATAAAATAAAAATATTTTTG
Organism: Lonicera japonica; assembly: GCA_021464415.1. Classification (NCBI taxonomy): domain Eukaryota; kingdom Viridiplantae; phylum Streptophyta; class Magnoliopsida; order Dipsacales; family Caprifoliaceae; genus Lonicera; species Lonicera japonica. The sequence goes on along the minus strand of CM038463.1, from coordinate 32,093,005 downwards.
CAATTTAACAATTTAGTTCCAAATAAAATTCTAATGACTTTTGAACCTCAAAGATATGTTTCTAAGATACCAATTTTTATTAGAACTTAAAATAGGATCATTTAAAATTAATAGGAATTTATTTTGAAACTCGGTCTTTGTAAAATGATGTTTTTCAAATAAATTCAATTTCAAGCTTGTTTGAATCAATTTTTTAAAAAATGCATGAATAAGTTTGAGCTATAAGAATTTGATCAATAAAGTAACTTTACATAAATCTTAAGCACTCACTCAATTACTAAATTAACGAGTCTTCGAATACTTTGATTTGTTTCTTTGAATTGATCTTCATTTGAAGCTTTTTCCTTGAAGCTTTTCATATAGTTTTTTGATCCTTTGTGCTTCATAATTTGAATTAAGAGATTTGATCTTCCGTGTCTTGTCTAATGATCGAATAGTGAAAGATTGATCATTGTTATGTTTTTCTTGAATTTTTCAAGTAAATGAACTATATAATTTTATTAAGAAACATGTTAAATTACACATGATTGATTTATTGTTATTATCAAAATAAGATTAAGACATTAGGTCAACACATATGATTCACTAAGTAACATTAATGGCAATATTTATAATTATGAACATGAGTACTTTTCACTAAGATTAGAAATATCAACTTTTAAAGCATTTTCAAGATTTATGCAAGATTTTCTAATTCATCATCATCCGATGAAACTAACTTTGTTGCATCAAACAAGAATCTAAACATTGATTGAAAAAATTGCAATTGTTTTCTTGGAAAGATACCTTATTAATTAAATATTTTTTAACATATATATATATATAATATTATATATACATATATATATAAAAAAAATGACCGACCTTATTTTTGAATCTTAGGCGGTCGCCTTACCTGTCTTACCTTGCCCTGATTCAAGGCTAGTTCTGACCCACCCCACCCCTCGAGAAAAAGTCACTATCTGACTTTTTTTATGAAAAAAGTAGGGCGATGGTGAAAGAAATACCTCTTGATCGATGAGCACAGTACCTAAATAATGAAGTAGAAAGACAAAGTTTGACCATACTAAATATTTTAAAGTCTCTTGATCTAATTAAAGGCCTATATTTCATTTAATAAGTATATAATTAATCTTATCTAATGCGGTTTCTCCTTGCATTAAAATATCAAATCATTCCAATTTCTATTGACACAAAATATACACCAAAATCTCTATTCTTCAATCCACGTACTCTTTTAAAAATTCTTTGAAGTTTATCATCACTTTAAAGTAGAAAATTCTATCTTAATAAAGTTCATAATTTGGAATCTAAATAAGATCTATTGTGAATCAAAAACGTATGGAAAAAAAATCAATAATTTTTTTACTAAATTAGGTTGTTTTGCAGTGTGATTTTCATATGCACATTTGGGCAACTATATATGGTTAAAAATTATATTTTGAACATTCGTTCCAGTACTATTTAGCTTCTTTTTTTTTCACATTAAGTATCAATATTTTAATTGTCAGTATATATTTTAACAATTAGTATTTTATTTGTTTTACTGTATTGTCCGACATAGACAATGCCTAGTATAATATTAATTAAGTAATATTGACTCATCAGTTCAATTGTCTTATCTCTCTATATACAATATATATATATATAAATGTAGGGTCCGAATTTGCTATGCATGGCTAATTCAGTTGTTACTAAAACATGAATAAATATTTTTAGTGATAAAAAATCATCATAATAAAACCAATTCACAAACTGAAAGCCCATACTAGATCCTCTTTGTACAAATATCTATAATACAAATTAAGGTTATTGATGTGACCATTGTCCTAGGTGGAAAGTAACTTTAATTTTTTTTTCTCAATTATTCACACATCTTTTTACTTACTTTATTATTTCTCTAAATAACATTTTTTTCTCTCTTCAAATACCAAGGAGTGGTATTGAAATGGTACAGATTTTAAAAAATAATATTACAGAAAAATAATATGATTTTAGTGGGAGTTAGATGAAACGGAAAAATAATATTAGTAAAGACAAAAATCATCTCAATTCAAGGTTGGAACTCATTTTTACCATTTTAATTAAAATGTTCTTTTTACCATCAAATCTTACAGAGGTAGTTCTAGCCGTTAGAATTTTTTTTTCAATGCTCATTTAGATAAATAGTAACTATAGATCTCTAATTGCGCGAAGTTAAAATATTTTGGTTTACTGACTTTGAAATTAAAAAACTACGGTTCCTTACAAAAATAATATTTATCGACCATTACTCCAGGTTTTAGCACATTGATATGAGTATATATATATTGATAATCTCTCCAATTTTAGTTGTGTTTAATTATCTCTAAATTTTGCAAAAGTGTTTAGTTTACAGGAAAGAGCAAGATAGTGTGTTTGGATTGACATTATAAATAAATATTTTACTCAACTACACAACATCACTAACCTAATATTTTGACTTCTTTTATATTTTGAACTATGTGACATACATAACTACAGTATATAAATTTTAACATAACTCGCTAACACAATTCAAAGTTAACGGGCAAAGGTTTTAGGTTAGCATGGTTTGATCAAATTCGAGTTGGGAACTGACTAACATGTTTAATAAATGGATCATGTCGAGTTAGTGGTGTAGAATTTATCTGGGTCATTTTATTTTTCTTTATTTTTTTACTATGACCTATATCCCAACTCTCTGTCTCTTTTTAAAGTTTGGATATCACCTAATCTTCACCGATATCCCCTCTATCTCTCTTTCTCTCTAAATCCCTCTTTAAAATTTTCATCTCTTCACAAAACTCTCCCCCTAATTTTTACCCTGCTCATTTTTTTTGTTTCTTTACATTTTCCCTCTTTACTTTGTTTTAGTGTTGTTTCTTTACATTTTCCCTCTTTACATTGTTTTAGTGGTTGTAGACGCTATTTAATTAAATTATTCAGTTGTGTTGAAAATGGATTTATTAATCGAAGTTTGTAGATTTTATGGGTGGGGATCAAGAAGTGTGGTGAGGTGGAGGTTATAAATTTTTTGGGTTTTGATGGTTGGGTTTCAATCAAAGAATTTTATGTCAGGTTAACCTGTGTTTGAGTTCACTAACTTTTTAATCGTGCTGCTATAAGTGGTTCCAACAAATCCAGTGGTATAGAATTTATCTGGGTCAATTTCATTATTATTTATTTTTTTACTATGACTTACAGCCCAACTCTCTGTCTCTTTTCTAAAATTCAGATATTCCATAATTTTCACCAATATCCCCTTTATCTCTTTTTCTCTCTAAGTCCATCTTTAAAATTTTCCTCTCTTCACAAAGCTCTCCCCCTAATTTTTACGGTTTTACCATGCTCATTTTTTTGTTTCTTTACATCTTCTCGCTTTACTTTGTTTTAGTGGTTGTTGACGTTATTTAATTGGATTATTTGGTTGTGTTGAAGATGGATTTATTGATCGGCGGTTGTGGAATTTATGGGTGGGGATCAAGAAGTGTGGTGTTGTATAGGTTGTAAATTTCTTGGGTTTTGATGGCTGGGTTTCAGTTAAATAATTTTATGTTAGGTTAACCTGTGTTTAGGTTTTGAATTTAAAGATTCTCATTCTGTGAGAATCCGCGAATGCGACCCCCGGGTCTCGTCCCCGTTCGTGGTGGTCTGAAGCGTCGGAAGGGATTCCGTCGCTACATTTGGTTGGAGTGGATTGTTGATTCATATCGGGTGTCCTTACGTCTATTCTAGATGCAAAGGGGTTCGTTCAGAGTCGCCAGTACGTTTTACGAGAAAACGGACAAAAAAGGGGTTGTGTAAGGGGAAAGGCTAAAGATAAGCCTTTCTTTACACGTTTTGTCTGCGAAACCAGGATTCTATAGGGTTCGGAAACTATATTACGGTTTGGGAAGGTGTTAAGCACCCATTCCACCCTTTCGGTCTCTAGTGGTCTTATATGTTTATTCTATGTTGAAAAACTTGGATGCTTTTACTGACAGTCTACTACTTTTCAAATGAAAACCCTAATTTCTGGGGGAAAACGGGAAAGGGATGAAAACCTTTGTATTCCGAGATCCGATGTTTTATTTATTTATTTGAAAGATGTAAATACACATGACAAAACCTTTTATTTTGAAAGAGTATCCCGTATTATTTCCTCAGATAATGACGGTTTTCTCGTGTTGTGTTTACTTTTGTGAAAGTTCGGATCTAATATCGGGACTAATTTAGTATGGAATCATGACTCTTGAGAGGAGAAATATCAGACACATCGCAGTCTATAGAGAAGACAGGATATGTTGATTTTTAATTCCTAGATAAGTCGTATCAGTCTGGGTTTTGAAAACAGAATTTTATCCGGACGATAACATACTTACTCTTCTGGTTTTGCAAACGATTTTATCAGGGTCTTTTGTTTTGAAGACGGTAGACTATTTATAACTTGGCAATAAGTTTATTCAAATAAAACGTGGATAAAACAACAGAAATAAAACAAGTACACAGATAGACCTGTTTAATTACCAGAAGAAACTTTATTTACCTTCCCGACGAGAATAATAATAATAAGAAAGAGAATATAACACGGCAGAGAGATCTCCGGCGATAACAATATTCTCCTTCTTCAGATATTTTCGAGAATTCGATTCCAGAGACGGGACACGTCGAGTGTCGGGATAGATTCGATAATTCTTCAGAGATAAGATGATAATATCAAATGCTTGATAAAATCAGACTAAAGCTCCAGATTTTCCCGATTCCAGTTGCTGCCCCTGAACCCTTGGGGGTGTTGGCCTATTTATACTGCTCGGGGAAGATTGTCGCGCGACATTTCCCCAAAAAAGGCAAGTGTCGCGCGACATATCTGTTTGTCACGCGACATTCCTGTATGTCGTGCGACAAACGGCTGAAGTGATGGGTCCTGACACTGTGATGTGTCAGAAAGTGGTTGGTCGGGTGCAGAGAGGGATTGTCGCGCGACATAGTGGGATTGTCGCGCGACATTCCAATGATTGTCGCGCGACAATGTGATATGTCGTGCGACAATCCTTCATAAAAAAAGGTTTGTCGCGTAACAAACCCCCCGGGGTAGTTTCGGGTGCTCGGGTGTGTCCTGGACTCCAAAAATAGTAGTCTCGTAGGTCATTAGGGTTCTTGCGGGGGTCACGGATCGGGGTGTCTACAGACCCTCTCGACTCAAGCTCCTTGCTTGCAAGGAATTGAGGCGACTGGAAGAGATCATGATCCATGGCTCCCGCATGAACTCTAAAGAAGTGTTTATGTAAAAAGTGCTTGTGAGTGCCTCCGGAGAGGGCTTCGTGTTTGGTTTTGCCTCCGGAGAGGGCTTTCGTTACCTCATTGCCTCTCTCGAGGGCTTTGACTTGCTCCACTTGCCTCAGATGGGAGGACTACCATTGATCTTTTTCGCGCCTCAGGTGGGAGGACTACCATTGCGCCTCAGATGGGAGGACTACCGTTGTGCCTCTCTGGGAGGGCTTCGCCTCAGGTGGGAGGACTACCGTTTGTGCCTCTCTGGGAGGGCTTCGCCTCAGGTGGGAGGACTACCGTTGTGCCTCTCTGGGAGGGCTTCGCCTCAGGTGGGAGGACTACCGTTGTGCCTCTCTGGGAGGGCTTCGCCTCAGGTGGGAGGACTACCGTTGTGCCTCTCTGGGAGGGCTTCGCCTCAGGTGGGAGGACTACCGTTGTGCCTCTCCGGGAGGGCTTCCGTTGTGTAAGAAGAAGGAAAATATGCCTCTGGGAGGACTTTCATGAGTAACTTTTGCCTCTGGAGAGGGCTTGTGATTTTGCCTCTGGAGAGGGCTTGTGTTTGTGATTTTTGTTAAAATTTTAATTTGTCTCTCTTTAGACTGCTAGAGTGAGAGAGAGAAGTTTTTGTGAGGGTGAAAAGAGCTCCTCGAGGTCTAATCTTATCCGAATGTCTGCTTTCCTGTATCTTTCTTGAATTTTGTTCTCATGTTTTCCTCGAGTGAGGGTACTTTTCTCAGAAGGCAGTTTTCGATTTTCTTTTGCTTTCCGCAGCGTGATGATTCGAGGATTTTCCAAACCATCTCTTCTGTTTCGTGCTGAAAAGAAAATTTGTCTGAAAGTCCAATCTCTGATCTCTGTTCTTTTCTCAGTTTCTCTTTTTGGTGGGCCCAACATCGTTTTCTGTTTTTCGATACCCTTATTTCTCCCTCTTTTGGGAAAGATTTTTCCTGGCCCTCTCTGTTTTTGACCAGGAGTCTTTTCATCCCTTTGTCGTGATCAGGAGCCTTACTCACCCAAAACGAAGCCCTGAGCCGATTTGGCCTAGCTGTCACTTTTGGTGTGGCTCTCCCTGCCACTCTGCATTTCTGTTTCTCTCGCTTGCCTTGGGCGCTCATGCGGGTTTCTCCTCTTTTCTACTTTTTCAATTTTTTCTATTCCCGTCTTATCCCGATATTCTTCTTAATTGATGGTCTCGGTCCTTCTGTGAGATCAGAGACTACTTTTAATCGTAGCATTCCGCTCTCGCATTTTTTCGGGGAGATGATTTGGAAGTTTTGCTCGTTGAAATCTTTATCATGGGTGTGCGATTTTAGCAATCTTTTCGAAAACTGCCCCTCGGAAGTCCTCCAGCAGGAGGTAAAAATGAGAAAAAGGTCAAAAAATCAGGGGGGATGGGAGATTGTCGCGCGACACTTCGGTGGGGAGCCCTTTGTCGCGCGACAATGTGGCCATTTGTCGCGCGACAAACTGACCCACTATATCAGCCTACTGCTGAGCTCATTCCACCTCATTCTCTCCTTTCTCTTTCTCTCTCTAGTTCTCCTTCTCTCTTCTTTTCTTCTCTCCCAAGCACGGAAGCTCTGCCGTGTTTTTGATTTTTGCGACCTTTTCACATATATTCTACCTATACCGATGGACCCTGCTCATCTTGACCGATTGGAGGGTGACCAGGAGGAGGTCACCTTTACTGACGCTCAGGGCGTTCTCCGCTGCAGCCCTCATCACGACGACTGGGCGGACTTGGACTGGTATGATGAGGATGGGATAGACCGCGGTCGGGCGGTGGTCTATCGGGATGCTATCCGAGCTGCTCCGGTCCCGGATGTCCCGTGGCTTTTGATGGAGCCTGTCTCTCACGAGATTCGTCGTCGATCTCTGGTATGTATTTTTTCGTGCATTTATCTGTTCTGCTTCTTGTCATTTCCTGTATTCGTTTTAGATAATGTTAGTATGCATGTCTGCCTAGGAATAACGCCCGATTTTAGCGAACACATACTTTTACCTGTGATACCTCTTAGTTTTTAGGAAAAATATATAATTTACCCCTTATAACCCTATATCTCTCATAATTACACCAAAGTACCCTCAGGTTTTGGAAAATTACATAATTTACCCCTATAGCCCTATAATTCTCATAATTACACCAAAGTACCCTCAGGTTTGGAAAATTACATAATTTACCCCTATAGCCCTATAACTCTCATAACTACACCAAAGTACCCTCAGGTTTGGAAAATTACATAATTTACCCCTATAGCCCTATAACTATCATAACTACACCAAAGTACCCTTAGGTTTGGAAGATTACATAATTTACCCCTATAGCCCTATAACTCTCATAATTACACCAAAGTACCCATAGGTTTGGAAAATTACATAATTTACCCCTATAGCCCTATAACTCTCATAATTACACCAAAGTACCCTCAGGTTTTGGAAAATTACATAATTTACCCCTATAGCCCTATAACTCTCATAATTACACCAAAGTACCCTCAGGTTTGGAAAATTACATAATTTATCCCTATAGCCCTATAATTCTCATAATTACACCAAAGTACCCTCGGGTTTGGAAAATTACATAATTTACCCTTATAGCCCTATAACTCTCATAATTACACCAAAGTACCCTCACGTGTTTTGGAAAAATACATAATTTACCCCTATAGCCCTATAACTCTCATAATTACACCAAAGTACCCTCACGTTTTTGGAAAAATACATAATTTACCCCTATAGCCCTATAATTCTCATAATTACACCAAAGTACCCTTGGGTTTGGAAAATTACATAATTTACCCTTATAGCCCTATAACTCTCATAATTACACCAAAGTACCCTCACGTTTTTGGAAAAATACATAATTTACCCCTATAGCCCTATAACTCTCATAATTACACCAAAGTACCCTCACGTTTTTGGAAAAATACATAATTTACCCCTATAGCCCTATAACTCTCATAATTACACCAAAGTACCCTCACGTTTTTGGAAAATTACATAATTTACCCCTATAGCCCTATAACTCTCATAATTACACCAAAGTACCCTCAGGTTTTGAAAAAATACATAATTTTACCCTTATAACCCAATATCTCTTTCTCTTGTCTGCAGTGGGTTGGCCGGGGTTGGGGTTCTCCCAACACTATATCTTCGGAGTGGCGACGGGCACCGGCCCCTGTCCAGGAGTTGATTCTTGCGACTCCTTTTGGCTCCCTCTTCGACGCCCTCCCGGAGCAGGTTTCTAGGGCAGCAGTTTTGGTGTCGGCCCTGGCTTGCCATTGGTGGGATACTACTCATACCTTCCATTGGAGCTGGGGTGAGATGACGATGACACCCCTCGATCTTTTTGCTCTGACCGGGATTCCTTCAGGGGGGGTCCCTATTCAGATCGATGTCCCTTTGCGTCTGACAGCAGAGGGTATCGTTAGTGCGCTTGGATGGTTCCCGGAGCGGCGGAGTTCCGGCGATACGATTCCTCGGGGTATCTTGGTTACGCGGCTAGCCGTAGAGAGAGCTCGGTTAGTTGCTTCAGGGGTTCCTATGACCCGTCAGGAGGCGCGCCAGTATGCCCGCGTCCTTCTTCTGTTGACACTCCATGATTTATTCGAGGCACGTGGCGGGGACACGGCTCACCTTTGGTGGTTGCCCTATCTTCGGGACTTCAGCCTCATGTTTGACTATGACTGGGGAGGCTTCATTCTTGCAGTCCTTTATGATGCCATGGACCAGGTCTCTCGCCATTTAGCCTTGAACCTCAAGGGCTTTTCTCTGCTGTGGGAGGTACATACTTTAGTCCTTTTGTCCTTGCATCAATTCTTTGCATATTACCTGTTGATCATTGCTGATTTCTTTTATCTTTCCTTTTCAGAGCTGGTTTGTTGCTTATACCCGCCTGGGTCGTGCCCAGGTGGATCTCCTCGTTGAGAATGAGGACCAGTTTCCTTTTCTCCGCCGATTCGTTGCGGGGAACTATCGGGCTCCCTATGTATACCGGACTCGGGAGACCGGAGCTGCTGCCGTTCACGACCTGTTGGAGGAGCAGGTAAATATTTTAGTTCTCTTGTTCTTTTATAGTTAAATAGAATATATAAATTATTGGAAATAAAAAACTTGTTTTCTTTTCAGGTTGAGTGGGCTCCTTGGGGTGATCTGAGTCCCCATTATGGATATGGCCGCGCCTTGACCGCCTCGAGGACTAGGCGGCTTATCCGGGATGAGTATGGCCTTCTCTTCTACTTGGGCGAGAGGGTCATTCGCCAGCACACGCCGTCCCAGTGGCCTCGTGTTCCATTATTCCCTCCTGTTCTGATGAGGCGGACGGGCGAGATCGATCCGGTGATGGTGCAGGCCTTGGTTGACGGACTCGGCTTTCAGACGTTCGTCGAGGAGGGAGACTACCCCGTTTTTGCTGCCCGTTATCTGATGAGGGAGCCGAAGGGGACTCGGGGATGGGTCTTCTATGAGAGGTACCGGGCACTGGGAGGTGATCCCAACTACATACGGGGACAGACCCATTTAGCTAGGGCGGTTCCGGGTCACTTGCCACCTGTCCCCGATCAGAGGGACAACATTCCGGATTCTGAGGACGAGGATCCTGAGGGAGAGAGGGATGTTCCTGCTGCGGCCGAGGACGGTGGTCGGCCAGAGGGCGAGGGAGGTGATGCGACAGCTGTTCCGGAGCCGTCGCCTCAGGCGACACCTGTGAGGGAGCAGCGTACTGAGGGTTTCGAGTTTCCCACCGGCCCTTCTGTGTCTCCGGGGGTCCTTTTTGCTACTGCTGAGGCTGCTGAGGGGAGAGCGGGATTGTCTGAGAGGTCCTGGGAGCCTGCGGACCTTGGGGCAGACTATGAGCAGTTCGTGCGGACTCCTCCAGCTGCGGTGGCTACTCCTTCCAGTGGGGTACCTCCTTTGAGGGCGACGGCCGTAGTGGATCCTCCGGGGGTCCGTACCTACGCCACGTTGACTCCCCTTCCGGCAACTGTCATGGGTCCTCCTGCCCGATCTCCAGGTTTGGGGGGTTCTTCATCCCGGCCTCCCTTGTTCCCGATCCGTGAGGAGGGCGGGTCCACTTCTGCTGGTGTTCCGGCGGGGTTATCTATTCCGTGGGTAGATCTACCCCCACTCCCCAGGGACATCTCTTACGTTGGCGCTGGATTACGTCGATATCCCGTCCCAGAGTACCCCCTTCCTGAGGATACTTTTGACTATCTGGGTGGTCGCCCTGATGACGAGGTACTTTCTTCAACTTCTCTTGATACCTTTACATCCATATCTATCTATTTTCACTGTGCTGATTTTTTTTTTTTTTATCTTATGTCTTTTTACAGCGGGTGAGTGTACGGGTGGCAGACCTACGGGCTTGGCACGCCCAGTATCTTTACAGCTGGAACCTGCTCCAGTACGTCGGTCGAGACCCTCCGGCCTACATGCGTGATTATCAGAGGGCTATCGACGTCTCCTTACGGCCGGACGACCCCCTGACCTCCTCTCATGTTCGGTCGGAGTCTAGGCGGAGTAGCAGTCGGACTTCTAGGCGATCCCAATCTTCGGTGATCCGTCCGACGGCACCGGTTCAGTCTACGGGTCCTTCCCAAGCGGCAGCTCCTCTTGCTCCCAGCGTCCCAGTCGTTGATCTTACTCCCGAGGAAGGCTCGGGTGATAGCGGGAGCGTGTCAAAACGCGCCCGAGTAGATTAGTTTTCCCTTTCTGCATTTAGTGTTAGTTTGGACAGATATGTATTTATTTTAGACAGATATTAAAAACTGTTCTTTTATTGGATTTATAAAATATCTTTATCTGTGTTTGATTATACTTTTATTCTCTGTATGTGAAAAGGTATATACATACGCATATATATATCAGAGTCGGTATTTTAGAAGTCATACCTTGTAGTGTAGTGATACTTTTCCTGTAAAAAAAGAGCAAAGTGAGAACAAGAAAGCATCCAAAAATGATTCTTTTGGCAATCATGACTGCTATGTGTAGGAAGAACAAAATTAGGATGACCCAAAAGGAGTTTGTCGCACGACAATCCCTCCTGAATATGGGTTTGTCGCGCGACAAACAGGTACAGGTCCCTCTTTTTTGCTATAAATACATCCATCTTCCTTCCTTCATCCCCACACCTCTCCACAATGTCTTCCTATCGTACAAACTCTGATTTTTCTTTCATTAATGCTCGGGATGCTTTGGTATCTTCTGAAAACGGCTTGAACTTCGGTGCATTCAGCCCTTTGGCGAGCTGGTGTCATCGCCCTGTAGATTTTTCCTTTTTGTTAGGCGCTTTGCATTTTTGGAGCCCTGTGGATCACCTTTTCCGTTTTGGGCTTGACGAGCTCTGCCCGACTTACGAGGAGTTTTCCTGGCTGCTACGTTCTGACGTCTGTCTCCCGATGGCAGTTCCCATAGAAGAAATCGGTCCCCGTGACATGCTAATTGCTCTGTTAGCCATTCCCCCGGCGGCCTGTGATGGTTTTATTGCCGATGGTTTTCTTGACCTCCATAAAATGGTGAGGTTCTTTCATCGTTATGAAGATAGGGCCTCTTACGGCGTGGGGCGTACTGCAGCGGCCCTGATTTGCCTGGTTTCTGATATGCTGCTGGTGACGGGTTCTTCCCGTGTTGATCCGACTATCCTGAGTCTGATTTACCAGGCTAGAAATGGGGAGTCTATAGTGCCGATCATTCTTGCAGAGACCCTGAATGGTCTTGATGATGTTCAACGGGGGGCCTCACCCTTCTTCCGGGGGAGTCCGCGTCTGCTATACATGTGGCTGTTAGAGCGCTTTCGATCGGTGGGTTTCAACGGAGCTCGGCTCGACAATCCGACTCATTTCTTCCATCGGCCTCTCTTCGGTGCTTTGACCATGTCTTCCTCTGATTGGACGGTATGGTTTTCGGAGAACTTTCGGGCTATCCGGTGGAACATTCCTTGGTGGAAGCTGAGGGCGATGGTACTTAGCACTGGGGGTCAGAACTATGTTCGGCTCCGCGGGCTCTGGTTCACTTCCTTTTATCTCCCTGGGCGTCTTTTTCGGCAGTTTAACATTCCTCAGGAGGTTCCCCTTGGTCTGAACAACTTCTCTTCTGAGTCTAAATTTGTGACCCCACATGTTTCTTTATCGGTAGAGAGGATGTGGCGTGCTCGACTGACTCGTCGGTTCAACTATGCCCGTTTTGGTATTACCGGCCCCTCCGGGCTGATATCATCCGCTCTTGCTGGCAATCTCTGGAGGGAGAACTGATCGACGACCCCTTTCAAATGGAATGGTTCCGGTTCATGGATACGGAGGCTACTGATGATAACATTGTCTTTGCATATTAGATCTTGGACGAAGCTCGGATCGACTTGGCTATTGAGGACCCAGTGTGGCCAACTCCTAGGGATTAGTTTCTTTCGTATTTGCTATGTCTCCTTTGTACCCTTCGGTGTTCTGAACCACCTTTTAATAATATATGAGGGACTGCTTGCGGAAAATAAATTTATTTTACAAAGTTTAAACCGGGCCTGAAGTCACTTCTCAGGTTGCCTACGTTCCCCTTTTTGATTTTTTTTTTTTTTTTTTACAAAGAACAAAAAGTTTTGAGTTGGGGCTCAGGTTTACGTAGTTCTTATTACATGCCATACCTATTGATAATACTTCTTCAGTCGATCCATGTTGACTAGTGAATGTAGTAACTGCCCATCCAAATCAGTGAGTATAGCGGCACCTCCTGTATCGATTTCTTTGACGATGTATGGCCCTGTCCACTTCTGCCCGAACTTACCCCTCGGATCTCTGGCCGGTTCTCGAATTTCTTTCAATACAATATCGTTCTCGTTGATACCCCGAGTCCTTACTTTCTGGTTAAATGCTCGAGCGATTCTCTTTTGATACCCCTGATGGTGGTATGCGGCTTTCAATCTCTTTTCATCTAGTAGGGCTAGCTCGTTGTAACGTGCCTGGACCCATTCCAGTTCATTGACTTGATTTTCTAGTATTACCCTGAGGGAGGGGACTTCTAACTCGACAGGGAGGACTGCCTCCATCCCGTATGTCAGCGAGAATGGGGTTGCCCCGGTGGAGACCCTCTCGGTGGTGCGGTATCCCCACAATGCATATGGTAATTTCTCCGGCCAGTCCCGGCAGGTGTCGGTCATCTTGCTTAGGATATTCTTCAAATTCTTGTTGGCGGCTTTAACTGCCCCATTGGTTTGTGGCCTATATGGTGAAGATTTGTGTCGGGTGATACCGTATTCTTCCATGATTGTATTAGCTTCTCCTTCGAAGTGGGTGCCGTTATCTGAGATGATCTCGTGTGGGACCCCATATCGGCAGACAATGTTCCTTTTGATGAATCGGGCAACTTTCCTGGCATCCAAGGTCTGGTACGACTCGGCTTCCACCCATTTGGTGAAGTAGTCGATGGCTACTAGTATGAATTCATGGCCGTTGCTGGCTTTGGGCGAGATTTTCCCTATGACGTCGATTCCCCAAGTTGTGAAAGGCCAGGGAGCAGTCATGTTGTACAACTCTTTTGGAGGAAGCTTCTGGGATTTAGCATAGATTTGGCATTTGTGACAACGGCGTACATGGTTAGCACAGTCGGTTTGTAGGGTAGACCAGAAATACCCTTGCCTGATGATCTTGCGGGCAAGTGTATGCCCGCTCATATGAGGTCCGCAATCGCCCCCATGTATCTGATCCATCATTCTAACCGATTCTTCTTCGGTGAGACATTGAAGATGAGTCCCGTCGTAGTTCCTTTTATATAATCTTCTGGCACAGAGTATGAATCCTGATGCTAGTCTTCTGAGGGTGACCCGCGTTCTCTTGTCTGTTTCCTCGGGATACTGGTGGTTCTTCAGAAGGTTCCAGATGTCATAAAACCAAACGGTCGAGTCACCGTTTTTTTTCAGTTTCTACCTCAAGAGTCATGCAGTGCGCGAGTCCTGATTTCTTTTGTACCGTGAGGGTTATTTCTTCCATCCCCTCCGGAATATCGATCATAGATGCCAGGGTTGCCAATGCGTCAGCAAAACTATTCTGGGACCTGGGGATATAGTAAAACTCCACACGCTCGAACTTTCCTGCGACATCCTCTAGTCGGGCGAGGTAAGGGACTAATTTCTCATCTCTGATCTTCCATTCCTTCAGAACTTGGTGGACCACTAGTGCTGAATCTCCGTATACCTGTATTCTCTTTATACCCTTTTGAAGAGCGATCTCTAACCCGAGTATGCAGGCTTCATATTCAGCCATGTTGTTGGTGCAGAAGAAGTCCAGGCGATATGATACCGGGGAGTGAGTTTGGTCCGGAGAGACTAGCAGGATACCTATCCCGTTTCCATTCCGATTGGCGGCCCCGTCAAAGTACAACTTCCAGTCTTCATTGATCTCGACGTTCATGATGGTTTCGTCCGGGAACTCGGCTTCTTCTAGTATGTCTCCTAATATCGGATTGTGGGCCAGGTAATCAGCTATGATCTTGCCTTTGACTGCCTTTTGGGTCATGTAGGTGATGTCGAATTCGGAGAGTAGAAACAACCATTTTTCCATTCGGTTCGAGAGAGCCAGTTTCTCGAAGAGGTATTTCAACGGATCGATCCGTGATGCCAGGATGACTGGGAAAACTAGCATATAGTGCTGTAGTTTCTGTGTTACCCAAACGAGAGCGGTACATGATTTCTCCAATGGTGTGTAGTTTATCTCAAACGGGGACAGCTTTTTGCTGAGGAAATAGATGGCCTGCTCCTTCCGGGTATCGGTCAGGTGCTGGGCTAGCATTGCTCCCACAGCCGAATCAGTGACGGTTAGGTATAGGATTAGTGGCAGTCCGGTCTGGGGCGGGGCTAACACTGGGGGTTTGGAGAGGTATTCTTTGATTATATCAAAAGCTTCTTGGCACTGGCCGTCCCACTCTCCTGGTGAAGATTTCCTCAGGAGTTTGAAGATGGGCTCGCAAGTCTGAGTGAGCTGAGAGATGAACCTACTGATGTACTGCAGATTACCCAAAAATCCTCGGACTTCTTTCTCGGTACGAGGTTTAGGCATGTCTTGGATAGCTTGAACTTTAGCGGGGTCCACCTCGATTCCCTTTTACTGACGACATATCCCAGGAGTTTTCCTTTGGTTACCCCGAACACACATTTCTGCGGGTTGAGTCTCATCTGATATTGGCGGAGCCGATCAAAGAAGGTTCGCAAGGCTGGTACGTGGCCTTTCCTCTCTTTTGACTTGATTATCATGTCGTCTACATACACCTCTACTTCTTTGTGAATCATGTCGTGAAAGATAGCCGTAGCTGCCCTCTGATACGTTGCCCCGGCGTTCTTTAGCCCAAATGGCATAACGGTGTAGCAGTATGTTCCCCACGGTGTGATGAATGCTGTTTTCTCTTGGTGATCTGGGTGTATCTTGATCTGGTTATATCCGGCAAAACCATCCACAAATGACTTCAGGGCGTGGTTGGCAGTATTATCTACTATCAAATCGATGTTGGGCAAGGGAAAATCGTCTTTTGGACAAGCTTTATTGAGATCCCGGTAATCCACACACATGCGGACTTTCCCATTAGCTTTTGGAACAGGCACGATGTTGGCCAACCACGAAGGGTATTCGATTATCCGCAAGAAACCCACACTTAATTGTTTCATCACCTCTTCTTTCACTTTTAAGGACCATTCTGGCGTAAGTTTCCTCAGCTTCTGCTTGACGGGCCTAAATTCTGGCTTGGTGTGTATCTCGTGCATGACTATCTGGCTGTTCAAACCTGGCATATCCGCATAAGACCAGGCGAAGACATCCACATACTCTTTCAGAGTTTGTGTGAATTCTTCTCTTTCTGTCTCACTTAGGCTTGCCCCAATGCGGACCTCTCTTCTTTCCTCCTCTGTTCCGAGGTTAATCACAAGAGTGTCTCCTTCCTCGCTTTGTATACGCTGCTCCTCCCGTTCCGGGTGTTCGTTCAGTCTTTCTAACTCCTTATAAGCTATTACAGAATTACAAATAACAGGATAACACAACACAGAGTTTTCTTCATTGATAATAGTGTTTACAGGTACAAGTTTAAAGAGTAAATCTAGGAGTGGCTCTTTCCTAGCCTTACTTTCACTCTCACCTCTCACCCTTACAATTTCACTCTTTTCTCTTTCCCTTTGGTAGTCTGGATCAGCGTATATCAGGTGTACGGGGTCATCCCCTGGCTTGTCATCTCCTAGAACCATGATGTCGAAAAGATCTCTGATCATTTCTTCCTCCTTGTCTGTCTTGTCTTCATTTCCTTCTTTCAGCCCGATCGTTAATTTGGTGGAGAAACCATGTTCAATGCTTTCTTTGACATATAGGTCCTCTTCATAGAAGATTTCCCATCCCGGCAGGTTCTCTCCGTCACTGTTTCTCCAAGGTTCCTGAAAACCGCAAAAGCGGAAGTCCTCTCCTTCTTTGACAAAAAACCCGTTCAAAGAGCTGAAACTCGGATACTGATGCCCTCGGCCCCTTTTCTGCTGATCGTCTTCTTCAGTGTGTTGGTACCCCAAACCTTCCCTTTCGTACCTCGTTATCGGTTCCAAGGCTTGAAGTAGTCCTGATTGTCCCATTCCTAGGCCGGCTCCAGGTAAATATTTCATCATTCTTAGCATATTTGTAATCTTGGTGCTGAGACCGGGGATATTGTCTGGGGGGAGATATTCGATTATCTGAGTGCTGAGAGTTTGTACTTGAGGCTCATAAGAAAATCCTCCTAACTGTATGCTCTGGCTCCCGATTCCCAAAACAGGTAACTCCACATCTGCCAAGGTCCTTTCAGGATCTCCTTGGATGGTAATTATGTTCCCTTCAAATGGTATCTTGATCTTTTGGTGCAAGGAGGAGGGGAGTGCTCCTATGTCGTGTAGCCACGCTCTTCCCAGCAGGAGGTTGAAACTGGAGGGAATGTCTATGATTTGGAAATCGGCCGGAAAAATTACGGGACCGACCATGAGATCAAGCTTCAGAGAACCCAGAACGGCCCTCCTGGTATTATCATAGGCCCTGACGGTTACGGCGGATGGTGAAAGCTCTGAATCCAAAATACCCAAGCATCTGGCAGTCTTCAGGGGGCAAACATTTATGGTCGACCCATTGTCGATGAGGACTTGTGGCAAGATCTTCCCTCGGGTTCGGACGGTGATGTGGAGAGCCAGGATGTGTTTTCTCCCCAATGGAGATAAGTCTTCATCTGAAAATGACAGACTTCTTTGGACTGTAAGTGACCCGATCATGTTTGGCAGTTGTTCAGGTGTGGAGTCCGGTGATATCACGGCTTCGTCCAGAAGTTTGATGAAAGCGGTCCTGTGGGGTTTGGAGGCAACCAAGAGGCCCCAAATGGTGATGTGTGCCTGGGTCTTCTTCAACTGCTCAAGCACTCTATCTTCTCCTATTTCCTTAGGTGGCGGTGTTTTCTCAGTATCCGGTGGTGGTTGGTATACCCTTCCTGAACGGGTGATTTGTTGGATCCAAAGGGATGCCGGGTTTGATTCCTCTGAAGTTTCTGACGATTCTGGCTCTGTCGACCAACTGAAAGTCCCGGGGGAGGTTTCTGTCATACAGATTGTCTCCCTGGGGGGGTTTGGGATTTCCATGATTGTTTTTTCTTATTCTGGGTCCATCTTATCCCAGATTTTTCGGGATTAGTTTTGATTGTGAGTGGTTGTGAGATCCCCTGATTTGTTTTTCCTAAACCCTGCCTGGGTAGGAAGTTCATTTTGGCCATCCATTGGTCAATTATTGGATTGAGGCCTGGGGTAACTTGAGCCTTTGCTGGCAGTACAATGAGTGCCCTGTAGTTTGGGTCATCTCGAATGAGCCCCACGGGATCGAAGCCTTCTTCATTAGTGGTCAAGGCATTAATCCCTGCAGGTGGAGCATGGTTAGGAAGTGGATTGTTAGTAACATTGGGCCCGCCGGGTGCGGGGATGGTTCCGGCTTCAATGAGGTCCTGGATTCGATGGCGGAGAGCTAAACAGCGTTCCGTGTCATGGCCTGCCGCTTGATGGTACGCACAGTTCTCATTCATTCTCCAAGTGTTGGGAATAGGGTTTGGTGGGGGGCGTGGGTTGAGTGGAGCGACTAGTCCAGCTTTTTGGAGTAGTTACAGGCTCTTAACCAGAGTAGTGGGGAGGGTGCAGAAGTTTCTCCTTTTCTTGGCCTCAGTGTTTGAAGAGTCTCCCTGCGTAGGCCAATTCATTGGGGGGACTTGCGGTGACTGCTGGAATGGGTTTTGTTGATACGGGTACGAGCTTAGTTGGTTTACGGCTGGAGTGGCCGTCTTTCTTCCGGCGTAAGAGGCTTTCTTGGTATCGGTTTCAACTTTCTTGGCCAGTTCTTCCTCTACTTGTGACCCCATACTCAACAGGGCTCTGAAGTGTGGGAATACGTGCTTTCCCATGCAACTCAGTACGGCTGGAGTGAAGTTCTTCTGAATGATTTCCAGCTGTTCTTCTTCATCGGGTCGTTTGGACATTTGGGAGGCCATTTCCCTCCAGCGGGTGACAAAGTCACTGAAGCTTTCTTTCTCGCCCTGTTTGGCCATTTCCAGGTGTTTACGAGTAATTTCCAAATCCTCGTTGGACCCGTATTTGGTCATAAATTCTTTGACGATATCTCCCCAAGTCTGCGTGTGATGCCTTTCTAGACCAAAGAACCATCTCAGGGCGGCTCCCGTGAGAGTCATGTGAAAGGCTTGTGCTAATTCCGGCTCTCCACAACCGGACACTTGCATGGATCTGATGTAGGACTGTAGGTGAGTTTTAGGGGGCGTGGTTCCAGTGAACTTGGTGATGGAAGGGAGTTTGAATCCCTGGGGTAATCTTGCTTCTGGGTAAAGGGAGAAGGCATTCATATCCGTGATCTCGTCTGCACCTTTTATTAGGGACACCCCCTTCTGTAGGACCCTCATCTGCTCTTTCAGCTTCTTCATTTCCTCACTCTCTCTTGACATCTCGTCGGGCTGTTCCCGTGCTATTACCGATTCTGCATATACTGCTCGAAGTCGGTTGATGTCTGGGTATTCATTAGGGAGGGCTGCTGGGGCCGGTGGTGGAATGGGTTTTGCGGGAACTTGTGGCCATGGTTGGTATTGGGGGTCAAAACCGGGTTGTATTTGGGGTTGCGGCCAGACTATGGGTGGCTCCTGCTGTTGGTAAGTGGGGCCTGAATCCGGGGCCCATTGGTTCTGATTGTTGGGGTCGGTTTGAACGGGACCAATTACGATAGGGCCCGTTTGGGGTGGATTGGTTCCTTGAATTGGGGGGAGTACTTGTGAAGACTGTCCTTGGTTCGGATCTCGATTCGGTGGTAGTCGATCAAACCCCGGTGGTGCAGTTCGTTCGGCTGATAATTCTTCTATTCGGATCCGGGTACCCTGTTGCTCGTTCGTGAGGTTTGCCAGATCCCTGCTGACGGTCATGAGTAAACGGTGCATTTCGGCCAGGGTTGGCTGAGCTGATGATGCCTCGGCTAGGTTCTGATCTGTCTCTCGATTCTCATGTTCATCGGCCATTTCAGGTGTGCTTGGTCTTACTAGTCTTCCGGTGTGATCACGGCCGGCCCAACCTTCCAGTCTGTTAGTTGCTTCACGACTGTAGACGAGACCACGTGGCGAAGATGAAGGAAGACTGTGATGCGACTCGATTTTTGCCAAAAGAACCACTAAAAATTGCCGAGAAGAGCCTCGGATTTAACAGGGCGTCCAAAAGTAAGCCGTAAGGTGGTACATCCCCTACGGCTGTTTGACAAGTGTTTTAACTTGACTCGATCTTATATGCAGCGCAGGTGTACGAACGGTTAAGGCTTCAGGCTCCCTCCTTTTTGGCAAGACCTTGCGATATACCCCAGGGGCGGGTACGTGCAAGAGCCTTTTGATATACTTCCCGGGTACGTGAGTGTTCTCGTCACTCGATATACCTCGGGGGCGTACTTGGCCAAGGAGAGTGGAAGTAAATGCTTTCGGTTTATGTTGGCCCAAGCAAGCCAACTCCCTACTCACTTATAATACTTCCGAGGGTTTGGGGTAAATTCACACTCGTAGAACCAATGCATGATTTGTGATAATGCGTGTGAAAAAGGTTGGGTTTACAAATATCATTATCTTGATTACGTATTTTTGAAAAATTCCCTTTTTTCTGAAAAAATGTTTCTTCTCAATTAATTAACATAAGTAGGGAAAGCAGAAAAAAGCAAGTATTCAAATAAACAAAAGTCCACATATAAGAGTCTAGTTTTCTGGTGTCCCCAGCAGAGTCGCCACTGTGAGAATCCACGAATGCGACCCCCGGGTCTCGTCCCCGTTCGTGGTGGTCTGAAGCGTCGGAAGGGATTCCGTCGCTCCATTTGCTTGGAGTGGATTGTTGATTCATATCGGGTGTCCTTACGTCTATTCTAGATGCAAAGGGGTTCGTTCAGAGTCGCCAGTACGTTTTACGAGAAAACGGACAAAAAAGGGTTGTGTAAGGGGAAAGGCTAAAGATAAGCCTTTCTTTACACGTTTTGTCTGCGAAACCAGGATTCTATAGGGTTCGGAAACTATATTACGGTTTGGGAAGGTGTTAAGCACCCATTCCGCCCTTTCGGTCTCTAGTGGTCTTATATGTTTATTCTATGTTGAAAAACTTGGATGCTTTTACTGACAGTCTACTACTTTTCAAATGAAAACCCTAATTTCTGGGGGAAAACGGGAAAGGGATGAAAACCTTTGTATTCCGAGATCCGATGTTTTATTTATTTATTTGAAAGATGTAAATACACATGACAAAACCTTTTATTTTGAAAGAGTATCCCGTATTATTTTCTCAGATAATGACGATTTTCTCGTGTTGTGTTTACTTTTGTGAAAGTTCGGATCTAATATCGGGACTAATTTAGTATGGAATCATGACTCTTGAGAGGAGAAATATCAGACACATTGCAGTCTATAGAGAAGACAGGATATGTTGATTTTTAATTCCTAGATAAGTCGTATCAGTCTGGGTTTTGAAAACAGAATTTTATCCGGACGATAACATACTTACTCTTCTGGTTTTGCAAACGATTTTATCAGGGTCTTTTGTTTTGAAGACGGTAGACTATTTATAACTTGGCAATAAGTTTATTCAAATAAAACGTGGATAAAACAACAGAAATAAAACAAGTACACAGATAGACCTGTTTAATTACCAGAAGAAACTTTATTTACCTTCCCGACGAGAATAATAATAATAAGAAAGAGAATATAACACGGCAGAGAGATCTCCGGCGATAACAATCTTCTCCTTCTTCAGATATTTCCAAGAATTCGATTCCAGAGACGGGACACGTCGAGTGTCGGGAATAGATTCGATAATTCTTCAGAGATAAGATGATAATATAAAATGCTTGATAAAATCAGACTAAAGCTCCAGATTTTCCCAATTCCAGTTGCTGCCCCTGAACCCTTGGGGGTGTTGGCCTATTTATACTGCTCGAGGAAGATTGTCGCGCGACATTTCCCCAAAAAAGGCAAGTGTCGCGCGACATATCTGTTTGTCGCGCGACATTCCTGTATGTCGTGCGACAAACGGCTGAAGTGATGGGTCCTGACACTGTGATGTGTCAGAAAGTGGTTGGTCGGGTGCAGAGAGGGATTGTCGCGCGACATAGTGGGATTGTCGCGCAACATTCCAATGATTGTCGCGCGACAATGTGATATGTCGTGCGACAATCCTTCATAAAAAAAGGTTTGTCGCGCAACAAACCCCCCGGGGTAGTTTCGGGTGCTCGGGTGTGTCCTGGACTCCAAAAATAGTAGTCTCGTAGGTCATTAGGGTTCTTGCGGGGGTCACGGATCGGGGTGTCTACACATTCTGATTCTAAAATTTTACTTGATTTGTTTTAAAATAATTTTTTAAATTTGATTGTGCGATACACAGAGACGAGGAGAAAGAAAGGGAGAAAGAGAGGAGATGGGGTGGCCAAGTATATTTGCATGTAAATTGGGGTACAAATTAGTAGTTTTATAATTAACATAAATCTTTTTTGAGTTCGAGTGTTAGCTCACAAAGTGTTCGGGCCAGCTTTCGCATCTTACATGATATCACTAAATTAATATAATTAATTTGTGTGTCAAATAGGTATTTTAAAGTAAGTTACATAATAAAAGTAAATTAATATAATTTTTTAAATTTTATTGTGCGGAGAGACGAGGAGAAAGAGGGGGTGGCCAAGCATATTTGCGTGTAAATTAGGGTACAAATTAATAGGTTTATAACTAACATGAATCTTTTTTGGGTTCAAGGGTTAGCTAATGGGGTGTTCGTGTCATCTTTCGCGCACCTCGACTAATCCCTGCTACTGGTGCATGGTGGCCGCTAGTCAAGCATTAATGTAATATTTATGTTACACGATATCACTAAATTAATATAATTAATTTGTGTGTCAAATAAGTATTTTAAAGTAAGTTACATAATAAAGGTAATGAAGGTAGCCCTTCAAAAAAATATTCTAACAATTTAAAATTTTTTTTAGTAATATTTTATATGAATTTTTTGGTTCACTTTTTAGTTATTAAAGATGATTTTAGAGCGCAAAGTATTTTAATATCATTACTCTAATAAATAAGAATTGTTTCACTTGTCTAACAGAATTGAAACATGTCAATTTCAGGTTAATCATGTTATATATGCTAACTCGACATGATCCGTTTATTAAATATGTTAGTCAGTTCCCAACTCGAATTTGACTGAACCATGCTAACCCAACACCTTTGCCCATTAACTTTAAATTGCATTAGCGAGTTTTGTTAAAATTTATATATTGTAGTCATGTATGTCACGTAATTCAAAATATAAAAGAAGTCAAAATATTAGGTCAGTGAGGTTGTGTAGTTAAGTAAAATATTTATTTACAATGTCAATCCAAACACATTGTCTTGTACTTTCCTGTAAACTAAACACTTTTGCAAAATTTAGAGATAATTAAACACAACGAAAATTGGAGAGATTATCAATATATATATTCATATCACCGCGCCGAAACTTGGAGTAATGGTCGATAAATATTATTTTTCTAAGGCTCACAAGTTTCAAGTATTGTTATTTGATGTTAAATACTGCTATTTTAATATATGCAAGGAACCGCAGGTTTTTAATTTCAAAGTGAGTAAACCAAAATATTTTAACTTCGCGCAATTACAGATCTATAGTTACTATTTATTGGAATGAGCACTGAAAAAAAAATCTAACGGTTAGAATTACCTCTGCAAGATTTGATGGTAAAAAGAAAAATTTAATTAAAATGGTAAAAATGAGTTCCAGCCTTGAATTGAGATGATTTTTGTCTTTAATTATATTATTTTTCCGTTTCATCTAACTCCCACTAAAAGAGTCACCCTCGATGATTTTTTTCAAAATTATTATAAAATATTTTTTTTTGTTATACCGTACCGTGCCCTTGGGCACGGGCATTACGCTAGTATATTTAAAAAAGTTGTAGTTGGTTTGCACTTTGTGAGAGTGATTAGCCAGTTAGGCGCCTTGATCTCAATTCTCTTTGACTAGCTATGTTTTTTTATACAATATATGTACATATCTTATTTATGTTGGGATATTAAAAAATAGGGCCCGTATGAAAAGATTTTTTGCAAAAAAATTAGAGAATAATATTTTTTTTAAAATTAAGGGCCTATATTTGACCAAATTTCAAAAGGATTGCAAAGTTATAACTTTGGAGTAAATTTTTAAATTGTATTTTTTTATAGAATCATGCAAAATCAAGTTTGCACTGCATGTTTTTTAGCATATTATTATAAATAATTTTTTAATTGACAGCACTTTAGAATAATTTTAACAAATTACATATTCAAAACCTATTTACTAATAAAATGCACATGATAATTTTTTCGAAGTTATGCAAAGTTAAGTTTGCACTCTTTATTTTCTAAAATAGTGCTATATATTTGTGTTTATTTGACGCTGTTTTAAAGTTTTATGAATGAAACATAAGAATATATTTGTCAAAATATATAATCACATCATGCAAAACAAACTTGCACTAAATTTGTTTGATTGCGAAGTTAAGTTTTCACAAAACACAATTTTGTGCAAAGTTAAGTTTACACTCAACACAATTTAGTACAAAGTAAAGTTTGCACTTGGTTAAAACCCTTATTTTAAAATACAATTGATAAACCGCCCTTATCTCAGAATGATAATGATATCTAGGCCCTTATTTACAAAAAAAATATTATTCGTTTGTTTTTTTACAAAAAATATTATTACGCAAGCCCTTTTATCTTATTTTCAGTACTTATTTCCTTTATTTTTCCTTAGTTCTATGTACATGAAAACAAAAGAACAACTAGGCATTACAAATTATATAGGATTTAAGTTTTGAAAAACTAGAAATTAGGTAGAAGGGCTTATTATACATTGATTTTTACCAAAAATCCAATGAATAATATTTTTTTAAATGAAGGGCCTATTTTTAATTGGTAATAGTGTAAGAGGCCTATTTTGTTTTATATTTTAAATGAATGTATTTGAATAAATTTAAATATCATTTAATTAATAAAAACATGTTATGTATTACCTAAATTACCCCTTTTTATGAAATTTACACAAAAAATATAGACTGCAAAGTTCATATTGCAGTAAAATATGAACTGCAAAGTTCATATTGCAGTGAAATATGGACTGTATATTGCAGTAAAATATGAACTGCAAAGTTCATATTGCAGTGAAATATGGACTGTAATATGAACTTTGCACTAAAAATATAGACTGCAAAGTTCACATTGCAGTAAAATATGAATTGCAATATGAACTTTGCACTAAAAATATCGACTGCAAAGTTCACATTGCAGTGAAATATGGAATGCAAAGTTCATATTGCAGTGAAATATAGAGTGTAAAGTTCATATTACAGTTCATATTTTAATGCATATTGGTATTTTTTAGTTTATTTTAAGGGTTGGGATGTCATTTTATAATGAAAAAAAAGACACATGTCATATTATCAATAAAATAAAAAATAGGCCCTTTATTTAAAAAAAAATTATTCCTTGGCTTTAGTGTGAAAATCTTTCTCTAATAAGCCCTTTTTTTTAATTGTCCCTTTGAAAAATAGTTATATATAATAAGTTAGTATGATATATAAAACTTATTCTTTCACTAAAATGACTAAATTACACAAATGTATATTTTCAGCACTCTTACAAAAGTGCAAGAAATTAATTTCCCTGAACTTTATATATATATTTGATTGACTAAACATTTAATTTTTTGCAACAAATATACGACTAAAAAGGACGGATTTATTTTCTTGTTATCTACGCAATTTCTTGACATACACTTACTGATTTCATCTATCGTGTATTCATATGGGATGTAATGGTTGGTTGTACAAATCATTAATGCACCACGTATAATATAATTATCAAGTACATAAACCCGGTACTATTATTTTCCTTCTTCATATATTTGACTTCTAAACATTGGCCGCATCAAAAGCGATAAATGAAATGTTGAGAATAAACCTGCTAAGTCACCTTTTTATTTAAGCGGAGGGAATGAAACTGACTAGCATTAATCGGTTTAATTATTATAGTGGTATAAGGCTGTCACTGGAACAACCTTAGGTTCGACTTGGAGTTTCCAAGGTCGATTCCCGGTATTGTCAAAATAATACTTGGCCAGCGGCAACCACACACCGTGAATGGGGATTAATTGAAGTGTGCGAAAGTTGACCCGGATATCCCGTGGGGAACCAATTTTATTTTTTTTCATTGTTACAGTTGGTTCTGTGAAAATCTAGATTAATTACTGTGGAAACTCCAATGGATCCTCGCAAGCAACACATGCATTTTGGGGATTGAGAACCCAAAATAGGATTTTTTGTTTTTCAAAAAAGAAGAAAAGTAATCCAAAGGGCTTTCCATGCATTTTAGCCCAATAGGGAAGAGTCTGGTACAATCAGGAGTGGCCCATTTTTTAGGTTGACAAGTTTGAGGAACTTGTCAGCCAAGGATTTTTCTCAGACAACAATGTTTAGAGCAACTTGTCGTGCGCGCGCAATGTGAACACGGATTTTTTAATCTTGGATGGTGAACACGGATTTTTTAACATTGAGGAACTTGTCGGGGATGCTTTTTCTTCAAAAACACCAAATTGATATTTTTTATTACACAAATAAATTCAGCTTCTACATATCCATGGTACCCAACTCAAGGGTAAATTCGAAAGTGAATAAATTCCTTAAAATCCCGAGCTTTTCATATGTTTCTAAACAACCAGTAAAACGATATTTGACAATGCTTTATCAAGAAAGCTACATCAAGGCATTGATGCTTTCCCAAAATGATTGATTTTCTAACCTTTTTAAAATAGAGGAAAGAAAGTTTGACAAAACCAAACACCCGGCAAATTAGGGAATATACGGTTTTCATCACTTCCGCAACTCTCGTCTTTAGAGCTTCAAAAGACATTTTTGGAAAGCAATAGAACACTGAAAAAAGCAAGCAAGTTACTAAATATAATGAAATTCATAATCCATTTAGAGAATGAATGGGCAGATTGAGAAATAAACTTTTTAGGATATTATTCTCCAATTTTTTTCTTTTCAAAAATAAATTATGTGCACTACACCAAAACTCGCTAACTGGAACGGTTATAAACCGTTCCTGACCGAATATAGAACGGTTTTAAACC
Source organism: Lonicera japonica (assembly GCA_021464415.1). NCBI lineage: Eukaryota > Viridiplantae > Streptophyta > Magnoliopsida > Dipsacales > Caprifoliaceae > Lonicera > Lonicera japonica. Next base: position 32,066,076 of record CM038463.1, on the reverse strand, counting down.
GAAACGAAAACCGGCGAACCAATTACTAAGGAACGGTTTATAACCGTTCCAAATTAGTTCCATTTCTGGTCAAAGGGTTCCGAAAGCTCCAAAAAAAGCACGTATGTGGAACTGTCAAAACCGAACCATATTGGACACGTGTCGCATTTCCATTTGTTCACATTTTGTGGTTCATTTGTCCACGTGTCATAGTACTATTCATCCACACGTCATAATATTATTCTTCCTCGCGTTAAGAATCTATTTGTCCACGTGTCAAATAGTGACGACGAGAATTTATTTTTGGCATATTTATAGAACGGTTTTAAACCGTGCCAAAATTTACCGGGTTAATTACTGGAACAGTTTCAAACCGTGCCAGTATATAGAATACTGCTGCTGAAATTTTTTTCCCTGCCCATTTTTTTCCACCTACTACATATATAGCTTATAATCCAAACAACCATATCTTAAGGAGGCTACATTTAGTTCCCAACAATTACATTCACATTCCATTAATCCCAACAAAAACCATAACTTAGATAACATACATATTACATTTTTTCACAATTCCAAATTGTTTAAGTAGATTAAGTCTTCCTAAAAACTTAGCTAATACTAAGTACAATTTAAAGTTAATATTTAATTACATGTTAAAACTAATAAAGAACCTAAACTTTAAGAACTCCAAGCTTTCCTTCCATTAGAATAGGCAGGGGAGGGTGAGGTTCACAAAAAATACAAAACACACCTCCATTAGTATAGGCAGGGGAGGGTGAGCTTCACAAAAAATACAAAACACACCGCCATTAGTATAGGCAGGTCACAGTGAGATTCAAAAAAAATTGATGCTTTCCCTCCATTAGAGTAGGCGGGTTACGGTGAGATTCACAAAAAAAGAAGCTTTCCCTCCATAATTAGTTAGCAACCATCCCTCGTTACTTGGAATATATATCTGTAAAAGGACGTAATAAGAAAAAAAAAGATGTTAGAATTCCTAAACTAATTTATTAATGACTAAGTAAAGTATATATAGGAGTTTCAATGTAAATCACACATGTTCACATAAACTACACTAAATTTACATGAGTTTCAAAGCTATACACAAATTGTATTTAATTAATTAAAGCAACTCAAATCAAATTAGGGTCATAAAGCAAGCACACAGTGAAAAATTCAGAAGAGTTATGAGTACGTACTCACTAATGCATCTAATCAATGGGAGGAAGAAAGTCATCATGCCAATACATAATTCCCCCAACGCCAATATCTTCCAATAAGCTAGCACATCCTTGTTGTCCGCCATACAATGGATGTTTTGGCATAAATATTTTGTCAATTACAACCATAACCTCTCTAATTTCCAAAGTATGACCATGAACCTTCGGGACGGCGCCAATCATTAGTTTCCTACCACGGCCAACGAGCTCATGAGTGTAAGAATGTATATTGCATTTTATTTCCTCATCTCCAACTTGAGGCTGAGTTGTTAAACGAGTAGGAGGGACACTTGAAGGGGTTTCACAAATAGGATTTTCAGTCGGAATTTCAGTTGATTCCCGCAAGTTGTGTCCAGCATACACATACTTTCCAGCCTTCAAATCATCAATAAATTGCGTGAGTGTGAACTTTACTTCCTCCACTTCCTCCTTAAGTTTATCCACTTTGTCCATGCAATCATCCCGTTTCATGCTATATTCCGTAAGCATCTCTCGTGCAAATTGCGAAGCCAACATAGCTTTTCTAGAGATATTAGATCCTACACAACGTACTCTTCCTTTAGAATCTTTCCCAAACACCTCGTAAATCGGACCGCTGTCCAAGGTTTCTTCCTTTCCTTTCTCTTGAAAAACCTTTAAGAGCAATTGAATTTGCTCCTGCAAATATACACAAAAATGATCATATTGCTGCCATACATTAACAAATTATATATAGACAAAAAAAAATATAACATTTAAAGAAAGAGCGAACCGCAAATTTCTCGTTATACGGTGCATAGGTGCCATCTTTCTTCTTATGAGTATCCAACCACAATTCTGCACGAGTTGGTGGGCGCCCATGTTTCTCTTGCCATTTCTCTGCTGCTCGAGCATACCCATCACGGCCTGTATTGTGTGTACTGTTTCGTTCACAGTTATTTTTTATAGCTTTATTTTGCCTTCTTAATTCTCTTTGAGCTTCCGTATCCTCGTTCTCGCAAAATTTTTCCCAATCTTCACTTTTAATTATTTGCGGGACTTTCGCCTTCCATTTAGTAACATCATTACCCACAAATTTCTCTCGTAGCCGTGTTTTCATCTTCTTCCAAGCATTGTTGGCTTTATACAGAAACAAACTTCTTTGGGAATCCTTCACATCCGGATATTCCTTCTGCAAAATATCAAGTATACACGAGTTTAAAAGTTCACAATTTATGAAAGCAGCACCCTTAATAACTAGTTTAAACATCAATAAAAAAAAGAGTAACTTTTAAGTTTACAATCTGAGATGATTAATATTGTTTATTTTTATTTATATTTATTGGTGTCTGAAAGTAAATTACTTCAAACTTCCTGAATTTTCAATCCTATATTTTATAATGTATGGACTCGTACTTTGATGACTCTTTAGTGGCCAGGGAAATACTATCTTCACCCTTGGAACGTATCTTCTACTCTCTCTAGCTCTCGACTTAACTAGATCACCCAAAAGCGCACTTAATTCACTCGCTGACACAAACAAGGGGAATCATTCTGCACTACAAATAAATGCAAGGGAATTGTTTGATTTTTTTTATATAATATAAAAGGCAATTAAATAAATATCAGTCGTACATACAGAGAGGAAGGCAACAACTCAACATAAATCAAACATTCATCTATTAATATATATACATTTTTTTATTTTGTTATCTCTGTAGCTCTAATACTCATTCTACTATCGTGGCTATTATTAGATAGATATGCAAAAACCAAAAAAAAGATAGAGCATTAAAAATGCAATCACAAATTGTTTGTGCTTTTGAAGTCCTACTGCCAACCTTTCTTAAAGTAATGCATACTAAACTTTTAACCAATTCATATTATTATGCAACAGTACAAATAACAATGTATTGTTAGGATGCTTTAATTAGGGAGGTTTTGCTTTTATAAAATTAAAATTATGAATGGGTGCTTACACAAAGCATGTTAAAATTGATTTTTTAGAGTGCCTTTACCGGTACCCAAAAATAGTAAGCATAGTAAATGTTACCTTATATGTATTCCATAACGTATCCTTAAATCGTACAGGGACTTGTCGCCATGTTTTGTAACTTATAGGGATATGAGTCCTCGCAAGTTGTCCGAGCCTTGATGCTGAATTAGCCTTATCGCCTATTGGAAGCCCATGTTCATTGAATTTTAATTTTTTTGCACTTCCGCCCACCACTGAAGAAGATGTGACTACCCTTGACTGAGAGGTTGATCCGGGCGTTTCACCATCAGTTGGTGTCGGATTTGAAGTATCACCAACATGTGACATAATTAGCTCCTATATATGCACAATTAACAATTTAATATGAAACTGTGTACTGGTCATTAAACTAAAAATATGAAGCTGAAAAAGGGCTTAATCGTTGATGCATTTTAGGGACAGCTAGTATACATAAAAAAGAAAAAATAAAACTAAGCTCGATGCAAGATTTCAAACTAAGCTCGATGGCACAAAATTATGGTATAATACTTGCTAAGGATAACAAAAGAATATACAAAAAAGGCGTATAATGAATGATAGGCCCAAGATAATAACAAATATTTACTTTTACTTTGTTGACTCACTATAAAAGTGCCCAAAAAAACGAGTACAATACTTTTTAAGGATAATAAAAAAAGATACAAAAAGAGGCATATAAAATATAATAAGAACTTGCACTACACGTTTGGCAGTACTTCTAGTTAGCTTCAGATTCTAGAAGCCCAATCAACTTCTCATTTTCTTCTAGAATGGAGTTATACATTGTACGATCGACCTCAAGTGAATCTATTACTTTGGTCAATTTCTTTGGAGTTTGCAAAACGACTGACCACCCATCAAACTTGACATCATTACAATAAAACACTTGACTTGCTTGAGATGCGAGAATGAATGGCTCATCTTGGACTGAATTTTTACTCATGAGCTTGCTAAGGTTAACCATAACCAATTTTGAAGTAGGATCAACCTTGCAAGAATTCTTTTCGTCCACATCTACCCAATCACAATAAAAAACTGTATGCCCAAAAGTAGTGTAATCTAAATCAATAATTTCCCTAATAACTCCATAAAAAGTAGTTAAAACCCCATTCTTATTATAAGCCTTCATTGATACACCGCTACTCTTGGTAGTAAGGTTTTCCTCATGTGCAAGAGTAGAGAATGTGTAACCGTTGCACTGGAACTTGCTATAGCATGTGACATTATGAAGTGGTCCGTCTGCATAAGGTAGTATGCCCATGTCGTTCACTCTCGAGGCCTATAAGAAATAAACAAATCTTTATATCTTATAATGGTAAAAAAAACAAAAAAAAATAATAGAAATAATAGTAAAAGTCTAGTATATATTAACACACGTGCCTCATCTCTAAGCCAAGGGATGAAATCATCAACTCTATGCTTGGATGTATTCCCTTGTCGAAAACATATCGTTGACTCAAATTTGCTGCACGTCATAAAATTTTAAAGTAAGAAAAAAGTAATTAAAATAGGTTTTAAGTATATAAATTGTTCACAATTACATACGAACCTTTTCCATTCATAAACACCAGGGCATTGAAATAACACCCATCTTCTTGCTTGCTCGTACTGTACTTTATTAAGGAGCAATTTCTTTCCTTTACTTAGAGCTCGTTGACCTATAAAGTCGTTGAACTCATCGTCAAGGTACGCTTCGAGGTTCCTCTTGTGAGTTCCTTCACCTTTTGTAGATACATATTCCATAGCATATAAAGAAGCTTCATATAATAAATATGCATTGGCAATGCTCCCTTCAATGAACCTTTTATTACGGGACCACTTTTTGAATTTTTTCATCTCTCTTTCAAACAACCACATTGCCCGATATCTAGGGGGTCCAGCTGATAAGGCTTCATCAGCCAAATGATGCATGAGGTGGATCATAATCACAAAAAAAGATGGCGGAAAATATATTTCCAAAACACATAGCGCTTCCACCAATGCTTTCTTCGCTTTCACCAAATGTTCCCTAAAAATAACTTTTGCACATAACACATTGAAGAATATGCTAATACGTTGTATAGCTTTATATAAGGGCTTATCATCTGGGAAAGAATGCATAAGCAACACCGGGAGCAAGTGTTGCATGATAACATGAAAGTCATGGGATTTCATATTGATAAATCCCGGGGGCTCAAGACTAACAACATTATTAAGATTTGCAGAAAAACCAATCGGAACTTTCAGTGTTTTCAAAGAACGAAAAAAGCTTAATTTTCCTTCCTTGCCCAGAGCGAATGGTGCTTGCGGCATTTTTCTTTTATCACTACCTTCAACATCTTGCATCCATAAGTGTTTCTTCAAATTCAAATCTCTCTTTAGCTCTTCTCGTGCTTTAACAGTATCTTTATTAGAAGACCCCTTCACCGACAAGATAGTGCCTAACAAAGTCTCGGTAACATTCTTCTCAATATGCATCACGTCTAGATTATGACGAGTGTCATGATCTTTCCAATACTCCAAATCAAACAAGATTGACCTCCTCGAGAAACCCTTACATATGAAATCCTCTCTACTACCCTCCCACGGAAAATCACCATCAAATTCATCTATTTCCTCTACTATAGCTGCTCCCCCTTTTCCTTTCCTCTTTCGACTCGTAACCACGGACTTTCTATTTTTGCTAGTAGATGAGTTTCCTTTAACTTGATCAATCATTAGTAAAAGTTGTTCAACTTCATCACCAGTTAGCTTGCGAGGAGCAACACCCTCCTCCCGTTTACCATTAAAGGTTTTCTTAGATGTATCATACCTATATCGATGGTTTTGGGGTAAGAACATGCGGGATTTTTGATAACAACATTTTGTAGACTTTGAGAGATATTCAGAAGGAGTATTTTCGGAGCAAATTGGGCATGCATGATAACCTTGGGTTTTGCAACCAGACAACATTCCATAAGCAGGGAAGTCATGAATACCCCACATTAACATGGCTTTTAAAATAAAATATTCATTTTTGTTTGCATCCCACGTTTCCACTCCAGACCATAACACCTTTAACTCATCGACTAATGGCTGGAGAAAGACATCAATATTATTCTTAGGAGACTTTGGCCCAGGTATCAAAATTGTTAACATTGAGAACTCACTCTTCATGCATAACGAAGGTGGAAGGTTTAAAGGTTGAATGATCACAGGCCAACAACTATAACTACGTCCAAACATATTATTCGGATTAAAACCATCGGTTGCTATTGCAAGTCGAACATTTCGTGCCTCCTTAGCAAAATCCCTCCACAAGGTGTTTGCATTTACCCAGTCAGAAGAATCACGGGGATGCCTTAAAAACCCCATACAAGATTTTGCCTGAAAGTGCCACGTCATTTTTTCTGCTATCCATTTAATAGTGTACAATCGCTTCAACCTAGGAATCAGGGGAAAATGTCTCATTACTTTCTGAGCAACCCTACGAAAACTCACCTTTCCACTTGCATTTAAGATCTTTTCCCCACTATCAAGCCTTGAACTTAACTTGTATCGCTTGGCACCACATTTTATACATTCAGTACTGCGTTCATGCTCCTTCCAAAATAACATGCAATTATTAATGCACACATCATATTTTACATAATCCATACCAATATCTCTAATCATATTCTTCATTTCAAGATAGCTTAGCGTCAGGTTGTTCCCCTCAGGGAGTAACTCTTTCAATAAATTTAGAATTCCTCCAGTAGCACCATCAGACAAACTAAATTGTGTTTTTAAATCATTCAACTTCACAAGGGCGTACATTATTGTATGACGTGATGCATTGGCAGCATGGTGGAGGGGTTCTGTTGCCAGCCGATGCAAACGATCATACTTCTTGCCATTTTGTTCCTGGGGATCTTTGTCAGCCTCAAAAGTTATAGGAACTCCATTACCTCTTTCACAATTAGGAGTTGAAGGATCTGATTCCCTCGTGAACATTTCACAAACATCATTCACAAGATCATTCAACCTAGGTAAATCTGATTTTTCAACTTCTCGTGAAGTATCAGATGTTGTCCCTACTTGTGGTTGATGTTCTAGACTTATAATTGAAGTCTCCCCATGAAAACACCACAAAGTATATTCTTCATCCATACCATATTTCATTAAATGGATAAGAATATCACCTACATCAATTTGGCCCGTCCCATTTCGACAACGTTTACATGGACATGAATGCTTATTCCCAGGAACATTACCATGAACAAATGTTAAAAACTCTAACACCCCGTTCCTATATGCTTCACTCTCAAAGTTTTTCTCTTTCATCCATTCTTTGTTGATTCCCGAAGACATCCTATAAATTTATCAAACATTAGTAAATCATATTTTATTATATTATATTGGAGTAGTGTATTCTCATTTGTTCTACTTTTTATTACTTCCTAAGATTAAATGTTATTAAGAGACATAAAAATGCAAGTAAAAAAGTGAGGAGTCTAATCTAAAATAACAAAGAAAGTAAATCATATTTTATTATGTTAGTTAAGGCGAATATTTGGATACGTCTCTCACAATCTCAAGGCTAAGCTCTAATTGAAAATCAAACGCGTTGGTCTTAATAATATTCCCTTTATACACTTTTAAGAAAGAAAAAAAAAGTGAGGAGTCTAATCTAAAATAACAAAGAAAATAAAAGGAATTAGATTCAATTTATGTAATTTTAAGCACCAAAAGAACCTAATTTACTACTTGAGAAATGTGTAGCCTCACTCAAGAAGCTTTAAATCCAAACTACTTTTCACTAGTTTACTAGTTCTTCATGTTAATGATCATGTGCGACATTTATCTAAAAATTCTTATTGGGAGCATAAGCATAGGATAATTAACAAACTTGGAACCATGACATGCTTCAAAGAACCAAAACCATAGTTTAGTCATAACCTTGAACTTTACACAAAAAGTGAAGTGGTATAAATAGGTTTTGTTCTAACATATTTTTAGCAGAAACTTTATACAAATATTTATGCAGAAATCATGTATAAGAAATCCAAAAACACATAAGTAAATTCACATATTAATATAAATAACGAACCTGGATTACAAGCAGACCTGGTTTCGAGAGAGTAATGACAAAAGGGAGAGGAAAAGTGTGCTCCAAGAGGCTGATTTTTTCATTCACACAATAGCCAAAGCATTCATGTTGGCTGTAGAACATGGAGAAAAAACCCAAATGTATATAAGTATTTAAAGTATACTAGTATGCAACCCGTGCAATGCACGGGCTCTTGACAATTTATCAGTAATATTGTACACATTTTTTCTTTTTCTTTTAAAAAAAGTGCAAATTTCAAGTGGCCATGCTTGCTTGCACAGTAAAAAAAATTGATAAGTTTCTGTCAAGTATAAAACTTACACCACTAAACTCAAAGGAGGAAAAAAAAAAGAGAAGAGAAATGGTAAATCTAATGTCTATATTTGCCATTGGATTTTAAAATGAACCATAATTTCATATCCAAAGTTGACAGTATACCCTTCCCCCCAACCCCCCCCCCCCGGGGTGCGCGTGCGCGCATCTTAGTTAAATCTATTTAAACCTGCAACAAAGTAGATTTTAAAAACCTTCTATGCCGTATCTGGCAACATATGCAAATCATTAGAATAAATTATAAATAATTGGTGCATATGATTATCGACAACATATATCTTCAACATTTTAATGGCAGGAAGTAAATAGAAGTTTAATATTTAATGACATTTTATATGTATCTTTTAGAAAACTTTTTAGAGTGCTAAAAGTTTAATAAATAAAATGGTGCCTGCATGATGGTACTTTAGACATGAATCACCAAAGCTAGGTTGTGGAAGATTGAAATCCAAACACTTCAAATTTATAAAATAACTGAAAATAAGGAAGTATACCAAATTCCAGATCTTCACCTCTACGTTGGTTACAATTCGTAATTACGCAACCTGCCAAGCCTATTAGAAAACCCAAAAATTACCATATCAAAATAAAAAAAAAAACATAAAAATAATAATATTTATTATTAAAAAGAATGAAAATAGGAGAATTAGAATATATATATAAGAATCAATTTTTAAATCTCATAAGTTTTTCGATCAGATAGACGTGTTATAATATGTGAGAGAGAAAGGGGATTACAATTACTGAGATTTTTTTTGTATAAAAATGTGAACAGTATATACAAATCAAAAGAAGCAAGTAAATAAATAAATAAATCAGATAACGAACAAGTTATATTCACTAGAAACTTTATACAAATATTTAAGGAAGAAAATCATGTATAAGAAATCCAAAAACATAAAAATAAACTCACACATTTATATAGATAACGAACCTGGATTACCGGTAGACCTGGTTTATTCTGCTTGTAAACTCGCAATATTTCAGAGGAAACTTAATGTTGGCGAAAGTTTGAGAACGATTTAACTACCATTCTGTGTAAATTGGATCACATTTGTTAGTACCATTTTGAGGAAATTTTATTAATTAATTCCAAAAAAATAATATCCTATAAATTTAAATACAATCGGGACAATCAATTAGAAGCCGTGCAATTTGAACAACAGATTAGTACCAAAATGATGACAAATATGATGTGGAATTGCTGACTAAGAACGCATTGATTTCTTTCTCTTCTTTGATTGTTAACTCAACCACAACACACAATGCATAGAAATGAAGCCACTAGAGGGGTTTCGAAGCCCGTTGAAATTGCCGGCAAGTTTAACGGTGTACTGTGATATTTGCCGGGAGTTTTAATCAGTAATCCACTTATTTTGTTCTAGTACTCCTTTTAAGAATTAAACCTTATATTAATTTGTCATGAAACTCTCGTTTCATCCCTTTTATGCAGATTTGACAAATCAATGACTAGATTTATTCAATAAAAAAAATCCCTTTGTCTATCAAATTGGAAGCATATTGTAAAAAATATAAAGTAGTTAATTAACCAATGGCAAGTCTCACATAAAAGGCTTGATTTACAGACCACAAAAAGCCCTTTTGTCTCAGATTTAAGTTACATGATTTACGGACCACAAAAGTTGCACTACATACATACAACACTTAAAATCAATCTCTAAATTGATCATTATATAAAGTAATAAATTATTTATGGATTTCTATCAATATGAAAGATGTCTATTTTGAGGTGGACTCGTTGGTAATTTCACAAGTCCTGTGGATCCCTTATTTCTATTTATTGGAGCTGTTGGTCTATGTGAAAGAACTGAACAAGTTTAAAAAATGGAAGTGGGTCTCTGTGTGGACAACTGGAGGAAGGACATAGAAGAGATTTTGAGCGTGCCTCGTCAACACACCACATTGGAAATCGGTGCTAAGTTCGTTGTCTTTGTTCGTACGCGTGCATAAAATTATTCATAAAGTATGCGTGCAAATGGAGAGGAAAATAAAAGATTAACAAAAATAAGTCAAATAAGAAGGATTGGAACTTACAGTTTAATGAATCGATTGTGAGATGATGACAATACCCACTTGAACAAACTTGAGTGGAGGGGTTAGGGCTTGAGAATAGTACTTTGAATGTGAAGTAAGGGCTGGTGATGCAGGTCCGGTAACGCAGGTTCTGCGACACAGGTCCAGAGATGAAGGGCCAGTGACCAGACGACTAGCGCTGATTGCTCGTCGGTGAGCACGAATGAAAATCTTTAGGGACTGTAATAGACAGAGGGAGGGAGAAGGAATAGTGATTAAGGAGGTCCGGCAAGGCCGCGACACAAGTTCGCTGAAGAGTAACAGATCTGATAAAAACTAGAAGGTCCTAACTTAGGGTTTGTTTTGGTAAAGGTGAGAGTGTAAGAGTGAGAGAGTGAGAGAGTAAAAGGGATATTAAAGTTGTAAGTCTTGTTTTGGGGATCCCGCTCAAACTTTTGGACTACATATAATATTGTAGTCAAACTTGAAAAAAGTTAAAAAAATTAAATATAATGCTAGTACGGTTTAGGAACTCTAAATCAACGGACCATTTGAGGAACGTTTTTATACCGTTCTAAATTAGTTCCAATATCTGACCACATATGGAACGGTTAATAACCGTTCCACATTTACGTGCTTGTTAGCGAAATTTGGTGTAGTGGTGGTTCCAGTAGATATTATATGTCCTTGTAGATATTGTGTCTGCGTCTAATAAGTACTTAGTTACGATAGATAGTATTTGGTAGATATTGTACTTCTCAGTCACATGTACTGTATTTCTCTATCATAGATATTGTATTTCTCAGTTATACACACGTTACATCTAATCGAGAAATACAGCATCTATAGCAGGCACATCCTTTAAAAATCAGTCTCTACAGAGACAACATCATCTAAAGAAAGGTTGAAGGATAACATCCTAAAAAGTTTCCTTCTCATGAACAGGGGTCTAATTTTTTCGCGTATATTACATTTGTGAGGACTACATATATTTTTATTGAAAGTATTATTACATTCTAATTTGATATTTATATATATAAACCAACCACATGATTTGATAAATGTTTTGTAGATATTTCATTGGGGATTTTATAAATCTTACATCAAGAAATCGAATCCTCACAAGGTAATGCATAAAAAATCGAAGTCACAATTTGTTGATCGATACCATTTATGATGAGAAAATCATCAAATATTCAAGCAATCAAATTGTAATATGTTTTCTCGTTGCTATATTATCACAATAAATTTGACAACCTCCATGTAAAACTTTAAAACAAACTAAATCATATATATATATATATATATATTACCAACAAGTCCATTTTTATTATAATCTTGTCAACATAAAAATATGGATGCTTATTACACATATATGGGAAAAAGAAATAAAACAAATAAATAGCTTTCGTGTTCTTATCATCAGTCCATTGATCAAAGGCAGTGTTGATATAGTACTTCGTTTAGTATTGCCTAGGCGGAGGAGGAGAACTATAGTAATATGGAGCTGGAGGAGATGGTGAGGGTGGTGGTGGAGATTTGTAGTAATATGGAGGTGGGGGAGAGGGGGAAGGAGGCGGTGGCGATTTGTAGTAGTATGGTGGTGGGGTTGATGGAGAAGGAGGCGGGGGTGACTTATATATGTAAGGAGGAGGTGGTGATGGAGATGGTGGTGGCGGCGATTTATAGACATAAGGAGGTGGTGGTGAGGGAGATGGTGGTGGTGGAGATTTGTAGACATAAGGAGGAGGAGGTGATGGAGATGGTGGTGGTGGGGATTTGTATATGTATGGTGGTGGGGGTGAAGGAGATGGTGGTGGTGGAGATTTGTAAACGTATGGAGGTGGTGGTGAAGGAGATGGAGGTGGTGGGGATTTGTATATGTATGGTGGCGGCGGTGACGGGGATGGTGGTGGTGGGGACTTGTAGACATAAGGAGGTGGTGGCGAAGGCGAAGGTGGTGGTGGGGATTTATAAACGTATGGAGGTGGTGGTGACGGAGATGGTGGTGGTGGGGATTTGTAAACGTAAGGTGGTGGTGGTGACGGAGATGGTGGTGGTGGGGATTTGTAAATGTACGGTGGTGGTGGTGATGGAGATGGCGGTGGTGGGGATTTGTAAATGTACGGTGGTGGCGGTGACGGAGATGGCGGTGGTGGGGATTTGTAAATGTACGGTGGTGGTGGAGATGGAGATGGTGGTGGTGGGGATTTATAAATGTAAGGAGGTGGTGGTGACGGAGATGGGGGTGGTGGTGGTGGTGGAGATTTATACAAATAAGGAGGTGGTGGCGATGGTGATGGTGGAGGAGGCGATTTATAGACATAGGGAGGAGGTGGTGATGGTGAAGGAGGTGGTGGAGACTTATATACATAAGGCGGTGGGGGTGATGGGGAAGGTGGTGGTGGTGGTGGTGACTTATAAACGTATGGCAGAGGCGGTGATGGTGAAGGAGGCGGAGGCGGAGGTGATTTGTACTTGTAAGGCGGGGGCTTATTGTGATATGTCGGTGGAGGTGGAGAGTTGTAAACATAAATTGGAGGCGGCGGTGATGAATAAGTGTAAGGCTTGTAGTCAGCTGCTACATTAGTTGCCACAACACAAATTGCTATAGCAAACAAGACTTGAGGCCAAAAGGTGGCCATTTTGGCAACTCAAATAAGTTGCCCAAACTCTTTAGCTATATAGCTTCTTGATTGATCAGAAGACTACTACAGATGTAGTTGTGATTGTATCTAATAAGAGAAACTATGCCTTTTTATAGTGAATCCTGTTAATATGAGGATTTGTTTAGTGTATAGAGAAGAAAGTTCCCACCTCTAACAAATTTATCATATTATTTAATTGAGTACAACATGGATATGTAATGGGTTCCACTAATAGCCTTTGAATATGTAGGCCAAGAAGTAGTCAAAATTGATGTTTGCTAGGTCTTGAGGAGTGGGCAGCTGTATTCTCATGAAAGAAACTCTCTTTATTTTATAGATTATTCTTTCCTTTTCTTTTTTTCTTTTCTTTTTTTCTTTTCAAATGATTGAATTAAACTTCACATTTTTACCAAGGATGAAATCAATGATTTATTTTTTATTTTTTTGTTTGTTCTAGTAGCAAGGCAACGGAAGAACAAACATACATATATAACCTAGGTAAAATAAAACAAAAACAACACAATTAAGAAACCGAAAAAATATTCAACAAGCAATAGTAGCTTCAACCTATGCCATAAATTGAGGTGAAATCTGAAGAAAGCAAAGAAGCCAACTCGAGAGGAATATATGATTTGCATATTTTAATGAGAAAAACTATGCCCTTTTGATTAACGTGTAAAATTTAAAAAGAATAATGATTCGAGCCCCCCTATATACACTCTTTATCTCCAAAACCCGATCCTTACCCATACGTTGTACTAAACGAAAAGAGAAAAAATAATTAACTAGAATGTTAGACATGAAGTAGCTAGTCTGGATTATATTAACTAGAAATTAGGTAGAAGGGCTTATTACACATTGATTTTTACCAAAAATCCAATGAATAATATTTTTTTGAATGAAGGGCCTATTTTTAATTGGTAATTAGTGTAAGAGGCCTATTTTGTTTTATATTTTAAATGAATGTATTTGAATAAATTTAAATATCATTTAATTAATAAAAACATGTTATGTATTACCTAAATTACCCCTCTTTATGAAATTTGCACAAAAAATATGGACTGCAAAGTTCATATTGCAGTAAAATATGAACTGCAAAGTTCATATTGCAGTGAAATATGGATTGCAATATGAACTTAGCACTAAAAATATGGACTGCAAAGTTCACATTGCAGTAAAATATGGACTGCAATATGAACTTTGCACCAAAAATATCGACTGCAAAGTTCACATTGCAGTGAAATATGGACTGCAAAGTTCATATTGCAGTGAAATATGGAGTGCAAAGTTCATATTGCAGTAAAATATAGACTGCAAAGTTCATATTACAGTCCATATTTTAATGCATATTGGTGTTTTTTTAGTTTATTTTAAGGGTTGGGATGTCATTTTACAATGAAAAAAAAAGACACATGTCATATTATCAATAAAATAAAAAATAGGCCCTTTATTTACAAAAAATTTATTCCTTGGCTTTAGTGTGAAAATCTTTCTCTAATAAGCCCTTTTTTTTAATTGCCCCTTATATTAATGACTTCTTCAGATCAATTTTACCTAATCATCAACCAATTAAATGACAAATATGGTTTAATTGTCTTGATTAATATGTCAATTCAAACTCGTGTGTTAGTAATTATGAATGGTTCAAAGATATACTAAACACTCTCATTATAATATTGTAAAAGTGTCTCATTGTTTTTTTTCTCGGGTTCTAAAAAGTGTCTCATTGTTAATGTACCATAAATGTAGCTGTGAGTACATCTACTGAGAAAAGCTATGTCTTTATAAAGTGAATCCTTTGAATATATCATGATTTAATTTGTTTAATAAATCTATTTATATTATAAGGCACAAAAACATCACATCACTAATTTATCAAATCAATGATTCACATTTTTTTATAATAAACTCGATAAATTTTGGATTATTAGTTAGATGTGTTAAAATATCAAATTAAAGAAGTTAACAATTTTTCTCTCTTGTTCCACCAATTAACTCCCTCTCCCTCCCACTTTTCTCTTTTATCAGCTTCTTTTTAAAAAATTTAAAGTACATTAACTAAATACAAAAATTAAAATTTACTAAAAATTATTTATTTAAAATATATTTATCAAGATCTATAAAATAGGATTTATCATGACTATAAACTTATGTGTAACACTAAAATTCATAAAAAGCTAATATAACTCACTAAAATTCAGATAATTTTACTTTTAATTTGAATGGATATCAAACACAGCTGTGGCCTAATTCTTCCGTTAGTTTAGAAATAAAAAATAAAAAAATTCTTTAATATTTTACTAACTTAACTTGCATTAAGAATGGTATTATATGTTTACAATTTTTTGAAATATATAATATTGCACTAATAATAAGGTAAATCATTTTTTTTAAATGTGATTTAAATTTATTTAATTTTCCATTTTACTACGACAATCACACGTAACTCTTTTTATAAATCGCATTTAAATTTTTGTATATACTAGTGAATGACTAGGAGTGGCAAAAGAGTCCAATCCGACTCTAATGAGGCAGCAATACAGGTTTGGGTTTAAGTGTTAATCCATCTTAATTGAGTTGGATCAGGTCGGATATTCATTAGGAAGTTTGAGTTCAAGTTTACTAAATCATCTCTATCAATGATAGAAAATTTATGAGGGGATTAATAAAACCCAACTTACTGCCATTCTTTTGATTTATGACTTTGTTATTTTGGCTTGTGATTTTTTTAATGTATATATTTAGCTGTTGTTTAGCCACAGATTTTTTTCTCTAATCTTAATATTTTTAAATTATTAATATTTTTATGTCACGATGCCGATTGGCACATGTAATACCTAGTAATGATTATTTGTGAAACTGGAGTCAACCCACTAATAGCCTATAATATAGTGGCCAAGAAGTTGTCAAAATTGATGTTTGGTGAGACTTTGGAGTGGCTTACTTTCCCTTTCTATTCTTCTATGCTTTCATTTCAATATAAGAAACTACTTTTCAATCAAAGGAACTACTTTTAAATGCGCGAACATTTCAATTTTCAAAAGGAAGTACTTCATATCACCAAGATGTTTTGACTATTACTTGACTTTATATAATACTCTCCATCTTAAAATCAGTACTCATATTTTTTCAAATTAGGTATTAGCCAGAAAATAGGGTTTGCTTGAAAAAAAATTTTGGAAAAGAAATATAAAATAATATTTTTATAAATTAAAGGCTTATATTTAACCATATTCTAAAAGTGGAACATTAACTTTGCACTGGATTTTTGAATTGTAATTTTTTTATAATATCGTGCAAAATTAAGTTTTTATTGCATGTTTTTTTTAGCATATTACTATTTCTAGGTGTTTAATTGATAGTGATTTTGAATTATTTCAACAAGTTACATTTTAAACCTATTTATTGATAAAAACACAAATGATCATTTTTTTAATTATGCAAAATTAATTTTGTAATCCTTGTTTTTTAATACATTATTGTGTATTAGAGTTTATTTGACATTACTTTTATGACTACACCACTGACACATAAAAATATATGGGCAAATTGCACTTTACCCCCTGAACTATGGACCTACTTGCACTTTACTATATGAACTATTAATTTTACTAGTTTTTACTACGAACTATTGATTTTGTTGCACCTTGCCTCAAATCACTGATGGGGTTAGAAAACTAATGGAAATAAAGGGCAAAATTGGAAATTGAATATCACAAACCTCCTTCTCTTTCTGGTGACCCTTTCTGGTGACTCCTCCCTCAATTAATCAAAGGCAAATTGAACGGCAACTCCTCTCTCCTCCAGTGACTTCTCTTTTCAGCAATCATTTTTGGCAATCCTTTCCATAAATAGATTTTACACGCGAGAGAGAGAGAGAAGCAGAGTAAAGAGAATTTTTAACCATTCAATGAAACATGAAAATTGTTAAAATTCAAACCACAAAACAAAGCACAGGCAAATTGAAAGCTACCAGTGCGATGACATTAGCGGAAAGAGGAAGATTGAGTGAAGAATTAAACCGCTGCCACCATGGGTGAATGGTATTGATGATCGTGGTGGGGTTTTTTCCGATGAGAGGTCAGCACCGGCCGAGAGTGTGATTTCTAGTAGCTTTGAGTCTTTGCATGCTGTGGGATTATTAATTAAGTAGTTAATTTTGTTTTGTTTTGTGGTTTGAATTTCAAACATTTTTATTTTTCATTGAAGGGTTAACAATTCTCTCTACTTTCCTTATTGTCTATCTCTCGTATAAAATCTCTTTAATCTTTTTGGAAAGGTTGCCAGAAAGGGTCGCTGGAAAGAGAAGTCACCGGAGGAGAAAGGAGTCTCCATTCCATTTGCCTTTGATTAATTGAGAGAGGAGTCACTAGAAAGGGTCGCCAGAAAGAGAAGCTGGTTTATGATAGTAAATTTGCAATTTTTCCCTTTATTTTTGTCAGTTTTCTAACCTTGTCAATGATTTGAGGCAAGGTACAATAAAATCAATAGTTCGTGGTAGAAATTGGTGAAATTAATAGTTCGTATAGTAAAATGCAACTAGGTCCATAGTTCAAGGGGGTAAAGTGCAATTTGCCAAAAATATATACTTCGTAATACATTCTATTTAATCTATTGCGGAGGAATTGAAGAAATTTTGTTTCTATTGAAACATGGGGAGGAAATTAAAAGGCAAATAAAGGTGAGAGAAAAGAGAAGATGTTGTCCGAGAGTACCACGTTAGTATTGTTATTGAGACTATAAGCCTCTGTTTGGTTAGGCTTTTAAAAATACTCTTTAAATTTTTATTTTTTTAAATTTTGTTTGGTACATGTTTTTTAAAATCTCATATCACACTTTCCAAAATCAAATTCACTTTACTTTCTCTCCCATAAAACTTTAAAAAAATTTAAAACACAATAACTTTAAATTCAAAAATCAGAATTAGATAAAATATATATATTTGAAACCTACTCATTGAGATTGATAAAATATGATCCATTGTAACTATTTTATGAATTTGTTTCATAATTGTTTTTCATGTGTTTTACTTTCTCTCATAAGTTTTAGTTTTTCGTACCAAATACAAATCAAATTTAAAAATCTTCTTTCCAAAGCTTAACGTCAAAATAAATTTTAAAATTTTAACTTAAAATGCCAACCAAACAAGCCTTAAATCTCATGTTGAGAAATTGAATCCTCTCAACGCAATATATAAGAATAAAGCACTACTCCATCTAGTGCCAATTTCTTTTGTGTTAAATGGTTTGAACTCCAATAGCAATACTCCCATGCGAGTGTCCCATGTCTAGTAGGTTACAAATCAAAAGTCATGAAAAGAATGTTCTTATACAATATTAAACCGTGCTCAAAAGAAAATATAACTATATCGATATATGTATATATATTGACATGGAAAATTTTTGGTGTGGACTGATCCGTCCGAATCTAGGTCGAGCCTTTTAGAGATATTTTTTATTCACTAAAAAGAAATTCCCATGCGACGAAAAAACGTCACCGAAATTGTGGTCCTTATGGTCAAGATCCATACCAGAAATATACTATATATTTAGGCCAGTCGGCCCATCATATATTTATTTTGGAAAATAATGAGCTAACGAACCGTGAGTTTTAACAAAACTCACACACAATTATATTTAGGCCAGTCGGCAAAACAACTTTTCAAATTAAATTTTCAATAATTACATTATTTGCCCCATCTTTGGATTATTTATTTACATTTTAGCCCATGTATAAAATATTGTAATTTCCACTTTAGAAAAAATCTTAAGTAACTATGTTTATGTTATGATTGCAATTGAATGTTAATTAGTTTTCATCGAAGAACAGATTGGACACAATAACGTATTTATGATGTTTGTTGACGAAATTTATAGTCTTGTCACGAAATGGCATTTCCTTAATGTACCCCAAAATTTTAGTGATGCAAGAACCTTTAGTGGTCAAAACATTTTGTGATACAAATTATTTTTTTGCAAGTAGAAACTTTTAGTGACATAATTTTTGTGATCACTTTATGACGAAATCTTTTAAAATTAATGACAAAAAATTAATTTAGAATTTTTTCGCATCGAAATGCCAGTTGCTTGACATGATTGCCCTACTTATATAAAATTGAAATAATAAAAATAAAAAGTACTTTAAAGTTTTTTTTTTTGGAGACATATTATGAATTCAAAATATTTCTAAGTGGTTTTCATAAGTACAAGAAAGTTGTTATACCTTCAAAAGATAACGTTTTTGAGCAAGAATCCTTTTTTAATTTGGATGCATACTCCTTTCTGGTGATCTCTTGACTCTCTTCAAATTGTGTCTATGAGTTGAAAAACTTACGAATACGATGAGACTAGTAAGTCTGTTAATAGTTAACCCTAAACGAATTTAGATGACCCGTTAAATTTTTTTAAAATGCGACTAAAATGTCACGATTATGACTATTTATCCCTATTTTTTTTAACAATTTTATTTCTTCATCCATCTTGTTTCGAGTACTGAACAAGTTAATGTGGATTGTATATATTGTTGGTTTAATTACTATGATGAATTAGATGTTTAATAGTTTAGGGGATCTTTTTATAAAATATAAATAATTTTTTTATTTATTTGTCCTTGTGAAATGGAACCTCCCAATATAATATATAATAATGAGGGACTATTTTTTTCATTGTCAATTGATTTTGAGTTGAATATTCCAAATTATATTATAGTATAAGAGGGAACGCTATACACCATGTCAAGCCCAGCAGCCCTGTTGAGACTATAATTAATCCTACATCGAAAAATTGGATCCTTCTAAAATAATATATAAAAATGAGGGATTACTCCTCCTATTGCTAATTAGGTTTGAGTAGAATGCTCCCAAGTCTAATATTATTTTTGAATTAGTTTTTCAAACTTGTTTTCAAAGACTCCTTTTTGACTAAATTTGTGTCCGTAAGTCAACTAGCAGTGCTAATTTATTTTTATATTTTACCCCTGGCCAACCTTGCAAGAGCAATGAAATTCAACTGGAATTATTCTTAATCATGCATGGGAGAATACTTATATATATATTTATTTTATTTTATTCTTTTTGACATTTTCTCTTTGAGAAGCATATATATATATATATATATCAAAATTGCATATTCATCGCATATTCATGAAAAACTATGTTGTACTATTATAAAGCAAATGGAGATGCCTTAGTTTTTTTTTTTTTTAAAAAAAATTAAGGGAGGTCTAAGTCTCTCCCTTAATCCTACAAATAAAGAAAAACCCTCCCCTCCCACCCCATGAGTCGAACCCTTGACCTCAAGGCAAGGGTGGAGGTTGCCTACCACTAGGCCAACCCCTCTCCTCATGACTAAACAAATGGAGATGCCTTAGTTAGTATCACAGGACTAGGTATGAATGGCTCAAAGAAATACTAAACAAACACTAAGCAATAGATATTGAAGCCAATTATAAATATAATCCACTCTAACTTACATTAAAATATATATATATATATATAAGAAGGATCTAAAGAGGACCATTCATTTGATCCTTAAACGCGGACCAATTATTTTGAGATCTTTCCCCTATATATATATCTAAACAACTAAGTAAAATTAAAGTGGCCTTATTGTTGTTGGAAAGTACCATATAAGAAAATTTCCCATATGGACCGGACCTTTAAGAACATTTTTTCATTTTTAAAAATCAGACCTAACAAAACTAAAGGTTAAAAGATAAGACGATACGAATTGACACGAAGTTATAAGTTAATGGGTGGACCCTTAACAAATTCCGGTGGTTATCAGGTTCTCTCTTCAAACAAAAAATGGTAATAAAATAGTTATGGGTTGACCCTTAATGAAATTGGGTGACCCGTTAGACCCTTTAAACTTTTTAAATATTTAAATAAAAAGAAAAAATTAATTTGCTAGATATTTAATACAAATTTATAATTTATAAATATTCATTCCTAATTTTATTCATTTTATTTTAGTTCTTAAAACATCATGTTTCTAGTACAAATTTCTTTAGAATTATAATGTTTATGTCCCTGCTATTAGACTTATTTAGATTTTACATCATGAAGTTTGACCAAATTATTAATTAATCCATGAAATTTTGTTTTCGCCAATCTCATCCATAAAATTTGATCCCATCATCACTTTAGTTCAAAATCCATCTCTTTCCATTCGTTTGCTAGGCCGAAAATAGCAGGTGTCACTTGATTTTTAGGTGACATTAATTGCACGTGACATTTTCTGTCCATGAAGTAGACCGCGTCTTGGATATCTTACTAAAGTGATAATGTAGATGGAGATATAATGTAGATGGAGATATAAATAACCGGATAATTTATACTGAATATTTTAGTTATTCCATAAAGTGAAAATAAATTTACCAACAATTATTCAAAAATATTAGGAGTTAATATATTAAAAAATAATATAATAGGTTCCATGCGAGAATAAGATTATCATACCATATGAAAGACACTAAAAATAAGTAATCAACAGAACCTAAAGGCTTGTATTCATGTATTTTTAATAATTACCATAACTATGATAAAAAAAAATAAAAATTCAAAAGAAACATGGATGTTCCAAGTTCAAGTTTTACTGTAGTACTACTGACTTTTTATTATTATTATTATTATTAGGGAAAAAATAATCTCATTGAATTTATATGATATGATATTGTATTCTTTATTTCGCTAAATGGATGGACAATCTTAAAATATGGTCATATAGTAAAGTGTTAACTGATAGCAATTGGTTTATTTTACTAAATTAATCAATTTTAGATAATGAAGTTTTAGCCGGTAATAACCTATTTATTTCACTAAATCGTCAATTATAGATATATTTAATTCACTTAGTGTAAAATATATTTAGTAGGGAGTTGGAAATATATATAAAAATTGTAATTTTATAAATAAATATTTAAATTAATTGATAGAGTTACACTAAGAATTTTTGTAGGTTTTAAACACAATCATATTTACTGTGAATTAAACAGAAATCCATCATTATCGTTTATATTACAAATATACCATCATTAAATTAAAATATAAACATTCATATTAAATTTTGGCCACTAGTTAGGAACATAAAGAGTTAGGATGCACCTGATTTATTAATTGATAAATGTTATCTTTAATTAAAATAACAAAAAAAATTTAATTTTCGTTCTTTCTAGTTTAAAGTGCAAACAATCCTTTTGAACTTTACATTTGTTGCAAGAAACTCCCCTGAACTATTCTTTTGAGCAAAAGATAACCCTATATTATGCACGGCTACGTTGCGAAAATCCCATGTGCTTCACTAAAATCATCATTTTATTAATGATTTAGCCGCTAATGGCGCCCTTTGTACCTAGGCTGTTGTTGTAAATTTATATATTACCATTTTTACTGAAATTATTACTTGTATCAGAAAAAAAAAAATAAAAAAAAATTGGACAAGAGGTATATTTTTCCATCAAACATAAATTTCAAGAGGCTTTCCTGCACTTTATCCAATTTCTTGAAATTCTTGAGAGGCTAATTTGACTTCCAAATGGTGATGTCTCTTCGACACCAACTAAATATATATTCAATACTATCTTTATGTTAATTAAATTGAGAATATTCAATGTGTAATTACACCTAACTTAATACAAAATAGTTTAAAACTACATTTTGTTTAAAGGGAGGAATGAAATTAATGATTAGCATTAATTTAATTGTTATCCATCATTTCCGCTGAAATTTGGAAACTACGGGACAAAAATGTAACTATCATCAACTACCAAATTTCTTTAATTTCAAGAAGTTTACGTACATGTGTGGAAGTATATTGACCGAGTGTATTCACATGCATAACTTTTTGCTTGTATTTTAGTTTGTGCATAATGAATATAGAAACATCTCGTTAAAATTTTAATTTTCCTTGAACTAAGTTGATTCATTCTCTAATTGAAGTGTTAATTAAGAGGTTGTGCAGGAATTATTATTTGTGCTCAAAGGCTATAATTTGATTTATAAGATCGAATTATAGTTATTTTATACAATCAAAGGTTGAATCGACCTCCAAAACTCTCAATTGTGCACGCTTTTGAAAAAGCCTAGATTTATCTACACTTTACAACTTGGAAGTTTGACCAAATTTTCACTTTGATCCATGAAGTTTCATTTGCCAATCTCATCCATCTCATTGTCACTTTCGTACAAATTTCAACTTGCCATTGGTTTGTTGGACAGAAAATAACACATGTAAATTGCTAAATATAACCACAACAAAATGTTTTACATTGCATGTACAAGATAAGATAAGATGATTTTTAGCATAAAGTCCATTTTTATTGCAACTTGTCAACTTCTAAAGTAGAATGATGACTACATACAAAAGAAAAAAAATTAATTAAAAAAAATGAAGACCTTTTGTGTTCTTGGTATACATATCCTTAGAAAGAAAGAAAATTTCCATGCATAACAAACATGTTACTCACTTATTCTCTAAGGAGTTGCCGCCTTTGTGAATAATTTCAATATCATCTTGAATCAGTGGTAATGCTGAAGAATTAATGGCTTAGTAAAGCTTAGGAGGAGGGGGAGAATTGTAGTAATATGGAGGTGGTGGAGATGGTGATGGAGGGGGTGGCAACTTGTAGTAGTATGGTGGTGGCGGTTGATGCGCCGAAAATATTTCCGTGCTTAGGTACCCAAGTGCAGGTTGTCAAATTATAATACTTGGTAAGTCCAAGTGTCGAACCACAAGGATAGTCGGAAAGATGATGTGGTGATTACGAGTCCAAGGTTTTGTTAAGAGAATTTAATTGGTTGATTTTAATGATTGATTTTAGAGTCTTGCAATAAAAATTAAAATGACGTAATAATAGATGAGAAAAGGCTAAGGCATTATAGAATTCATTTGTTTTGCAAAGTTAAGTAAAATCAATCTCATTCAAAGTTCTCAATGCAATTCCTAAGTGTTGAATATTTTACCCATTTCTAAGCAAAAGGGTGTGGAGCAAAAGCAACCCATTCCCATATAAATGCCATATAAAGAAAGGGTGTAAGCAAATATCAACACAAGTGTATCTCTCATTTTTATCTTGTGACAAAGGGTGTGAAGCAAGTGCAACCCATTCCCATATAATATCAACCAAGATTCAAACTTAAAATACACAAAAAGAAAAGACATAAATTTAAACTAGGCATTTAAGAACTCATTGTTAGTTTCTCCTAGGCAAATGACTTGATTATGAAAATGGCCAACTACAAGGAATTTAGCTCGATAAATCATAACATTTCATTTGTCTAAGATTGGGAGGTCTAGGTGGAGGTCAAACCATCCTATATAGACTTATTTGATAAGTACAAATTGAATCCTTAAAATGATTAATGAAGTTGTTTATGACATAAATTTAAAAGATCCTCTTTGGCAACACTTTAACTAAGAAAATGATGAGTCTTAAAATCACATAAAGTGTAGAAAGCACTCAACATATCATTAAAGTATTTAAAGATTAAAATCTCAAATTTATGGTGTTTCTATGAATATTCAAAGACTAATCATGCTTGGCAATGAAAAGTATCTCATTCAATGAAAGAATGAACATAGGCTAGTAAGAAATACACAAGTGTATCATTTTCTCATTAATGCTTGAGATCTATGTATACAAGGCATACAAAGTCAAATCATCATATGAAAATTATCTTACTAGCTTATGAATGGTTGAAAAAAAAGGAGAAGATGAAGGATTCAAAAAGTATTTAACAATACTAACAATGGAATGATAATTGAACTTACATAATTAATGCATTGCAAACTTCATCTTTTAGCCTTAGCAAAGAAATTTACTCCATAATAAATGTAGAGACAAGAATTATAAAAGTGAACTCCATTTCTCTCTCTAGAAAATAAAACTATTACAAGCTCTCTATAAATTGAGAAATGAGAAGTAATAAAAGTCCTCCCTCCAAAACAACAATGAAGACTATAAATAGGGGAGATGTGTTGGATGCTAAAACATAAACAATGCTTTCTTTTATTTTTGGTGGAGAATTCCACTATCTTGGATGCTCTTTTTTCACATGGACAATTCCACTTTCTTTCTTTAATCACATGTACATGGAGACTTTCTTTCTTGGATGCTCTTTAATCACATGGAGACTTACTTTCTTGAATTTCTTTTGTCCATGGAAAATTCCACTATTGTATTAAATACAATATTTCTTGAAATCTAAAGACACCAAAATAAACACAAAATGTGCCTTTCCAAGCATTGTTAAATACAAAAGTGCTACGAGACTAATCGCAAAATAAGTTGGCAAACCGAGTAGTTTTAGAGAAATAAACGCGTCAAACAACTCCGAAAATGAGCGTATGAATGACAATATTAAGCGTTTATTAACCCCCCCCCCCCCCCCGACTTATCGCTTGCTAGTCCCTTAGCAAGCAAAATAAAAATAGCTATATATAATATCTGAAAAAATGCATTGATAAAATGCACTAAGCCATTTTAAAAAAACTCCCAAGTTCCCTTAGAAGACGAGGTTTGTCTCGTGAAGGTTTACAGTGATGATACCTACAAACATCAAAAGTTTAATCATGGTGAATGACGAGAATGATGATTTCAAAAGTTCAATTTGCAAAGCTTATGACATTATTATCACTATTTCTAGACTTGTGGGTTTTGAACGACTATCTAAATTGCTTATCTCCTTTAGAAACTTTACCCATACTTCCCTTTAATCACATGCTAAGCCTTATATTAGCAAAATTCTCATTTAAACATAAAGAGTATTGATCATTAGAGATGGAAGAGGAATTTCCTTCAAAAACGAAAGTTTCAAATTTTTGTCCATTTCTAAGCACTTTTCTTATATTTTCTTGGAATTTTTGCTAAATTAGTTCAAGGTGGTTTTCATCTCTATGGGGGGCAGCATACTCACTATATAAAATTTGACATTTTATGCTTATTTATTAAGCTTGAAGGAAGCTATTCACCTTTTCCCATATGGTAACCTTTACCTATCCATAATATTAGACAAAGAGACTTATGATTTAGTCAAGTGAAGCTTTAAGTCAATATTATGATTAAAAGTCATCCAAGTTTTTCAAAGTGCCATGCATTTGTCCTCTCTATTGGAGGATCTTTTCGCAAAAAACTTTCATCAATTTTGGACAAGAATTCCCTCTTCACAAAATAAAAATTACTCTAAGTGTTACGAAAGAATTTCTCTACTTAAAGCATTTACACATTTTAAGGAACGTTTCTAGGGTCATGAATCTAATTGAAGTAAAGCAAGGTAGATTATCACTCAAAATTCCATCTAGATCAAGGAATTCATGCCAATAGCTAATGAACCAATCATCATCAAATTTTTTCTTTTTTTTTTTCATCATTTTTCAAACTTTCAATTTTTTTTTAAGCTCTAAACACATGAAAAATTCCGAAATTGAAAAGCCATTAAAGTTTAAGTACATCACCCCCCAACTTAAAGAACGCATTGTCCTCAATGTGAAGAGAACGAGAAATTGGCAGTCTCCCATTTGGCTTTTCGATTTTCATGAGGTAAAAGAGAGCTATTTTCAAAGCAAAATTACTATATGTACACACTAACAAAAAAAAGGGGTTAGAATTAGATAAAACATAACATGCATGCATTATAACCACATTTCAATCCTCATATCATGTTTATCAAACCAAATCCAAAAAAGAAGGAAAGAAAATAAAGCAAAATTTTTTTTTGTTCTTTTTTTAAATTTTTTTTTGTTTTTTATAAAAGTAAAAATTATATACAAACAACACCTATGCTTGTTAGGTATAGGTCGGATCTTCAAGAGTGGTGGACTCCTCTTGAGGTGGGAATTCCAAAAATGGCTTAAGGCATTGTCCGTTCACTTTGAACACAAAGCCGGTTTTCAGATCCTCAACATTCACGGCCCCAAAAGGGAATACATGTCGAACAATGTATGGGCCGGTCCAACGTGATTTCAGCTTTCCCGGGAAGAGATGCAAACGCGTGTCATAAACTAGAACTTTGTGCCCGAGTTTGAATTCTTTTCTTAAAATAGATTTATCATGAAAAAATTTTGCACATTCTTTGCTTATGTAGACACCCCGATCCGTGACCCCTGCAAGAACCCTAACGACCTCCGAGAACTACTGTTTTTAGGTCCGGGACCCACCCGAGCACCCGAAACTACCCTTGGTGGGTTTGTTGGCCAACAAACATATTTTTTAGAGAGATTGTCGCACGACATATCACATTGTCGCGCGACAATCCCTGATATGTCGCGCGACAATCATGTCTTGTCGCGCGACAAACCCCTCTGCACCCGACCAACCACTTTCTGACACATCACAGTGTCAGAACCATCACTTCAGCCGTTTGTCGCGCGACAAACCCCTCTACACCCGACCAACCACTTTCTGACACATCACAGTGTCAGAATCCATCACTTCAGCCGTTTGTCGCGCGACAAAGAGATATGTCGCGCGACACTTGCCCTTTCTGGGGGAATGTCGCGCGACAATCTCTCCCGAGCACTATAAATAGGCCAACACCCCCAAGGGTTCTAGACGGCAACTTCTCGCCACAATTTCTATACTAAAATTCCTTATTCTCTCTCATATTTTCTAATCTTTAAGCCTTCTCCGGAAGCATCTGCGATAACATTTATTTCCGCAAGAGTCTCGGATCTAATCTTGGCACCCGAAGTGCCACCTTCTAGAGTCAGACCGCTGGAAATATTTCTAAGAGGAAAAGCTAATATTCGCCGGAGGTCTTCTCTGCCGTATTATATTTTCTCTCTCTTATTCTTTTATATATCGTCGGGAAGGTAACTAAAGTCTCTTCTAGTAATTAAATAAGATATTTGTATATTAGTTTTATTGTAGACTTGTTTAAAACTCGATTTTTCTAAGCGAAGTGGCGACATAGTTGTGGTAGATTCCTAACGCGCTCGAAAATCAGGTTTTCATTAGTTATTTTCAGAAAGCAGTAGAATATCAGTAAAAGCATCCAAGTTTTCCAACATAGAATAAACATATAAGACCACTAGAGACCGAAAGGGCGGAATGGGTGCTTAACACCTTCCCAAACCGTAATATAGTTCCCGAACCCTATAGAATCCTGGTTTCGTAGACAAGCGTGTAAAGAAAGGCTTATCTGTAGCCTTCCCTCTTACACAATCATTTTGTCCGTTTTCTCGTAAAACGTACTGGCGACTCTGAACGAACCCCCTTGCATCTAGAAATAGGATAGAGGGACTCCCGATATGAATTATCAACACGTAGAAGCAAATGGAACAACGGAATCCTTTCCGATGTTTCAGACTCCAAAACCAGGGATTGAGACCCGGGGGTCGCATTTGCGGATTCTCACAGTGGCGACTCTGCTGGGGACCGAGAGAACTAGGCTCTTATATGTGGACTTTTTGTTTAATAAATATGTTGATATGCATGCTTTTACTGCTTTCCCTACTTTCCCCCTAACGTGGCGCTTGGATTTTATTGTTGACTTGACCTAGAGGCGCAGTAGAGTCCATTCATTGACATAGACATATGTTTAGGATTTCCCCTTTCTGTTATATTTAATTGTAAAGAAATATCTTTTTAAAATAAAAATGGCATTTTCAAAATACACCTCGAAGATAAGATATTTGTAATTAAATCTTTCAAAAACTCTTGTTTTCACGCACATCACTATTCATGCATGGTTCTTACGAGTGTGATTTTTACCCCAAACCTCCGGAAGTATTATAAGTGAGTAGGGAGTTGGCTTGCTTGGGCCAACATAAACCGAAAGCATTTACTTCCACTCTCCTTGGCCAAGTACGCCCCCGAGGTATATCGAGTGACGAGAACACTCACGTACCCGGGAAGTATATCAAAAGATTCTTGCACGTACCCGCCCCTGGGGTATATCGCGAGGTCTTGCCAAATAGGAGGGAGCCTGAAGCCTTCACCTTGCATTACACCTGCGTTGCATATAAGAAGAGTCGAGATAGAACACTCTTATATTTTTATCAACCGTGAGGAGTTCGTACCACATAGGGCCTTGTCATGTATATCTCCCCCAGATATTGGCGAGTACGGCCGGAGGCTGACCAACCTCCGTCGTAGAAATTTACAACGAGATCAGCTCGTTGTGACTTTCCCCGGTACATCTCCCATGAAAAGCAACTCAAGAGGAGAGATATTCCCAATTTTCATAAAATCAAAAGATGAGTTTTTAAAATTCGGGATAAGTAGGGTAACCCAAGGAGCACTTTGCTGCCTACCCTAAACTCCCACCGGGAATTCACTCAAGTTGTTGTTGACGTGTCTTTATGAACACCCGAAACTTGGTTTTCATTGTTTTTCTTTCTCTGTGGTTTCTCTTGGCAGAAATGAATCACACCTTAGTCTTCCTTCATCTCCGCTATATCTACAGCCCTACGACTACAGTCTGGAAGGTTGGGCAGGAAGAGATTACACCGGTAGATTAGTTCGACCGAGCACTCCGACTATGTCGACTTCAAATCTGAATGACTCAGAGATCCGAGCAGTTGATCCGAATCTAGCAGAGGTACCGAGGGCTCCGCCTACCCTAGAAGAACTGCATCGCCTATTGATAACCGTCAGTAAGAATCTTGCAAGCCTCACTACAGAGCAACAGAGCACCCGAATTCGAATGGAAGAATTATCAGCCGAACGAACTGCGCCACCAGGGTTTGAACGACTACCACCGAATCGAGATCCGAATCAAGGGCAATCATCACAAGTACTCCCCCCAGTCCAAGGCACCAACCCACAGCAAACAGGTCCTATCCCAACAGGCCCCATTCAAACTGACCCCAATAACCAGAACCAATGGGCCCCGGACTCCGGCCCTACTTATCAGCAACAAGAACCACCCATCATCTGGCCGCAACCCCAAGTCCAACCAGGTCTCGACCTTCAGTACCCACAATGGCCACAAATCCCTGCACGACCTGTCTACCACCAGCCCTGGTAGCCCCTCCCAATGAATACCCAGATATAAATCAACTCCGGACAGTATATGCAGAATCAGCTATAGCTCGGGAACAGCCCGATGAAGTATCTAAAGAGAGTGAAGAAATGAAGAAACTAAAGGAACAGATGAGGGTCCTGCAGAAGGGAGTTTCCCTAATGAAAGGAGCAGACGAGGTTACTGATATGAATGCCTTCTCCCTCTACCCCGAGGCAAGACTACCACAGGGGTTCAAACTCCCATCTATCACCAAGTTTACTGGAACCACGCCCCCAAAAACACATCTGCAATCATATATCCGATCCATGCAAGTATCTGGCTGTGGAGAACCTGAGTTGGCCCAGGCATTTCATATGACTCTCACGGGGGCAGCCCTGAGATGGTTTTTTGATTTAGAGAGGCACCACACGAAAACTTGGGGGGATATCGTCAAGGAATTCATGGCTAAATACGGGTCCAATGAAGAGTTGGAGGTCACCCGTAAACACTTAGAGATGGCCAAACAGGGTGAGAAAGAGAGCTTCAGTGATTTTGTTACCCGTTGGAGAGAATTGGCATCCCAGATGTCCAAACGACCAGACGAAGAGGAGCAGTTAGAGATAATTCAGAAAAACTTCACTCCGGCTGTATTGACTTGTATGGGAAAGCACGTATTCCCACATTTTCGAGCACTATTAAGCATGGGATCCCAAGTAGAAGAAGAGTTGGCCAAGAAGGCAGAAACCGAAACGAGGAAAGCCTCATATACTGAAAAGAGCACGGCCACCCCCGTTGTAAACCAGTTAAGCTCTTATCCGTACCAACAAAACCCCTTTCAGCAGCAACAAACCCAATTAACGTGGCTTATACAAGCCGAAGCCTCCAATACATATCAACCCAATAAGAATAGAAAATTCAGTAACCTCCCCACAACCCTGACCAAAAGTCTTGAATTGCTACAGAATGCGGGCCTGGTTACCCCACTCAACCCTCGTCCTCCACCAAATCCCGTCCCTTCTTCTTGGAGGATGAACGAGAACTGTTTATACCACCAAGCTGTGGGCCATGACACAGATAGATGTTTAGCCCTCCGACACCGCATCCAAGATCTAATCGAAGAAGGAAAAATCCCCGCACTAGGCGGACCAAATATGGCCAACAACCCACTAAAGTGAGTTAGCATCGCTAAATGAGAAACGGTAGAAGGTCGTGTATCGTCATTATGGGGCCTTTAAAATCGAAAAGTGAAGACTTGGGGTATTTGTGAAGAACTATGTAGAGAAGTCGATAAGAGATCCGAGAGAAAAGTTCAGAACTGGGCCGTACATCGTTAAAGAAATCAACACAAGAAGAGCCATAATAGTCGCAGATGTAGATGGTCAGACGCTACATTCAAGAAATATTATTATTATTAAAGCAATAGCATGTATAATCCAGAACTACGTAAACCTGAGCCCCAACTCACTTTTGTTTATGAAGGAAATACCACGGGGAACGTAGGCAACCTGAGAAGTTACTTCAGGCCCGGTTTAATTATTATAAAAACCTTTTTGTTTCATAAAGAGAGCAGTGTTTTAAACTTCATAAGCAGTGGTTCAGAACACCAAACAGTCAGTACATTTGCTATCTAGCACCCCATCTTGGCCCCAGAAAGAAGCCACGTTGTATCCTCAGCCACCAGTGCAACTCGAGCTTCATTCATGCCTTAGAGGGCTCTGGGCCCACGAATTGAAACCATTGCATTTGATAAGGGGCGACAGCCAGATCTTCCTCCACTAATCGCCAGATTGAATGAATAATGTCAGACCGGAGGGGCTAAGAAAAGCCAAACCGTGCATAGTTGAATTACCAAGTCAGCCGTCCATGCCACATACACTCCACGGATAAAGAAGTATGGGGAGTGACAAGATTGAGTTCCGAGGGTACC
The DNA here is from genome assembly GCA_021464415.1 of Lonicera japonica. Lineage (NCBI taxonomy): Eukaryota > Viridiplantae > Streptophyta > Magnoliopsida > Dipsacales > Caprifoliaceae > Lonicera > Lonicera japonica. Next base: position 32,033,974 of record CM038463.1, on the reverse strand, counting down.
AAGGCATCTCGAGCTTTGATAGAAGAAAAGTCAACATTTGTGCAGTAAGAGGACTTTGTTTCAACAGAGATAAAAGAGTAAGTGTGGGGATGAAGGAAGGAAGATAGGTGTTTTTATCAGAGAAATCATGCACCCGTACTCATCGTTTGTCATGTTACAAACCTTGCTACAAATACATTTCTCCAACAGGAGGGTTCATTGCTGCCAAAGAAACCACTTTTTCGTTACTCACTTAGTTCCTTTCACTTTTGCAGGGGGCTGACGGTCATTTTTATGTCATTATAGGCCTATTTTACACTAGCATATTTTTCTTTACTCCGCATTGAACCTGAGGGTACTTTTATGCAAATATGTGTGAGAAACCTTAGGTACTTTTGTGTAAATATATGAGATATATAAATAAGAGGATATTTTCATTTATAAACCTGAGGGTACTTTAAGTGTACTTATGCTAGTTATATAATAAGAGGATAAAAGTATGTAACTTTCAAAACCTCAGGGTATTTTCGTGTAAGAATATAAGAGGGTAATTTTGTATGAAATAAATAAAACCTGAGGGTATTTTTATGAGAGATAAGATAAAAGATTAGGTTATTTTGTATGAAAATTATCTGAGGGTGAACTATGAGAATAAGAGGGTAATTTTTTAACCTGAGGCTACTTTTTATATAGTTATGCGAGTTATATGATACGAGAGTAATATTTTATAAACCTGAGGGTACTTTGGGATAATTACGAGAGTTATGGACCTACAGGGTAAAATTATGTAGTTTTCAAAACCTGAGGGTACTTTGGGTAGCTATGAGAGTTATAGGATTTTTCAGGGTAAATTATATATTTTTAACCTAAGTGCATACTTTATGAGAGTCCTTAAGGTTTGAAAGGTAAAAGTATGTAAGTTCCAAAAATCGGATATTACTATTGAGATGATTATGTGAATTAATTAATGTTTGTTTGAACATGCAGGAAACTGCAAATCATGATCAACAAAACAGCATGGAAAGTATTCATAGCCTGTAAGCAATACTTTTACATATCAAGTTATCGAACATGCTCAAACACCACTTCACTAATACATACATAACATACATTATCTTTCAATAGATCACCACACAAGCATGCACAATTTTAGCGCATACCATATCTTGGTAGCCCACACCGCGGTCACGATCTACCCTATCATCCTTGTCATTAGAATAGAGACTGCATCGAAGAACACCCTGAGCATCCAGATACGGGAAAACTCGAGAAATGAGAAGCTAGAGAGAGAATAAGAGAATGAGAAGAAAAGAGCCCGCTTGTGGGACAAAACCTACTCCATTGAACTGTCGCATGGCCAATCATATCTCAAACTTGGCATTTTTCAGTAAGGGAACTTCAAGGTGGTTTTTCTCGACTTTTATGCAGAAAAAACACACACTCGCACGATAATATCGAATGCAGAATTCTAAATCGTTTCTTTAAAATCGCGAGAGCAAACAGTCTATAAAGAAATCTCTGATCTCTGAAAAACTGAAATCAATGAGAATGAGAAAATATCAGATAAGACGGGAATAGAAAAAATTGAAAGAGTAGAAAAGAGGAAAATCCCGCATGAGCGCCTAGAGCGAGCGAGAGAAACAGAATTGTGTAGAGTGGCAGGGAGAGCCACACCAAGAGTGACAGCTAGGCCAAACCGGCTCAGGGCTTCGTCTTGGGTGAGTAAGGCTCCTGATCACGCCAAACGGAAAAAGAAGCTCCTGACCAAAAACAGAAAAGGCAGGAAAAGCTTCCCCGAACAAGGGAGAAATAAGGACATCGAAAAACAGAAAACGATGTGGGCCTGCAAAAATGCCTCAAAGATTGGCCAAATGAATATCAAAGAGATCAGAGACTCCTTCAAAACAGATTTCCTTCTCAGCTTGATGAAATCAGAAACGACTTAGAAACAAGCAAACGGTTGAACCATTGCTACGCACGAAGTACAAGAATTGAGAAATCCATCATGAAAACTCCTCTTTCGGAATAAAATAACTTACAAAACAAAGTTTTCAAAATTTCCCAGAGAAAGCAAAACTTTTAGAATGGGTATATAAACTCCCAAATGAGCTCTTTTCTCCTCTAGAGACCTCTCTCTTTAGCTTCTCATCAGTTGCCACTATAGAGAACCAAGCCTCTTTTCGAGGCACCCACGCAAACACAAGCCCTCTTTTCGAGGCACCCACGCAAACACAAGCCCTCTTCTCGAGGCACTTATGCACACGAAGCCCTCTTCTCGAGGCACCCACACATCGAAAGTCCTTTCCGGAGGCATCCATTCACATAAGCCCTTTCTACAGGCAAAACATCATTCACAAGTCCTTTCTACAGGCACAAGCCCTCTCCGGAGGCAATCCATTCACATAAGCCCTCTGTGGAGGCAAATCAATCACTAAGCCCTTTTTAGGCGAAAGTCCTTTCCGGAGGCATCCATTCACATAAGCCCTTTCTACAGGCAAAACATCACTCACAAGTCCTTTCTACAGGCACAAGCCCTCTTCGGAGGCAATCCATTCACATAAGCCCTCTACGGAGGCAATCCAATCACTAAGCCCTTTTTAGGCGAAAGTCCTTTCCGGAGGCATCCATTCACATAAGCCCTTTCTACAGGCAAAACATCATTCACAAGTCCTTTCTACAGGCACAAGCCCTCTCCGGAGGCAATCCATTCATATAAGCCCTCTGCGGAGGCAAATCAATCACTAAGCCCTTTTTAGGCGAAAGTCCTTTCCGGAGGCATCCATTCACATAAGCCCTTTCTACAGGCAAAACATCATTCACAAGTCCTTTCTACAGGCACAAGCCCTCTCCGGAGGCAATCCATTCACATAAGCCCTCTCCGGAGGCAAACCAATCACTAAGCCCTTTTTAGGCGAAAGTCCTTTCCGGAGGCATCCATTCACAAAGCCCTCTCTGGAGGCAAAACACCAACACAAGCCCTCTCCGGAGGCAAATCACCAACACAAGCCCTCGCCAGAGGCAAAATTACTCACGAAAAGCCCTCCCAGAGGCAATTTTGTTTCTTTTCTTACAGATCAAAAGCCCTCCCAGAGAGGCACAGTGTAGCAATGGTAGTCCTCCCACCTGAGGCGAAGCCCTCCCAGAGAGGCACAGTGCAGCAACGGTAGTCCTCCCACCTGAGGCGAAGCCCTCCCAGAGAGGCACAGTGCAGCAACGGTAGTCCTCCCATCTGAGGCAAGTGGAGCAAGTCAAAGCCCTCGAGAGAGGCAATGAGGTAACAAAAGCCCTCTTCGGAGGCAAAACCAAACATAAGCCCTCTCCGGAGGCATTCACAAACACTTCTGCATGCGTACACTCTCTTAGGGTTCTTGCGGGAGCCACAAATCGAAGTATCTTCCAGTCGCCTCAATTCCTTGCAAGCAAGGAGATTGAGTCGAGAGGGTCTGTAGACACCCCGATCCGTGACCCCCGCAAGAACCCTAACGACCTCCGAGAACTACTGTTTTTAGGTCCGGGACCCACCCGAGCACCCGAAACTACCCTTGGTGGGTTTGTTGGCCAACAAACATATTTTTTAGAGAGATTGTCGCACGACATATCACATTGTCGCGCGACAATCCCTGATATGTCGCGCGACAATCATGTCTTGTCGCGCGACAAACCCCTCTGCACCCGACCAACCACTTTCTGACATATCACAGTGTCAGAACCATCACTTCAGCCGTTTGTCGCGCGACAAACCCCTCTACACCCGACCAACCACTTTCTGACACATCACAGTGTCAGAATCCATCACTTCAGCCGTTTGTCGCGCGACAAAGAGATATGTCGCGCGACACTTGCCCTTTCTGGGGGAATGTCGCGCGACAATCTCTCCCGAGCACTATAAATAGGCCAACACCCCCAAGGGTTCTAGACGGCAACTTCTCGCCACAATTTCTATACTAAAATTCCTTATTCTCTCTCATATTTTCTAATCTTTAAGCCTTCTCCGGAAGCATCTGCGATAACATTTATTTCCGCAAGAGTCTCGGATCTAATCTTGGCACCCGAAGTGCCACCTTCTAGAGTCAGACCGCTGGAAATATTTCTAAGAGGAAAAGCTAATATTCGCCGGAGGTCTTCTCTGCCGTATTATATTTTCTCTCTCTTATTCTTTTATATATCGTCGGGAAGGTAACTAAAGTCTCTTCTAGTAATTAAATAAGATATTTGTATATTAGTTTTATTGTAGACTTGTTTAAAACTCGATTTTTCTAAGCGAAGTGGCGACATAGTTGTGGTAGATTCCTAACGCGCTCGAAAATCAAGTTTTCATTAGTTATTTCCAGAAAGCAGTAGAATATCAGTAAAAGCATCCAAGTTTTCCAACATAGAATAAACATATAAGACCACTAGAGACCGAAAGGGCGGAATGGGTGCTTAACACCTTCCCAAACCGTAATATAGTTCCCGAACCCTATAGAATCCTGGTTTCGTAGACAAGCGTGTAAAGAAAGGCTTATCTGTAGCCTTCCCTCTTACACAATCATTTTGTCCGTTTTCTCGTAAAACGTACTGGCGACTCTGAACGAACCCCCTTGCATCTAGAAATAGGATAGAGGGACTCCCGATATGAATTATCAACACGTAGAAGCAAATGGAACAACGGAATCCTTTCCGATGTTTCAGACTCCAAAACCAGGGATTGAGACCCGGGGGTCGCATTTGCGGATTCTCACAGCTTATCTTAGCATTTTGGTATGCATCCCTCCTTAATTCCTCCAACTCCTCAAGTTGCAACTTTCGGTTGCTTTCGGCTTTTTCCAAATTAAAGTTCATCATTTTAATTGCCCAAAATGATTTATGTTCCAATTCAACGGGCAAGTGACAAGGCTTGCCATACACAATGCGATATGGAGACATCCTGAGAGTTGTTTTAAAAGCGGTTCGGTATGCCCAAAGAGTATCGTTTAGTCGTATTGACCAATCTTTGCGATTCGGATTTACCGTTTTTTCTAAAATTTGTTTTATCTCTCGGTTAGCAAGCTCGGCTTGTCCGTTTGTTTGAGGGTGATAAGCGAGGGAGACCTTATGGTTCACACCATATTTTTACATTAATGATTCAAAGGGTTTGTTGCAAAAATGTGAGCCTCCATCACTTATAATTGCCTTTTGGGTGCCAAATCTTGCAAGAATGTTATCTTTTAAAAATCGAATTACAACTTTGTGATCATTTGTTTTGCAAGCTATGGCTTCCACCCATTTGGAAACATAATCAACCGCAAGAAGAATATAGAGATTACCAAAAGAGGATGGGAATGGTCCCATGAAATCAATGCCCCAACAATCAAAAATTTCAACTACGAGGATCGGGTTGAGAGGCATCATGCTTTTTCTTGTAATTCCTCCTAACATTTGGCATCTCGGGCAAGCTTTGCAAAAGGCGTAGGCGTCTTTGAACATCGTTGGCCAATAAAAGCCACATTGTAGAATCTTGACGGCCGTCTTCTTGGCCGAGAAATGCCCACCACAGGCTTCATTGTGGCAAGAGCTTAAAACCCTTTCGAACTCATCATTGGGAATGCATCGTCGAATGATTTGATCCGCCCCATACTTGAACAAGTACGGATCATCCCAATAAAAGCGGTTGACTTCGGACAAGAATTTTCTTCGATCTTGAGCACTCCAAGGACTTGGCATTTTTCCGGTGACGAGATAGTTCATGATATCGGCGTACCATGGCAAACTTGAGATTGCAAATAGTTGCTCATCTGGAAAAGAGTCTTTGATAGCACTCTCTTCAATGTGGTCGGTGAATGACAGGCGAGATAAATGGTCCGCCACCACATTTTCGACACCCTTCTTATCCTTTATAAAAAGATTGAATTCTTGTATGAGAAGAATCCATCTTAGAAGCCTTGGCTTTGCATCTTTCTTTGTGAAAAGATACTTGAGGGCCGCATGATCGGTGAAAATGACAATAGGTGACCCAATGAGGTAGGACCAAAATTTGTCGAGGGCAAAGACAATAGCCAAGAGTTCTTTCTCGGTGGTGGTGTAATTCATTTGAGCCTCATTGAGAGTTCGGCTCGCATAGTAAATGACCCCGGGCTTTTTGTCCTTTCTTTGGCCGAGGACCGCCCCCACGGCGTAATCGCTTGCGTCGCACATAAGCTCAAAAGGAAGACTCCAATCGGGGGTTTGCATGATGGGTGCGGTAGTGAGCATGTGCTTGAGTTTTACAAAGGCTTCTTCACATTCCTTGGTCCATTCAAATGGGGCATCTTTCAAGAGCAACTTACACATGGGTTTAGCAATCGTGCTAAAATTTTGAATGAACCTTCGGTAGAATCCGGCATGCCCAAAAAATGAGCGAACATCCTTGATTGACTTGGGGGTGGGGAGCTTTGAGATAAGCTCGATCTTTGCCTTGTCTACTTCAATGCCATTCCCCGATACAACATGGCCCAATACAATGCCCTTTGTCACCATGAAGTGGCATTTCTCCCAATTGAGGATGAGTTGCTTCTCGATACATCTTGCTAACACATGTTCAACATTGAGCAAACAATTATTGAACGACTTACCGTAAACGGTAAAATCGTCCATAAAAACCTCTAGAGTTTTCTCTACCATATCGCTAAAAATGCTCAACATACATCTTTGAAAAGTGGCCGGTGCATTGCACAAACCAAAAGGCATTTTTCGATAAGCAAAAGTACCAAACGGACATGTGAAGGTTGTTTTTTCTTGGTCCTCAAGATCAATTTCGATTTGGTTAGACCCAGAAAATCCGTCTAAAAAAGAATAGAACTCATGACCCGCCACTCTTTCAAGTGTTTGATCTAAAAATGGAAGAGGAAAATGGTCCTTTCTAGTGACTTCATTTAACTTACGGTAGTCTATGCACATTCGCCACCCGGTGGTGACTCTTTGGGGTATCAACTCATTATTTTCATTCTTTACTACCGTAAGCCCGGATTTTTTAGGTACAACTTGGGTCAGACTTACCCATTTGCTATCCGAAATTGGATAGATGATCTTGGCATTAAGCAATTTCAACACCTCGATTCTTACTACTTCTTACATGTGAGGATTTAACCGGCGTTGAAATTGTCTTGATGGCTTCGCACCTTCCTCCAAGTAAATTTTGTGTGTGCAAATCAATGGACTAATTCCTTGGAGGTCGGCCAATTTCCACCCTAAAGCTTTTCGATACTTACTTAGCATACTTACCAACCGTTCTTCTTGATCCTTTGAGAGTTCGGAAGAAATTACCACGGGGTAAGTTTCAAAAGCACCTAGGAAAGCGTACTTCAAATTGCTAGGAAGAGGCTTGAGTTCCATCTTTCCTTCAAGATTTGGTGGTTCCTCTTGTGCATTTTCTTCATTCTTCAAGAGTTATTCCTTGTTCCTATCATCCAAAGAAAACACATGCACACATTCCTCGGGATCATTGGGAGTGGTTAGCAAATCTTCCAATGATTCCGATTCATAAGTGAAAGAAAAATGGTCTTGTACTAGTGACTCTATCATGTTTACATGTTCAATTTCATCATCAAAATCATCTTGTTTGTTACTTATTGAAAACACATTGAGCTCAAGAATCATATTTCCAAAGGCCAATTTTACAATCCCATTCTTGCAATTGATGATAGCATTTGATGTTGCAAGAAAGGGTCTTCCCAAAATTACGGGAATCTCATTTCCGGGATTGGATACCGGTTGCATGTCAAGAACTATGAAATTCACAGGAAAATAGAATTTATCAATTTGAATTAGCACATCCTCTACAATTCCCCTTGGAATCTTGACCGATCGATCCGCCAATTGGATCGTGACTTTCGTGGGTTTCAACTCTCCTAAACCCAATTGTTGGTAGAACGAAAATGGCAAAACATTAACACTCGCCCCTAGATCAAGCAATGCATTTTTGATTCTAAAGTTGCCAATCAAACAAGAAATGGTGGGGCAACCGGGATCTTTGAATTTTGGAATTCGAGTGCCTTGCATTATTGAACTCACTTGTTCCGCCATAAATGCCTTCTTTTTAACATTCAATCGCCTCTTAGTGGTGCATAAATCTTTTAAAAATTTTGCATAAGAAGGAATTTGTTTCACCGCATCAAGCAATGGAATGTTAATTTTCACTTGTTTGAACACATCAAGAACTTCGGCATTTCGATTTTCCTTAGGAGGTTGATTTAACCTTTCGGGAAAAAGGGACTTTGATACTATTCTTGATTTTCTCTAAATCCTCTTTTCCAACTTTCTCTTCTTCCCTCATTCTCTCTTCTAAAGTGATATCCTCAACTTGACTTGACTCGGCATGTCCACCGGCTTTTTGGCCTTAGGAACTATAGTTTTGTCAATCTCTTTCCCACTCCTAAGGATGGTAATGGATTTTAACTCCTCTACATTCCCACTTGACTCCCCTTCAACTATCATGGGTTGCCCTCTAGGATTAGCTATTGGTTGGGCCGGAAACTTTCCTTTTTCTTGGGTTGCTAATGCGGTGGTGAGTTTGGACATTTGAGTTTTCAAATCACTAACATCTCTATTGGTTTTGTCTACAAACTGCCGCAAAAGAGTCTCCAAATTTGAATTTGGGTTTGGGTTTGCTTGACCAAAAGAGTTGTTTTGGGGTGGAGGTGGTCTTGATTGGTAGGAATTTGCATTCGAATTTTGATGAGCATTTTGATTTCCCCCCCAACTAAAATTAGGATGGTTCTGCCACCCTTCATTGTACCTTTGAGAAAATGGATCATTGTGTGGCCTAGAATATGAGTTCAGAGCATTGACTTGTGAGGGACTTTGAAGGACCTCTTTGAAGGCCAGAATTGTGTGACACTCCTCCGTGGAATGCCCCACCTTCTTACAAATGACACACAATTGACTTGATGACACTACATTGACATCTCTAAGCTTGTTTGTCTCTAAGGCCTCTACCTTCTTAGACAATTGAAACAACCTTACCCCCATGTCATCATCATTGGATATTTGGTACAACCCACCCTTTCCCAGAGGTTTGGCCTTAGGTTCCTCGGTATAGGTGTTCCAATTTTGGGCACCTTCCGCCAATTCATCAAAATACAACAAGGCCTCCTCGGGACTTTTACTCAAAAATTGACCATTACACATGGTCTCTACAAATGTACGCATTTTGGGAGTAAGAGATTCGTAAAAATAGCTTACAAGGCTCCATGTTTCGTGGCCATGGTGAGGACATGCGTTTAAAAGTTCCTTGTATCTTTCCCAACACTTGTAAAAACTTTCATTTTCTTTTGGCGAAAAATTGGATATTGCCCTTCTCAAAGCGTTGGTCCGATGGACGGGAAAGAATTTTTTCAAAAACTCCGATTGAAGTACTTGCCAAGATCGAATAGATTGCGGTCTTAGAGCATTCAACCATATTTTTCCTTTATCTTTTAAGGAGAAAGGAAAAAAGTTTTAAGCGCATTACTTCCTCATTGGTGTTTGCCTCACGAAACGTGGAGCAAACTTCCTCGAAATGTTTCAAATGTAAGTACGGATTTTCGTGCTTAAGTACCCAAGTGCAGGTTGTCAAGTTATAATACTTAGTAAGTCCAAGTGTCGAACCACAAGGATAGTCGGAAAGACGATGTGGTGATTACGAGTCCAAGGTTTTGTTAAGAGAATTTAATTGGTTGATTTTAATGATTGATTTTAAAGTCTTGCAATAAAAATTAAAATGACGTAATAATAGATGAGAAAAGGCTAAGGCATTATAGAATTCATTTGTTTTGCAAAGTTAAGTAAAATCAATCTCATTCAAAGTTCTCAATGCAATTCCTAAGTGTTGAATATTTTACCCATTTCTAAGCAAAAGGGTGTGAAGCAAAAGCAACCCATTCCCATATAAATGCCATATAAAGAAATGGTGTAAGCAAATATCAACACAAGTGTATCTCTCATTTTTATCTTGTGACAAAGGGTGTGAAGCAAGTGCAACCCATTCCCATATAATATCAACCAAGATTCAAACTTAAAATACACAAAAAGAAAAGACATAAATTTAAACTAGGCATTTAAGAACTCATTGTTAGTTTCTCCTAGGCAAATGACTTGATTATGAAAATGGCCAACTACAAGGAATTTAGCTCGATAAATCATAACATTTCATTTGTCTAAGATTGGGAGGTCTAGGTGGAGGTCAAACCATCCTATATAGACTTATTTGATAAGTACAAATTGAATCCTTAAAATGATTAATGAAGTTGTTTATGACATAAATTTAAAAGATCCTCTTTGGCAACACTTTAACTAAGAAAATGATGAGTCTTAAAATCACATAAAGTGTAGAAAGCACTCAACATATCATTAAAGTATTTAAAGATTAAAATCTCAAATTTATGGTGTTTCTATGAATATTCAAAGACTAATCATGCTTGGCAATGAAAAGTATCTCATTCAATGAAAGAATGAACATAGGCTAGTAAGAAATACACAAGTGTATCATTTTCTCATTAATGCTTGAGATCTATGTATACAAGGCATACAAAGTCAAATCATCATATGAAAATTATCTTACTAGCTTATGAATGGTTGAAAAAAAAGAGAAGATGAAGGATTCAAAAAGTATTTAACAATACTAACAATGGAATGAGAATTGAACTTACATAATTAATGCATTGCAAACTTCATCTTTTAGCCTTAGCAAAGAAATTTACTCCATAATAAATGTAGAGACAAGAATTATAAAAGTGAACTCCATTTCTCTCTCTAGAAAATAAAACTATTACAAGCTCTCTATAAATTGAGAAATGAGAAGTAATAAAAGTCCTCCCTCCAAAACAACAATGAAGACTATAAATAGGGGAGATGTGTTGGATGCTAAAACATAAACAATGCTTTCTTTTATTTTTGGTGGAGAATTCCACTATCTTGGATGCTCTTTTTTCACATGGACAATTCCACTTTCTTTCTTTAATCACATGGACATGGAGACTTTCTTTCTTGGATGCTCTTTAATCACATGGAGACTTACTTTCTTGAATTTCTTTTGTCCATGGAAAATTCCACTATTGTATTAAATACAATATTTCTTGAAATCTAAAGACACCAAAATAAACACAAAATGTGCCTTTCCAAGCATTGTTAAATACAAAAGTGCTACGAGACTAATCGCAAAATAAGTTGGCAAACTGAGTAGTTTTAGAGAAATAAACGAGTCAAACAACTCCGAAAATGAGCGTATGAATGACAATATTAAGCGTTTATCAGCAGTGATGGAGAAGGAGGCGGTGGTGACTTATAATAGTAGGGTGGAGGTGGTGAACGGGAAGGTGGTGGTGATGCGGATGGAGGAGGAGGTGACTTATAGATATAGGGAGGTGGAGGTGACGGAGATGGTGGAGGCGGGGATTTGTACACATAAGGAGGTGGGGGTGATGGAGACGGTGGTGGTGGTGGTGGTGGAGATTTATACACATAAGGAGGAGGAGGTGGTGGTGATTTGTAAATATATGGTGGTGGGGGTGATAGGGATGGTGGTGGTGGGGATTTATCGACATAAGGTGGGGGAGGTGATGGAGATGGTGGCGGTGGGGATTTATATATGTATGGAGGTGGCGGTGATGGGGATGGGGATGGTGGTGGTGGAGACTTGTATACATAAGGATGGGGAGGTGACGGAGACGGAGGTGGTGGGGATTTGTATATGTACGGTGGCGGCGGTGATGGGGATGGTGGTGGTGGAGACTTGTAGACATAAAGAGGGGGAGGTGATGGAGACGGAGGTGGTGGAGATTTGTATACGTATGGTGGCGGCGGTGATGCGGATGGTGGTGGTGGAGACTTGTAGACATAAGGTGGAGGTGGTGACGGAGATGGTGGTGGTGGGGATTTGTATATATATGGTGGTGGCGGTGATGGGGATGGTGGTGGTGGAGACTTGTAGACATAAGGCGGAGGTGGTGACAGAGATGGTGGTGGGGGGATTTGTATATATATGGTGGCGGTGGTGATGGGGATGGTGGTGGAGGAGACTTGTAGAGATAAGGAGGGGGAGGTGATGGGGAAGGTGGAGGAGGTGACTTGTAAACATAAGGGGGTGGAGGTGAGGGAGATGGAGGTGGTGGAGATTTGTACACATAAGGAGGTGGCGGTGGCGGTGACGGTGATCACTACACCAAAAACAGGAAATTGTGACTTTTGATCTCGTGAGATTTGTGACTGCTATTGACAGTCACAAGGTTTGTGACTGTTATTGGCAGTCACAATGATCAAATAGTTATAAATTTATTTATTTGTGACTGCTAGTGGCTGTCATAAATTTTAGTGTTGTTTGTGACTGTCATTGACAGTCACAATGCTTTTTGTTCTTGACTGTCACTTTTTATGACTATCAAAGTCGGTCACAAACTTTCAAAAAAATTACGTCTAAAACATGTGACTGTTCTGGGCTGTCATAAAGATTAAGCAAAACTACATAGTTTTGTTTTATATATATATACATCACAAAGAAGCCCTAGATGATATTCTCATTAATACTCTAGCCGTCCAACAACTCTCACTCTCATTGTCATCTCATTCTCACTCTCATTCAAACAACTCTCACACAAGTCGAAGCTATGGTTTGCTGGGGTTAGGATCTTGTTTGAAGATTCAAACTCAATGCACACAAGTGGGGTTAGATTATGATGACTGGAGGCAAGTTGATCAAGCCATAAAGGATGACATGTGGGAAACACTCAAAGAAGAGTTTGACATCCCCCTTGATAGAAAAGATGATATTTTAAAAGATATGGATGTACAATTGAAAACCTGGCGATGGAACACCCGAAACAAGTACTTAAAGGATCTAGATGCTACCGCAATAATGGCTTTGAAGGACCACCCACCCCCAAAAAAGAAAATTCGGACCGGTCAATGGAACACCTTCATTGAACGGGAAGCATCCGAAAAAAAACTTCAACAAAGAGAGGTTCTTAAGTCAAACAGGTCTAATAAGAACGATGTCCACTGTCTTGGAAGGACGTCATATGCCAAGAAATTTAATGAGATGGTATATACAATTGTAATTTTTAATATAAATATCTATATTCACCGTTCTTCTAATCATTATAAGGTTTATACAGAAAACGAAGGATCCAGAAAGGCGATCTCCTACACGTTCCGCGGTGTACTTAGAGTCAAGAAAACAACAAAAAACTGGGGAAATACATCCAAAAGTTGCTGAAGCATGTGTAAGTTTTGAAATATAATATTCAAAGTCGTATTATATTTAATTTATTCAAACTTTAACATCTTATGCTTTTTTATAGAAAAAGGTCAAGGAGTTAAGTAGTGGGGAAGACTCAACAATCCAGGTCTCTATTGAAGATGATGCACTGACGAAGTATTTTGGAAAGGATAGCAGAGGAAGGACCCGTGGTGTAGGTGCAGTTTCTAAGAGTAAAATGAAGGCTATTTTGCCAATTAAATCGAACATTGATAAAGTTCTTTATAGCAATCAAAACTTGGAGAAAGTGGTTTATGGCATGCAGTCTCAAATTAGTAGCCTTGTAGAAGCGTTTAACAAGTCTCAAAAGTTCCCATCGCCACTTCCTTCGCCACAGTTTTCTTTGCCGCCACAATTTTACTCACCACAATTTTCTCCACAACCAAATAATGGTATTGGCACACCCTCCACCTCTCCTTCAACATGTCCTTTAGTAACCCCAAGTCCAACACGTCCATCACAACCCACTCGTGTTCTTATTAAAGATGTCATGTCAACAAAAGTAATAGGGAAAGGAGATATAGTTCCAACACTTAAAGGCGAAAAAGTGCATGCCCACAACATTCAAGACCATGAAAGTAAAGTTAGTGTTATAAGTGTGGAGACGAATGAAGTTGAAACACGCTTATATCTTGGTTCTCAAGGGTGTGCAACGACCATTGGGGAAGTTGTAGGTGGCTACGTGGTGTGGCCTACATGCTTTCTTGAACAAATCTAATTAATATTTAACAAGCCCTATTATGCACTTAAGCTTAGATTGGTTATGTGTTAACTTTAATTAACTTGTAGTAAACTTTTGTGACTTTTACTTAAATTTGTGTTATGTACTTGAATTAATATTTAGTATTTTAGTTGTTAATGTGTGTTTGAATTAAGCTGTTAATTGCTTCTTCCTTTTTAGTTCTGAGTATGTGTTTGCATTTACTCATTTAGTGTGTGTTGAAGTTGAACTGTGAACTATTGTAGTGTTGCTGAAAATTGTGTGAATTTCTTGTGTATGTTGCTGGAAATTATGTGAAAATCTTGAAATTGGGCTTGTATTTGTATAAAATCTATTGCTTATATGGATTGGAGTGCAGATTATAAAATTTGGGATTTTTATTTTTGAAATTATTCTTTTTAAAAGTATTCCATGTTTGTGACTGCCAAAAATAGTCACAAACATAGTCATACATTGTAAAATTTATGACTGGCTTTATGACTGCTAAGAACAGTCATATATCCTAAAAATTATAACTCTATTTATGACTGCTAAAGACAGTTACACACATATGACTGACGATTATGACTGTCTATAACAATCATAATGTTCACAATTGTGACTGTTTAAAACAGTCACAAAGTACCACCTTTGTGACTGTTTAAAACAGTCATAAGTACATATACTTGTGACTGTTTATAACAGTCACAAAGGAGCTTTGTGACTGCCCGTAATAGTTGCTTTGGGAAGTCATATGTTTGGTTGCTTATGACTGTTATGTGACTGTTTTTGGCAGTCACAATTTTCTTTGTGACTGGCATTTTTATGACTGCTCATTGTGACTGTTTTTGGCCTTTGTGACTGCCAAAAGCAGTCACAAATAGCTGTTTCTGGTGTAGTGGATGGTGGAGGAGGCGATTTATAGATGTATGGAGGAGGTGGTGATGGTGAAGGAGGCGGTGGAGACTTATATACATAAGGGGGTGGATATGATGGGGAAGGTGGCGGTGGTGACTTATAGATGTATGGTGGAGGCGGCGATGGTGACGGCGGTGGAGGTGATTTGTAGTAATACGGAGGGGGCTTATGTTGGTATGTTGGTGGTGGTGGTGACTTGTAAACATAAACAGGAGAGGTTGGTGGTGATGAGTAATTGTAAGGCTTGTAGTCGGCTGCTACATTAGTTGCCAACACAAAAATTGCTAAGGCAATCATCATTTGAGGCCAAAAAGTCGCCATTATCTGAAAAACTTCCTAAAGTTTGTATAAAGGACTACTATAGATGTTGTGAATGGTTTATGAAAAGGAAGGGTTTCCCTTTTTATAGTGAAACATTTTAATAGATGAGGGATTAGTTTAATTCAGTTGGAAAGTTCCCACCTCTAACAAATCTTTATGATACTTAATTGAATAGAACAACTAGCTTGAATATGTAATGGGTTCCACTAATAGCCTTGTATGTCAGGACAAGAAATAGTCAAAAATGATGTTTATGGGTGAACCTTTGGAGTGGGTGATATGATCTACTACATGGAAGAGACTTCTTTCTTTCTAGCTTTATCTTTATTTTTGTGTAAGGAAATAAATATCATTTTAATGCACTGTCGTTACAATTTACACACATATGTATACATAATTACATAGTATGGATCTAGCATAGACCGGTCCTTTAGTGAAAAATATTTACCTTTAAAATATTTGGAGATGTTTTGTTCGACAAATATTTAGCTCTAAAGAGGGATTTTCTCTCTTTTTAAAAAGAATGGATTGCCATTTGAAGGGGTAAATAGATGAAAAAAAAAATGAAAATTTGTATAAATGATCTATATAATGAGTAGATTACCTCTACCGAATTTCATAAATAAGTAAGTCAAAAAAGTGAGAAATATGTGCATTTTTGGCAATTGAAATTTTTTATAATCATATCACTCACTTCTATGTTGAATTTTTTTATGAAATTTCGTGAAGGTGATCTACTTATCTTATAGATCATCTATTTAAATTTTCATAAAAAAAAATTGTTTATTTATCTTCCAAATGAGTATCCCTCCTTTTTCTTCAAGAGAGGGAATCTTACTTTAGAGCCTAACACTAAAAATATATATATACACTAAGAACTTGTTACTTTTAATCTTTTTAAAGTATTACTTCAATCTATATTATACTATTTTTGTGATAAATATTCATCCATCTAATATATATATATATATATATATATATGTAGTTTTGGTAAAAAATTGTACATCACCTATGACACTATACAACGTTCAAATTTATTGTGAATATACATAGGGTCCTGTGAAAGGTAAAATAAGCATTTTTAAAATATTACATAATTTCATTTAATTTGGCAGTTAAAAATAAGTGCTAACTTTATATAATAACAGATATATAACAAAATATAGTTTGTCTAATCAATTCTGAATTATTCACATCAACCAAAATTACAGTTGATCAATTCTTTAAAACTCACCAAAGCCAAAAAAAGTCATTAAAAAAAATCAAGAATTAATGTTGAGTGGTATTATATTTTGAAACTTCAACACTTTAAAATAATGTGACCAAACTAAATTTTTATTATTTAAAATGCCATATATTAAAGTAAATAGCACTTAGCCAGAAGGCCCATTCGTAATATTTAACTTTTTACTCTCCAATTATTATTAAAATCTTGATTTCACTATCTGTGAAGATATATAAAAAGCAAATAAAAAAAATATGAATGTTCATGTCTATTTGGCATATAATAATCGCATCTAAATTTACTAGAATGTTAAGGCTTTTAATATATTAGACTACATTGCACATGTGATATGGTGTGCAATTCAAAACAATATGATTTGAAGAAGTAATTTAACAAAACTGATAATGGACCTGGTGATTAAGCATGAGTTTTGGTTGCTTAGTGGTTAATTAGGTTTTGTGCTCAGAGGGAAATATATTGAAGGACATAAAAGTATTTTAGGCGCCGAACTCCAAGCACAAGCGAAGACCGAGCTCCTTGTAGGTATATCCGAGCTCATCAAAGATCGCTAGAAGAGCCTTTCAAAGATTGACAAGTGGTAGTGGCATAGTGGAAGTGTGGCTAGCACGTCTAACGCCTAGTTGCTAACTTCCCACTACACAACTAACCCCACCTTTCTCTCCACTCCCCTCAAACGTGGGGAGTGAGGTCTATCACCTTACAGCAGCTGATTTCTTGTATCTATAAAAAGAATTAACTCTTAGCATTCAGATCATCGGAAAATCACCTAAAAGCATTATACTTTATTTCACCAATTTGTAATCTCTACCAATATCAAAAAAAGTCATTACTAGCTTCGCCAGGGGATGGACGTAAACTACACCTGCTATCCTAGGAGAACCATCCTTGCCAAAGATCGATCTGTGTGTTCTTCCAATTTATTTACTTTCTTTCGCTTACTTACAAATTTGCGTGTAAGCTAGGGGTGTTCAAAATCCAATCCAAACCGAGGAACCAATCCAATCCAATCCATTTTTCCTGGATTTTATGGATGATTGGATTGAATCGGATGCAAAATTTGAAAACCGAAAAAATTGGATTGGCTTCAGTTTTATGTGCTCTAGAAATCGATCCAATCCATTATTAGAGTTGTCACTTAAAATATAATTTATCACAATTTGATACATTTCTCTCTATATATATTTATTTTCTTCGTTAGAATCGCCTTTTCTTTTATATATATAATTAAAAATATATTTTTTATTTAGAAGTTTATGTTCAAACTTCTTGATAATAAATTATTCTTGTTCTTCATACTTGATGGCATAATTGAAAGTAATCTAATAACTGAAACCTCGGAGCAGTCAGTGGCTTCTGGATTAAAATCAAGCTCCAAAAAGTAATATCAAAGAAAGTAATCTAATAACTAGAAGTCTACAAGTCTAGAAGGTAGCATTTTCAATTAAAAAATTATTATTAAATTTTTGTATCATTTTATATTTCATATCATGTACATAATGATTTATAGTTGGTTTTGTAGGTCGGAAAATACCCTAGAGGGGGGGTGAATAGGGTTTATAAAACTAAATGCGGAATTTAAAAATCTTTTCAAAAAGTTTAAGTAAAACAATTTACTTAACAAATATATATCAAGGAATGTAAGCAATAACAAAACAATCAATAATAAAGAGATTGAGTTAGAAAGATTAAACCAATCGAAATCCAAGATTTTTTTGTCCACACGGTTCGGCTTGTTCCCCCTACTCCGCGCTCGGTTAGTTCCCCAAGAACTTCCACTAAAACCGATCTCCTTCCGGGTGAAGATCAAACCACTACAAGTGTATTCTTCTCACACACTCTACAAGTATTGCTACACCACAATACTCTCACAAGATACTCTCTTGCTAACCTATGAGATACAACTCTCACAAATATGATTTGAGTAAGTTTTGGTGGCTAACACCAATGTACAATATCTCTTTTGTGTATAAAAAAATACAAATGAAGCTCACACTAAAAGATATCAAAATTGATCAAAGTATATAGCTCAAAAATGAAAGATTGATCAATTAAATGAATTGAATACTTGAATAACTTTGTATATATGTAAAATGAGTTTGTACAATGATTCAAGTGTGTTAAAACATGTCTAAGACATCATATTTATAGATTACAAAATCATATGGCCGTTGGGGATGATTAAGAGAGGTTTTGGCTCCAAGGTATACATTTTCAAACTTTCCAACAGCTAGTTTTGACAAAAGAATTCAACATTGTTTTGTTAATTTATCTCAATTAGACTATTGGATCATGCTCAAATTTTAGTCAACATTGTCAAGAGATGTTGTCTAACTACTGTAAAAATTTCAAAATGATCGGAGTTCGGTAAGGCCTCCATTTTACCGTTAGATCAAAACTGGGCAAAAATTGAGCGAATTTTAAACGAAAAATAAAAATATTTTTCCAATTTAATAATTTAGTTCCAAATAAAATTCTAATGATTTTTGAACCTCAAATATATGTTTCTAAGATACCCATTTTTATTATAGCTTAAAATATGATCATTTAAAATTAATATGAATTTATTTTGAAACTCGGTTTTTGTAAAATGATGTTTTTCAAATAAATTCAATTTCAAGCTAGTTTGAATCAATCTTTAAAAGATGTAAGAATATCTTTGAGCTATATAATCAATCAATTAAGAAACTTTACATTAATCATAAGCAAACACTCAATTACCGAATAGATGAGTCTTCGAATGTTTCGATTTGTTTCTTCAAATTGATTCTTCACTTGAAGCTTTTTCCTTGAAGCTTTTGCATATGATTCTTGATCTTTGTGCTTCATGGATTTGCATTGCTAGCTTGTGGGTGATGAGATTGATCTTCTTGTCTTGTCCAACGCTTGTAGAAGAATGATCTGAATTCGGGTAGATCGGTTTTAGTCGAATGCTTCGTTAACTTGATCGGATATTGATTGAATGATCTTTGTCAAACTTCCTTTGAGCAATCATGCTATTCTTGATTTTTCAAATAAGAAATCTATAATCTTATATCAAGAGCATGTTAAATTACACATGATTAATTTATTGTTATTATCAAAATAAGATTAAGACCTTCAAGGTCAACAGGTTTAATTATGTATTTTTGGTTAGGTAGTAGACTTTTTAACTTAGCTATTTAGTTAGCTATTTGGTTGAAAACTTGAACTTTATTTGTAATGAATTATATTTACTTGTTTTACATTAGAATTGAAAATTTCAATAATATAACATATTTTATTTTAAACTTCTAATCGGATTGGATCGAAACCGATCCAATTCAACATTTAATTGGATTGAATTGGTAAAGTATGTTGGATTGGATTGGATGCTAAAACCTAAAACCGACATCGGATTGGATCGGATGCGGATGGTTTAAAATGACCGGATCGGATCGAATGGACACCCCTAGTGTAAGCGACACTTCTTGCCCAAAGATTCGTTGACCTTATATATATATATTTTTTATTTTCATTGAAAAAAAAAATTACATGGACAAAATTAAAAATAAAAAATTTAACACAATTTTATAACAGCTGAAATTTCTATATCTTTTTATAATAGTATAGGTAGTCCATATTATTGGCTTCTTCACATGGACATACCTACATGGTCCCAAGGGTTTTTGAAAAAAAAAATTCTTATATATATATTAAAATATTATATGTGTGACATATACAAAAAATTGTTGAATGTATTTATTTTTTAAGGTAAATATACCACATACTTTATCAATCAAAGTCACATTAATTTAATTTCAATACGTTTTAAGAAAATACTAATTTAAACTTAATGAATTCTAAAAAATTATAATTTATAATTTATTGTTGTTTCATTAATTGATTATGTAAAAAAATGGCATTTTTAATCTAACTGGCCATATTGCGTGTAATTGATATATAATTAATCAATCCTAACCTTTAAATGTGGATTCTTCTCGCATTGAAATATTAAATCAATATCTTTGCCACTCACAAACAAAATATTTTCTCAAATCTCTAATCTTCTACTTTCTCTCTCATCAAGCTTTTTAAAAATATTTAAATTGCCATAACTTCTAATTCAAAATTTGAATTATTATAATATTTATATTTTTAAAATCCACAAACTATATATTCATCTTGTTGATATAATTACTACCAAAATCCGTACGTTATTTATTTTTATTTTTTTAACACAGGTGATAATAAATACACCTCATATTCGAGCTTGGGAAGAGGGGGAAGGAGATTAGGGGCGCCAGGACTCGAACTTGAAACCTCTTGGTTACAACCAAAATTTTTAACCATGGGTAAAATTCATTCATTCTTAGGACACTAAAATAAACCATTCATAAATTCAAAACTACAAATAAATAACTATATTTACGATAACATAAACTTTGCCTACAACAATATTCCATGTTCATTTTCACAATAAGGGAATATCGGCAAGGACGGACCAAGAATTTTAGATTTGAGTTTGGGGGGTGGGGGAGGGGATAATTTTGTTCCATGTTAGTAAAAAATGACAAGTTAAAATTTAATCTCAACGTCAATATTTTATTAGTGACAAACTAAATATTATTATCAAAACTATTAATTTTTCTTAGGTTAAAGTTTTTATTTTCAAAATCTATGCACTTTATTTAAAAAAAAAAAATGCATTTCTAGTTATGGGATTTGAACCCTGATTAAAAAATAATTTTCCTTTGTCTTTAACCACCAAACTAAATTTTCCCAATATTAAATATGTCTCCTCAAATTATTTATTATAGTAACACACATCACATATGTAAATAAATTAATATCATATATATGTAAAAAATCTCCAAATTTCAGGAGGGGCAGCTGCCCCCTTGCCACACACTCACACTAGTCCACCCTGCATACTGAACTAGGTAATGTGCATTATGAAACATATGTACACATATACAAAAATTTATTGATAAGTGTAGTTTTTAATAATAAAAAAAAATCATAATAAATAATATATTCTATATAATCTATTGCGGAGGAAGAGATTTTGTTTGTTTTGAAACATGCTGGGAAATTAAAGCACAAATAAAGCTTAGAGAAAAGAGAAGATGTGGTCCTAGAATACATGTTAACATTTGACGAGGCTATAATTTTGACATTGGAAATTGAATCCTCTCAAAACAATATAAAAAAAAAAGGGATACTTTATATATCTATTGTCAATTAATTTAATTTGACTTAGATGTTTCAAACTCTAAAAGCCTTATTATTGTATAATATTGAAAATAATTAATTATAAATATAATCCACTATAAATTTAATACAAATTAAACTAAAAAACATATAAATTGGTCTGACTTGTGAGAGTGATTGGCCAGCTGGTATCCTATCTCTAACCTCTTTTGGTCTGACTTGTGAGAGTGATTGGCCAGCTGGTATCCTCAATCTCTAACCTCTTTGGGAAAGACTTTCTATTCAATAATGATGGTTATTCTTCCTCTTTCATCCTTATAATTTAGATGTATTTAGGATAGTGCCCCAATCTTTACATTGACAAACAAATGTAGTAAAAATTTAGGTACTAAAAATGGTATCACAAATGTTGTGTTCCCTCATCAAAAAATAATCCTACCCGAGAAACACTAGTTTTTCCACCCAATTAATAATAAGAATTACTTATCATCTTTTTAAATACTAAAAATTTCTTTGAAGTCTGACAATAGACAACACCAACTACTAGTTTACTACGCATACCTAACTATATACATGTAATTAAGAGTCTCCCCACTTAACAATAATTTTGGCTCTATGGCTGGTGATATATATATATATAGATCATTTCAACTAAGTTTCATAAAAAATCTATCGTAACAATAATTTTTGCAAAAATAAGTGCAGGTACATATTAGAACCTCCGTGTATATGTGTACATATATCTGTGTTATCTTAAATTAAAATAACAAAAAAATTATAATCTTTGTTTTCTCTTAATTACTTCATTAGATGAAGGATCGTTATGAAAGTCCAAAATATTTCTTGCTATAAAGTGCAAATGATACTTTCGAACTTTTTTACATTGTTGCAAGTAAATAAATAAATAAATATTTCTAACTTTGCATGTGTTGCCACTACAAAATCACCATTTTATGACACAAAATACTGGGATTTACTCTCGAATGGCGCCTTTTTACATAGCCCATTGTTATAAATTTATAAATCATCATTTTCATTGTAAAATTATTGCTTGTATCAAAAACAAAACAAAAAAAAATAGGAGGAAAAAAGTTTTCTTTTTTCCACTTTTTTTTTTTTTGACAAGAAGTAGACGATGAGGGAGACTTTTTTACATCAAACATAAATTTCAAGAGACTTGACATATAGCTAGGTTAATTTGACTTCCAAATGGTGATGTCCCTTTGAGACGTCACGAAATATATATTTAATAGTACCTTTGTCTTAAATTGGAATATTCAGTGTTTAATTATATATATCTAACTTACTACAAAATATATAGTTCATAACTATATTGTTTTTAGAGGAATGAAGTGAGTAGCGTTAACTTAATTGTTATCCATCGTTTCCACTGAAATTTGGATTACCGTGGGAAATTACCAGATAAAATTAGTGTAAAAAATTTAATTTTAAATTACGGGGCAAGAAACTAGCCGTCATCAACTACCAATTTTCTATAGTTTCAAGAAGTTTATGTACATGTATGGAAGCATATTGATCGAGCTTGTTCACATGCATAAAGTTTTTGCTAGTATTTTAGTTTAATTTGTGCATAATGAATATAGAAACATCTTATTAAAATTTTATTTCACCTTGAACTAAGCCGGTTCCTTCTCTAATTGACGTGTTAAGAGGTTGTACAGGAATTATTCTTCGAGCTCGAAGACTATAATTTGATTTATGAGATTGAATTATAGTTTTTTTTTTACAATCGAAGTTTGAATCGATCTCCAAAACGCTCAATTGAGCATGTCTTTTAAACAAGCTGGGAGTTATCTACGCTTTGCCCTTGAAATTTGACCAAATTTTTACTTTGATCTATGAAGTTTAATCTCATTGTCACTTCCGTCAACAATTTAGCTTGCCATTGGTTTATTGGATAGAAAATTACACGTGTCACATTGATTTTTATGCTACGTTAGCTACAAGTGGCATTTTATGTCCAACAAGTACACGGGGTGCTGGATTTTTTTACTAAAGTGACAACATAAGGGATCAAACTTTACTGTTGAGATTGGCGAAAATAAAACTTCATGGATCAAAGTAAAATTTCAGTCAAACATTATGAAAGTAATGTGCAAATTACTAAAAATAACCACACTACAATGTTATACCCTGCATGTACAATATAACAAAAGATAATTTTTAGCATAAAATCAATTTTTTTGCAAGTTGTCACCTTCTAAAGCACAATGTTGACCACATATATACGGAAAATAAATTATTAAAACAAATGAAGAGCTTTTGTGTTGTAGGTATGCATATCCTTTGAAAGAAAGAAAATTTACATGCATAACAAACATGTTACATGCTTATTCTCTAAACAGTTGCCGCCTTTGTGAATAATTTCATTATTGTCTTGAAACATCAATAATGTTGAAGATCGAAGTAATTGGTTTAGTAATGCATAGGACGAGGGGGAGAGCTATAGTAATATGGAGGTGGAGGAGATGGTGATGCAGGGGGTGGCGACCTGTAGTAGTATGGTGGTGGCGGTGACGGAGAAGGAGGTGGTGGTGACTTATAAGAGTAGGGTGGAGGTGGTGAAGGGGAAGGTGGTGGTGGTGATTTGTAAATATAAGGAGGCGGTGGTGATGGCGATGGAGGAGGAGGTGACTTGTAGACATAGGGGGGTGGAGGTGAGGGAGATGGTGGAGGTGGGGATTTGTACACGTAAGGGGGAGGAGGTGAAGGAGAGGGAGGTGGTGGTGATTTGTAAATGTACAGTGGTGGGGGTGATGGGGATGGTGGTGGTGGTGGTGGGGATTTATATATGTATGGTGGCGTCGGTGATGGGGATGGTGGTGGTGGAGACTTGTAGATATAAGGAGGGGGAGGTGATGGAGATGGAGGTGGTGGGGATTTGTATTCGTATGGTGGGGGCGGTGATGGGGATGGTGGTGGTGGAGACTTGTAGACATAAGGAGGGGGAGGTGATGGAGATGGAGGTGGTGGGGATTTGTTTACATATGGTTGCGGCGGTGATGGGGATGGTGGTGGTGGAGACTTGTAGACATAAGGCGGAGGTGGTGATGGCGATGGTGGTCGTGGGGATTTGTATATATATGGTGGCGGCGGTGATGGGGATGGTGGTGGTGGAGACTTGTAGACATAAGGAGGAGGTGGTGATGGTGAAGGTGGAGGAGGTGAGTTGTAGACATAAGGAGGTGGAGGTGAAGGAGATGCTGGTGGTGGAGATTTGTACACATATGGAGGTGGCGGCGATGGTGATGGTGGAGGTGGTGATTTATAGATGTAAGGAGGAGGTGGTGATGGTGATGGAGGCGGTGGAGACTTAAATACATAAGGGGGTGGAGGTGATGGGGAAGGTGGCAGGGGTGACTCATAGATGTATGGCGGAGGCGGTGATGGTGACAGTGGTGGAGGTGATTTGTAGTGATAAGGAGGGGGCTTATGTTGGTATGTTGGTGGTGGTGGTGACATGTAAACATAAACCGAAGGAGGTGGCGGAGGTGTGTAACTGTAAGGCTTGTAGTCGGCTGCTGCATTAGTTGCCAAAACAAAAATTGAAAAGGCAAACATCATTTGAGGCCAAGAAATGGCCATTGTCAAAAACTTCATAAAGTTTGTATAAAGGACTACTATAGATGTTGTGAATGGTTTATGAAAAGAAAGGGTTTCCATTTTTATAGTGAAACATTTTAATACATGAGGTATTAGTTTATTGAAGTTAGAAAGTTCCCACCTCTAACAAATCATTATCATACTTAATTGAATAGAACAACTACCTTCAATATGTAATGGTTTCCACTAATAACGATTCATATTAGGCCAAGAAATAGTCAAAAATGATCTTTATGGGTGAGCCTTTGGAGTTGGTGATATGATCTACTACGTGAAAGAAATTTTCCTCTTCTTTCTTTCTTTGTTGTTGTCTTTCTTTCTTTATTATTTATTTTTGTGAAAAAAAGGAAACTTCCTTTTAATGCACCGAGGTTACAATTTACACACACACATATATATATATATATATATATAATTATATAGTCGGGATTTGATACGGACCGATCTTTTAGTGACGAAAATTCATCGCTGAAACAATGAATGATATTTTCAGCAACAAAAATTGTTCACTTATTACATGAAATCTGTTTAAAGTATTACTGGAATTTGTATGATACCATTTTTGAGATAAATATTCATCTCTGAATTATTTATTGGAGTTTTTTTTGTCAAAAAGTTGCGTTTCACCTATGATACTATACAAAATTCGAATTTAGTGTAAGCATATAGTGCATAGGGCCGTACTTGAGGTAAAATAAGTACTTTTAAAATAAATAGTCAATATATAAAATTTTATATAGACACATGCGGTTGCAAAAGTCTTGTAATAAACAATATGGTTTGTTTATTTGAATACTTAATTGGGTTGAACAACTAGCTTGAATTGGTAATGGGTTCCACTAATAGCCTTTTATTCATATTAGTCCAAGACATAGTCAAAAATGATCTTTAAGAGTGAGTTTTTGGTGACAAAACATAGTCTGAATTTAGTACGGACCGGTTCTTTAGTTACAAAAATTCGACTCTAAAGTATTTGGACATGTTTTCGGTGACAAATGTTCTTCGCTAAAAGACTGATCCATTACCAAATATAATTTATGCCCCTATATATATACACAATAAGATAAAATTATTTATAATTCAAAATATTACTTTCAATATATTTAAAATATTACTTGAATATATATTATACTATTTTTGAAATAAACATTCATCTTTGTAATATATATTTATATTTTTGGTAAAAATTCGAATTTAGTGTAAGTGCATATACGCAGGGTCGATCGTGCTAAAGGTAAAATAAGGATTTTTAAAATAAGTGTTAACTTTATATAATAACATATATATATATATATATATATGTTATATTTAAAATGTGACTAAACTAATTTTTTTTTATTTAAAATGCTATATATTAAAATAAATAGTGACTAAACTTAGGCGACATATATTGATTTATGTACATCTCCTAAGAGGACAATCTGGGCGACAAACATAATCAATGTACGTCTCTTAAAAGTTCAACTTAAACAACGAAATCAATTTGCGTCGCCTAAGTGAAACACCATAATTCTAACAAATGTTAAAATTACAGTAACCCATAAAGCCGAAGCTACATGTTATATATAATACTGTTACCTTCACTTTATACCAAGAATAACCTGCAATCCCAAACAACTAATTCTAAAACACGCTAATTCACAAAATTATATTACAATTCACAATACTACATCATGTATCACAAAATTTAATAAAATTCTCAAAATGATCAAAATAAACAAAGTCACAAAATGTTAAAAAAAAAAACTTGAAGCCACAAAATTAAAAAAAGAACATTGGTGTTAAAACTATGACTATTGGCGGGAAGTAGACTCGCCACCGGAAGCCTTCCCTTTAAGAAGCAACTGAACCTGTGCTTGCATTTCTTCCATCGCTCGTTGTTGTTCAGCCTTAAATCGTCGCATTTCTTCCGCCTCTCTTTCTTGTTCGGCCTTGAATCGTCGCATTTCTTCTGCCTCTCTTTCTCGTTCTTGCAACATTCTTGCTATAGTGGACCGAAGCTCCTCGACCTCGAATGACGGATTCGGCGTCCGCGCGCCACCCCTTTGCTGTGGGTCCCTCCTGTACCCTATCCCCAAACCGCGGATGACCGTCCCTCTCCGAACACCAACCTCTCCCTGAACAATACTAATCTGTATCTCAACAGGAAGAGTGATTGGTGCTGGCGGGGTCAAGTCCGAGCCGGCTTCCATGGGAGGCGGTGTGGGATTTGAGACTTCGAAGGAAGCGATAGAAGCCTCCACCGCAACAGTCATTGCAGCCTACAAATAACAATCAATAAACAATTAATCAATAATTCAATAACAATAAATAAACAATAACAAAACAACAAACAATTAATAAACTCTTACCGCTGCATCCGGAGCGTTCTTCTTATATACTTCCACCCAAGCATTGGGAATAGGGGCTTTATCCCCAGATTCCTTCAGCCTCTTTGCTCGATAGGCGAATGGGGTCGAACCAGATCTGTGATTCACCTTCTTCTCAGACGCCCTAACCGCCTTCATTCTCTTGGAGCGGGCCTACAATACGATGCAACAGTTAAAAACAATTCATTCAACGAATTTAAACATCGAATTCGAACATATTATGATGATGATGATGGAAGATATTACCTTACTCTTCTCGGTGGACCAGTGCGCCATTAGCCACGTCCACTCATTCACACGCTCCACGAACTCTACAGGAACGTCTGGACCGTATGTCTCGAAGTGGGCCTTGCACTCTGTCATCCATTGATTGAACAACCTATATGCTAATTTCTGAATGTATTCGAACATCTCGACATTGTCGTGGCTGACGTCGTAGTTGGTCTACAAAACAAAAATAATATATATAAGTCAAATTCAGAAAATTTGCACAAGTACAAAGAAAATAAAAATTAGTTAGTCGCCCTTACCGAAATGCGGTCGTAGACAATCTGAAGGTGCTCGTCAGGCAGATGCCAATATGAAGACACTACCATGGGGACTTTGTCCCTCACGACACTGCCTATGTCGCGTGCGAGGCGGCCCTGAACCAGTTTAGACGACGGCAATTTAAGCTCGTCGGACCACTCAATATTAATCTTTCCACTCTTCCGCACCTCTTCGTGGGTCTTCTTACCCACCACTATGCCTCTCGTGCGAGTGGAGGCGGATGTGGAGGTCGACGTACCTACAAATTAAAACATGCATTATAATTAATATATATATATATACAACTTTAGTAGAAGAAAACGAAAAAAAAAAGTACTAAAGATGTAATCACCCCCGCTTTTGCAGCGAATGCTGCGACGAAACGAACACTCGGCGGTGGAGGTGCTCGTGGCAGATGAGTGCTGGGTAGACGGAACCGCAACCTCGTGATCGGGAGCTCCTTCGGGGGCTGTAGCCGCAAAGTGTTGTGCAACACTTTGACGTAACCGCTCGATCGGGCCCCCGCTTGTCGCTCTCCTTGATGTCTTGGGAGGCATCTTCAAATACCTGCACAATTACACACATTAAAGAAATATGAATATATCAATAGCAACGGTATTTATCCGTGCACAATAACAAAGGAAACTTGCTATCTCTGCAAAAAGTTAGGTCACTATGCCATAGCTTGTAAATGCATGTGATACATAAAATTAGCACTTATACAGTTAACTAACAAGTTATATAATGTTTTGTTCCCAAAAAAAAAAAAGTTCCCTGAAACTGCTAAAACTCAGCAGTCGAAACTAACACGGGCTGATACAAACCGAGGTAACTAGGTACCATTTCAACAATCAAAATGAAACATGAAGAAGTGAATGAAAGTAAGAAAAAAAACACCTTTTGCAATAAATAAAAGAAAGTAAGAATAAGTGACTGAAAGTAATAAAAAACACACCTTTTGCAACAAACAAAAGAAAGTGATGTAGAACAGAATCAATCTCCAAAGTTCATTTAAATGAAGCTCAAAGTTGTGAACCTCTCACTAAGAATTGAGTAACTCTCTCTCCAAAATTCTTTGCTCATATGAGCCTCCAATAAATTTTAACTTGAATAACTTTTAAAATTTATTATTCTTTTTGTGGAAGAAGAAGAGACTTGCTATCTCTGTAAAAAGTTAGGTCACTGGACCATAGCTTATAAATGCATGTGATACATAAAATTAGCACTTATACAGTTGACTAACAAGTAATATGATATTCTGATCCAAAAAAAAAAAAAAAAGGTAATATGAAGTTAATATTTTTGCTGCCACTTCCTATCTCCTTTACACATATATCAAAAAAAATTAGGATAAAAAATTTGAATAAATTTTTTATTGAAAAGGTTAATCTATATTGTATCTATATGAAATTACTCTTTGCATTTCAAATATTATAACAAAAATAGCATTTAAAAAAAAATTATCCTAAAATAGTCCCCCTCAACAAAGTCCCTCAAAACAGTCCCTACAGTCCCTAAATGTGCAATAAGTACAGTAAGAAACTAAAAAAAATAAGTCCCTAAATGTGCAATAAACAGTACCAAAATCATCCTAAAGCAGTCCCCCTCAAAGCCCTAAAATTCAGTCCCTAAATGTGCAATAAGTGTAGCAAGAAACTAAAAATCAATGTGAATTCCCTAAATGTGCAATAAGTACATTTCCCTTATTTGTGAATTCCCCTTTCGAATTCAGGGTGTGTTTCTTCTTTCTTTTTTTGGTGCATATAAGCTTACTGAATGAATACAATATTTTGGTTATAGCCTTACGGGATAGAATGTGAAGATGAAAAAGAGAGAGAAAGCCGAAAGGAATGCAGGGGATGTCCAGGTACTGGGAAATGCAATGGGTTCACCATATGTGTCTGTTTAGGCTGCAGCATGTGCCACTTTGGAGACTGCAACTGCCGCTCCTGTGTTGAATTCTTCCTTAATGAGAATTCTTAATTAATGCCTTTCTTTAACTCATCATCTTAATAATAATATCAAATTATCAATACTCCATATTTAGTAATGTTTTTGGAAAACATATGTATATATATATGGAGGCTCCCAAAGTTTTCAACAACTTTGGTACTGGTAGTTGTAGTCGAGTGGTAATTATTATGGAAAAAAAATTATTATGGAATGGAGTGGAGTGGTAATTAATATATAATTAAAGACAAGTTGAGCACCATATTTGCTTTAGAGCCAACATCTCTTGACTTATAACAAGGAATTATATTGCATGCTTAACTAAGTGGTAAACACATCAACTCTAGCTAGGAAAAGGTAAAAAGCCTAAGATGGAGACATAAATCTTTGATCTACATGTTGTTGAATATATATATATATATGTATGTATGTGTGCGCGTACGCGCTTACGTGTAGGGTTCATGTATATATATGGTATAAAATAAGCCAACAATCCTTGTACATTAGTGATTCTGTTGACTGGCATGAAGGGGAGAAAATAGGGTCAAGTGTTCAAATTTTATCATTGTAATTTTGAATGCACATACTAGGTTCCACACAGTGAAAGAATATTAAGATTTTTGTATGTTAAAATATAAAGAAAGGAATTGTTAAGGCCAAAAAGTTTTAATTTTTTAAAATCCCAATTGAACTTGACATCGCTCAACATAATTGCATTGTCAAACCCCTACTTGATATGGTTAATGTAATTGATTTCTTTTTTCATGTAAACCAACACTTTCAGTATCAATATAATGACGATCTTCTCACAATTGTTGATAAATATTTAATTAAACCTCCTTAGATATTAATTAATCACCTTTCACATACTGGTATATATAATAAACACACACACATATATATATGATTAAGAATCATGTTTACATTTCGAGATATTAATTATGCTGGTTTGCTTGAAAGAAGCAATTTTTGCTCCAGCAATAGCATTATCTTGCGGGTATAGTTATTAATTCTTAGAATTAATTTTTTTTTTTCCTTTGGAAATGTTTTACATATTGCATTATGCATTTGATCATTTTTTTTATTTTTAAAATTTTCTCTTTTGGGATATGAACAGCATGAAAGCAGTGATCGAAAGATACAATAAAATCAAAAGAAGAAAATCATCAACTGCTGAATCCACTCTGAGAAGTTCAGGTAATTTATACACTTTCTACAGTTTCAATCTCAAAGCAGAAAGTTGTTCGACTTCCAAATTTTCTATGGAATCGAATTTCATGGAACAATTTGATTTAATACGTGCAGCAGTAATAATCAACAGATTCAACAGAGAGTGCAGCAGATTTATACAAAGATCAAGATTAATCAGCAGAGAAACAATTATGCACAGATTTAACAACTAAGTATTGATCTCATGTAAAAAAACAGCAAATAAAAAAAACACCAAGAAGGGAAATAGAAATGTAATACCTGATTTGAAGAAAATTAGCCACACAAATTCAGAAAGTTAGGCTCGAAATTTCACAGCTCCACCGAGTACAAATAGCAAGCACAGCACAGATTCAAGAACTCACTACACCACAGCACCACCGAGTACTCACACTACGGAATACACCCTCACATGACTCCGAAAACACACAACCAGATCGTACTGCACAGCAGCACAAATCCGAGATACACACAGTCAAAATATGCACAATAATCCTTTGAATGTGTGTGATAGAGATGGGTGGTGCGATAGAGAGAGAAACGAGAGAGAGGGGGAGAGAGAGGGGGAGGGAGGGAGGGAAAACTAAGGTTCCAAGCTAAGTGCGTGTGTGCGCTTCTGCGTTGGCTGCGTTGAGAGGTGTTAGGGTTTTGAGATGGGCGGTGCGATTGAGGGGGAGAAGGGTGGTGCGACTGAGGGGTTAGGGATTTGAGGAGAAGAGTGCGAGAGGGGGTTGAAACTTTGGGGGGGAATTGGGGGTGAAGTCTATTTATCCCACAATCTTAGAAGACGTACGTTGTCAATCAACGTCGCTTAAATTAAACATTACGCGACTAACACTACCGATGGTACGACTAACACTACAAATGTAATGGCACAAAACTTATAAAACATTATAACTATAATAGCATACTTAACGTATTTCTAACTCATTAGTTATTGAAAATATACATTTCCTTCTCATTACATTTTTAAAAAACTTTCAAATGTCATAACTTTAAATTTATAAATCCACCTTTAATAAAATTTATATATTTGAAATATATTTATCAAGATCTATTGTGATTATTAAATTATGTATAAAAAAAATTTAATAAAAGTTATAAAACATTACAACGATAATGACATACTTAACGTATTTCTAACTCATTACAACTAAAATTAAAAATAATAAAATATCCCGATCAAATATGTTTTAATTCGAACATAGCCAAATGGGGTGGGATTTTTTTTATATTAGTGTCCAACCTACCTCAAATATAATATTTTCTCTTTTAAATACACTCATAACATCATTACATTATAAAATGGTCAATGCGATTTCAAGTCTAATTGGACAAGTAAGACATGTCTCGAGTGAGAATGGCTATATTTTTAGTTAGACATGTTTCGTTTTTGCAATACCTTATCTTTTTTTCATTCCTAGGTAATATACAGTCATACACATCTCCGATTCTCACATTTTTCACGTAATTATATTTTATCTAATTAATATTTTTTTGTTGTTTTTTTCGTGCCGGATGGCACGGGTATACCCTAATTCATATATAATTGATTAATTTTTTTCTTAAAAAATAATTTGGGGAAAGAAATTCCGTATATAACATTAAACTAAATATTTATAACTACTACAAATCAATGCATGATTTTGCTTTTAATTAGGATTAATATTTTCTTTATTTTTATGCTAAAGTCAATTTTACTTCATTTATAAAATTATACTAATCTATTGAGTTGATTGACTTGTTTCAATTTACCAAATGAACTATTAATTGTTTTAATTTACCCATTAAACTACTCAATTATTTCAATTACCCACTAAAATATGGGTGATTTTATTTCCATCAACAATATCTTGCAGTTAATCCGCGTTGTTAAGTTAATCCGCATTGCCTACTAAATTAATCCACGAATGTGGATAGACTGACAAAAAATATTATTGATTTAATTTTATAAATATTATTTTATTAATGATTTAATATTAAAAAATCCATTAGATTAATAAGTACATCCACTTTAATTAAATAAATAAAAATAGGGGCAATTAGTTTTAAGGATGAATATTCTTTTCTCTATTTATTTAAGAACACAACTTTTATACCAATACTTTAAGATCCAAAGTTTTGTTTAAAATCCAAACTTTTACGGATAAATAATTAAAATTAAATTAATATAACTACAAAACTAATTTATATTATTGTTATTCCTATAATGTCTTTATCATCTAATTGATTATTAAACTAATCTAAACTTTTAAAATCTTGCTAGAAACTAATATCTATAAAATCAAATTCGAAATTTAAATTTAAACAATCAAATAACTTCTAACAACTTAATCAATTACTAAAATATAGAAAATCAAACAATTCAAAATTTAAATTTCAACAATCAAAAAAAATTAAACAACCTAATCAATTTGATTAATAATTAACAAGGGTGATTTTATTTCTATCCGCAAAATTTGTCAGTTTATCCATCTTTTTAGGTTTTACTGAGATAATCTGTATTGCCCACTAAGTTTAACCACGTTGTTGGATAAACTTAGAAAAATCAATATTGGCATAACTTTTATAAAATAATGATTATTTTTAATTCAATTGTAAATTATCCACCAAATTTTTACTTCATTCCACTGTCATATAATATATCAAAAAGTAAACAAAAATTATATAATAAAATGATATTTCTAATATATATATATAATTTATTGTTAATTATATCTACTTTTCGGACTCAAAATTAGACTATAAGATTAGACTATAGTCTATGATTCACATTTGTTTTTAGAATTGAGATTATACAATAATTCACATTAGTCTTGAAATAGTAATTAAACATCAAATATAGTTTGAAACATTTGCAATACGTTTACAAAATTTAGTTCCTACCTAGAAGTAAATTAAAATTTTAACTTTAATTACAGATTTATCATGGTAAACAAGAAAACAAACATATATTATAATTGAATATTCTTCCCTTGACTTTAAATGATTGAGATCGAAGGAAACGATGTTTGTTGCCTTCGGCCACTAATTCTTAATTAGTTTCTTAAGTTCCAATTCTACTTTATTTTTATTTATTTAGAGCCCTCATTGCATAGAAAAAAGAAAAAAGAAAATAGTAAACTTATTTGTTGAAAAAAAATATTCGTTAGTATTATGATGTAATAATATAAATTAATTCTGCCCAGTTTTGTAGTGTTGTATATTTTTGATGAATAATGAATCTATAGTACTTGTATCAATATACTTTTTAACAAATTAAGAAAATATATTATTAAGGAAGTATATTCTAATTAGGAAACTAATTTTAAAAGTAAGGAAGTATATTCTAATTAGGAAACTAATTTTAAAAGTAAATACATTTAAAAGGATTATTAATTGGTGGATAAACTTCTCAATTTTTATAAAGAAGTTTTGAGAAGTTTATTTCAATATTAACATAAATCAAGAGTGGATAAACTGCAAAAACCCATGGATAGAAATAAAATTACCCCTAAAATATTAATTGTTTTGATTTACCCACTCATCTATTTATTTGTTTCTATTTATCCATTAATATTGTCATAATCCGTTTAAAACATTGCCAAAATTAAACATGTACAGTTCATGTGCAAGTGTAAATTGGTCTTCCAACAACTTTAACAATTTCCTCCATTAAATCACTAATTGATATTTAACCCGAATTTGAGGGTGAAGATAAGTTCACTGGAAATATTGAGTACAAGATATATGGTTTAAGTGAAAGGCCTTGCAAGGAGCAGACGTATGTCCTTTTACCTTTGTTCATGTTCTTTGTACATTTAGACATGTGTTTTCCTTTTGTTAACTTCACTGGAAATGGATGATGCAGTTCTTATTCCATTACACCTAAATAATATGATCTACTAAATATACATACTTTTGCGGTGAGTTTTGGAGAACACATAATTCAACACAAACTCTAACTTGTACAATTATTTTAACCAAATAAAGTAAAGTTTAGATTTATTTAAAATACTAATAATGATATAAAAATATATAGAGTTATACATCTATATTGTTTTATTTAATGTAAATCATAAAATTTTTGTTTAATTATTTTAACCAAATAAAGTCTTTGTAATTTTAATACGGTTTACTAAATATACATACTTTTGCGATGAGTTTTGAAAAACACATGGTTAAACACAAACTCTAACTTATATAGTTATTTTAACTAAATAAAGTAGAATTTAAATTTATTTAAAATAGTAATATTGATATAAAAGTATATGGAGTTATACATCTGTAGACACCCCGATCCGTAACCACCGCAAGAACCCTAATGACTATCAAAAAGTATAGTTTTTGGAGTCCGAGCCCCATCCGAGC
Organism: Lonicera japonica; assembly: GCA_021464415.1. Taxonomy (NCBI): domain Eukaryota; kingdom Viridiplantae; phylum Streptophyta; class Magnoliopsida; order Dipsacales; family Caprifoliaceae; genus Lonicera; species Lonicera japonica. Next base: position 31,998,386 of record CM038463.1, on the reverse strand, counting down.
ACCCGAAACTGCCCCGAAGGGGTTTGTTGGCCAAACAAACCTGTTTTTAAGGGAGATTATAGCGCGACAAACCATTATGTCGCGCGACAATCTCTCTTATATCGCGCGACAAGTTCCTCAAACACAGACCAACCGATTTCTAACAAATTAGTCTGCCAGAAGGGTCAATTCAGCCGTTTGTCGCGCGACATTGTACCAAATGTCGCGCAACACTTACCCTTTCTGGAGAAATGTCACGCAACAATCCTCTCCCAGCACTATAAATAGGCCAACACCCCCAAGGTTTCAAAGGAGGGCAACTTGGAATCTGAAATTTCTATTATTCTATTTGATTTTCTGGTCTTCTATCAAGAATATTCTACGATCGTTTTATTTATGAAGAATTATCGAATCTGTTCTAGATACGGTTTGTCGCACTTCTAGGATCGAATTCTCAGAAATATCTAAAGAAGAAAAAAGGCTTATCTGTAGCCTTTCCTCTTACACAAACTTTTTGTCCGTTTTCTCGTAAAACGTACTGGCGACTCTGAAAGAACCCTTTTTGCATCTAAAAATAGGATAAGGAGATACCTAATATGAATTATCAATACATAGAAGCAAATGGAACAACGGAATCCTTTCCGATATTTTAGACCACCAAACCAGAGGTTGAGACCCTAGGGTCGCATTTGTGGATTCTCACAGTGGCGACTCTGTAGGGGACCTTAGAAAACTAGGCTCTTTATGTGTGAACTTTTGTTTATTTGTTGAAATATCTGCTTTTACTGCTTTCCCTACTGTTTTCCTATGTTAATTGATTGCGAAGAAATTTTTTTCTAATAAAAATGAAAATTTTCCAAAATACGTAATAAAGATAATGATATTTTTGAAACCCGACCTTTTAAACTTTGCACGCACATCACAAAAACATGCATTGGTTCTACGAGTGTGAAATTACCCCAAACCCTCGGAAGTATTATAAGTGAGTAGGGAGTTGGCTTGCTTGAGCCAACATAAACCGAAAGCATTTACTTCCACTCTTCTTGGCCAAGTACGCCCCCGAGGTATATCGAGTGACGAGAACACTCACGTACCCGGAAAGTATATCAAAAAATTCTTGCATGTACGCGCCCTGGGGGTATATCGCAAGGTCTTGCCAAATAGGAGGGAGCCTGAAGCCTTAACCGTTCGTACACCTGCGCTGTATATAAGATCGAGTAAGCTAAAACACTTGTCAAAGAGCCATAGGGGATGTACCACCTTACGGCTTCCTTTACACCATCCCTTTAAAACCCGAGTCTTTTTTCGGTGATATTATTTTTAGTGATTTTTTTGGCAAAAATTGAGTCACACCATAATCTTCCTTCATCTCCGCCACATGGTTTCGTCTACAGCCCTAAACAACAACAGTCTAAAAAGTTGAGCCGGTCAAGATCATACCGAAAGATTAGTAAGACCAAGCATATCATAAATAGCTAATGGACATGAGAACCAAGAAATGGATCAGAACCTAGCCGAGGCATCAGCAGTCCAGCCAACCCTAGCCGAGATGCATCATTTACTAATGACCGTTAGCAAGAATCTAGCGAGCCTCACGACCGAGCAACAGGGTACCTGAATTCGAATATAAGAATTATCAGCCAAACGAACTGCACCACCAGGGTTTGAATGACTACCACCAAATCAAGATCCGAATCAAGGGCAGTCATCATAAGTACTCCCCCCCGGTCCAAGGAATCAACTCACAGCAAACGGGTCCCATCCCAGCCGGTCCCGTTCAAACCGACCCAAATAATCAAAATCAGTGGGCCCCGAATTCAGGCCCTACCTATTAGCAACAAGAGCCACCCATCATTTGGCCACAACCCCAAGTCCAACTGGGTTTTGATCCTCAGTACCAGCAATGGCCGCAAGTTCAGACAAGACCTGTCCCACCACTAGCCCTAGTAACCCCTCCCAAAGAGTACCCGGATATCAACCGACTCTGGGTAGTATATGCAGAATCAGTTATAGCTCGGGAACAACCCGTTGAGATGTCGAAAGAGAGTGAAAAAATGAAAAAATTGAAGGAACAGATGAAGACCTTGCAAAAGGGAATCTCTCTGATAAAAGGAGCAGACGAGATTACAAACATGAATGCCTTCTCTCTCTACCCAGAAGCCAGATTACCCAGGGATTCAAACTCCCCTCTATTACCAAGTTTACTGGAACCACACCCCTGAAGACTCACCTCCAATCATACATCAGATCCATGCAAGTGTTTGGTTGCGAAAAGCCCGAACTGGCTCAAGCCTTTCACATGACTCTCACGGAGGCCGTGAGATGATTTTTTGATCTAGAGAGGCATCACACGAAGATTTGGAGAGACGTCGTCAAAGATTTTATGACCAAGTACGGGTCCAACGAGGATTTGGAGCTTACCCGTAAACATTTAAAAATGGCCAAGCAAGGCGAGAAGGAAAGCTTCAACGATTTTGTTACACATTGGAGGGAAATGGCCTCCCAAATGTCCAAATGACCCGATGAAGAAGAGCAGTTAGAAATCATACAGAAAAATTTCATTCCGGCTGTATTGAGTTACATGGGAAAGCGCGTATTCCCACACTTTAGGGCTCTGTTAAGCATGGGATCGCAAGTAAAGGAAGAACTGGCCAAAAAGGTAGAGATCGATACCAAGAAAGCCTCGTATGCTGGGAAGAAGACGGCCACCCCAGCCGTAAACCAACTAAGCACGTACCCGTATCAGCAGAACCCATTTTAGTAACCACAGCAAACACATCCGATGAGTTGGCCTACACAAGGAGACTCTTCAAACACAGAAGTCAAGAAGAGGAGGAATTTCTGCACCCTTCACACTACCCTGGTCAACAGTCTGGAATTACTCCGAAACGCCAGACTAATCACCCCGCTCAACCCACGCTCCCCACCAAATCCTATTCCCAGCACTTGGAGGATGAACGAAAATTGTGCATATCATCAAGCTGCCGACCATGACAAGGAAAGATGTTTAGCCTTTCGCCACCGTATCTAGGACCTAATCAAGGCTGGAACCATACCCGCACCCGACGGACCCAATGTTACCAACAACCCCCTTCTCAACCACGCCCCATCGTCAAGGATTAATGCCTTGACCATAGACGAAGAGGGTTTTGATCCAGTGGGACTCATCCGAGATGACCCAACTTGCAATGAGAAGAAGTCACCAGCTGTACCGCCTAAGAAAACCCAAGTTTCCCCCAGGGCTCAATCTGATAATCGATTAGTGGATGGCTAAAATGAACTTCTTACCCGGGCAAGGTTTAGGAAAGGCAAACCAAGGGATCTCCCACCCACTTACAATCAAGACTAATTCGGGAAAATATGGGATAGGATGAACCCAGGATAAGAAAAAATAAGTATGAAAACCCCGAGGCCCTCCAAAGAAGATAATCTATATGACAGAGACTTCCCCCATAACTTTCAGTTGGACGACAAAAACAGATCCACTAGAAATCTCAGAGGAATTAGATCCAGCATCCCTTTGGATATAACAGATCACCCGTTCGGGAATGGTATATCAGCCACCACCAATAGATGTCGAGAAATAAACCCCCCCTAAGGAAATAGGGGGTGACCGAGTACTAGAACAGTTGAAGAAAACCTAGGCACACATCACCCTTTGGGGCCTCCTAGTCGCCTCCAAACCTCACAGGACTGCCTTCATCAAACTCCTGGATGAAACCGACATACCACCAGATTCTACAGCCGAATAGCTGTCAAGTATGATCAGGTCGCTTACGGTGCAAAGAAGTCTATCATTCTCAAATGAAGACCTGTCTCCACTAGGAAAGAAGCATAGCCTAGCACTCCATATTACAGTCCGGACCCAAGGAAAGATCCTGCCACAAGTTCTCATTGACAATGGGTCAACTATAAATGTTTGTCCTTTGAAGACCACCAGATGTTTGGGTATTACGGATGCAGAGCTCTCTCCATCAGCTGTAACCGTTAAAACTTATGACAACACTAGAAGGGCCGTTCTGGGCTCTTTAAGGCTTGATCTTATGGTCTGTCCCGGAAGCTTTTCGACCGATTTTTAAATCATAGATATTTCCTCTAGTTTTAACCTACTGCTTGGTAGATCATGGCTACACGACATTGGAGCACTCCTTTCCTCCTTGCACCAGAAGATTAAGTTACCCTTCGAATAGAAGATAATCACCATCCAAGGAAATCTTGAAAGGACCTTAGTGGATCTGGAATTACCCGTCCTAGGTATTGGGAGCTAGAGCATACAGTTGGGAGGCTTTTCTTATGAGCCTCAAGTGAAAGCTCTTACCACCCAGAGAATTAAGTATCTACCCCCTGATAATATCCCCGGTCTTAGTACCAAGATCACGAATATGCTGAGAATGATAAAATACTTACTCGGAGCCAGTTTGGAAATAGGGCAGCAAGGACTACTTTAGGCTTTGAAACTAGTAACAAGATTCGAGAGAGAAGGTTTGGGTACCAACACACCGATGAAGATAACCAAGAAAAAATGGGTTGAGGGCATCGATATCCGAGTTTTAGCTCACTAAATGAGTTTTTTGTCAAGGAAGGAACGGACTTTCCTTTTTGCGGCTTTCAGGAGCCTTGGAGAAATAACGATGGAGAAAACCTTCCAGGATGGAAAATCTTTTATAAAGAGGACCTTTACCTCAAAGAGAATATCATACACACCTTCTCCACCAAATTGACGATTGAGCTGAGAGAAGAAAGTGAAGACAAGGAAGATGAAGAGGAAGAAATGATCGGAGATCTCTTTGATATCATGGCTCTAGAGAATGATGAACTAAGAGATGACCTTGTACACTTAATTCACGCCGATCCAGAATATCGGGTAGAGGGGGAAGATAGTGAAATTGTAAGGGTGAGAGATAAGAATGAAAGTGAGGGCAGGACTAAGAAGGAGTCACTCCTAGATTTACTTTTTAAACTTGTACCTATGAATAATGTTATCAATGAAGTAGATTCCATTTTGCAGTATCCTAATAGTTTTGATTATATGATTGTCTCTATGGATATGAAAAGACTAAACGAACACCTCGAGCGGGAGGAGCCGCGTATACAAAGTGAGGAGGGAGACACTCTTGTGATTAATCTCGGGACCGAAGAGGAAAGGAAAGAGGTGCGTATTGGGACAAATTTAGACGAAACTGAGAAAGAGGAATTCACACATGCTCTGAATGAGTACGTGGATGTCTTTGCCCCGTCCTATACCGATATGTCGGGTTTAAACAGCCAGATAGTCATGCATGAGATACATACTAAGCCGGAGTCCAGACCCGTTAAACCGAAATTGAAAAACTTACGCCAGAATGGTCCCTGAAAGTGAAAGAAGAAGTGATGAAACAGTTAAGTGTAGCGTTCTTACGGGTGATCGAGCACCTCTCGTGGTTAGCCAACATTATGCCTATTCCGAAGGCAAATGGGAAAGTCCGCATATGTGTTGATTACCGGGATCTCAACAAGACTTGCCCAAAAGATGATTTTTCATTACCCAACATTGATTTGATAGTGGATAATACTGCCAACCATGCCTTGAAGTCGTTCGTGGACGGTTTCGCCGGGTATAATCAGATCAAGATGCACCCAGACCACCAAAAGAAAACAACATTCATCATGCCGTGGGGAACATATTGCTACACTGTCATGCCATTTGGGCTGGAGAATGCTGGGGCTACATATCAAAGGGCAGCTACAGCTACCTTCCACGACATGATCCACAAAGAAGTAGAAGTATATGTGGACAATATGATTATCAAGTTAAAAGAAATAAAAGGCCATGTTCCAGCCTTACGGGCCTTTTTTGATCGGCTCCGCCAGTATCAGATGAGACTCAATCTGTAGAAGTGTGTATTTGGAGTAACCAAGAGAAAACTCCTGGGCTATGTTGTCAATAACAAAGGAATCGAGGTAGACCCCGCTAAGGTTAAAGATAACCAAGATATGCCCGAGCGTCGTAAGACAAACGTGTAAAGAAAGGCTTATCTATAGCCTTTTCTCTTACATAAACTTTTTGTCCGTTTTCTCGTAAAACGTACTGACGACTCTGAACGAACTATTTTTGCATCTAAAAATAAGATAAAGGGATACCTGATATGAATTATCAATACATAAAAGCAAATGGAACAATGGAATCCTTTCCGATGTTTTAGACCACCAAACTAGAGGTTGAGACCCTAGGGTCGCATTTGCGGATTCTCACAACATATCCTCTAACTATATTTAGAATGCCCCTCAACAAAATTAATAACTACCAAATCAAAATTAAATCTCAGCTAACTAGTAGCCAATTGACCAATCAAAAACATAACATAATCGAATAACTACCATATTAGAAAATACCCAAAACCAAGCGAGAGCAAGAGCAAGAGTTAGAGTGAGAGATGGTGTACCATTAAGAGTGGTGGTGTTGGTCCACGGTTGCAAATATATTGACCTAAAGGTCTTAGTCTTATTTTGATAATAACAATAAATCAATCATGTGTAATTTAACATGTCTCTTGATATAAGTTTTTAGTTCTCTTACTTTGAATATCAAGAATAGCAATGATTACTCAAAGGAAACATGACAAAAATCATTGAAATATTATCTAATCAAGTCAACAATGCATTGGATAAATCAAGGAAGATCAATCTCATCACAATGCTATTCATGAAGATTAAGATCAAAGATATATGCAAAAAGCTTCAAGGCAAAATCTTCAAATGAATATCAAACTGAAGAAACAAATCGAAGCATTCAAAGACTTGTCTATTCGATATTTGAGTGATTGCTTAGGATTACTTGTAAAGTTTCTTATTTGATGATTATTATAGCTCTTACAATATTCTTAGATTGATCAAAACCAAGTTTGAATCAAAATCATTTCAAAACATCATTCTTACAAAAATCGGTTTTGAAATAAATTCATATTAAATTCAAATGATCATATTTTGAGTTTTCCCGAAAATAGGTATCTTAGGGATATATATTTGAGGTCCCTAAAGAAATAGAATTATTTTTGGAGCTTATATGCAAAAGTGTAAAAATTGGGTTTTTGGCACATGTTGGACAGAGCCGTGCTCAGTCGACTAAGCAGCTTTGCTTAGTCGACTAAGGCACACTTAGTCAACTAAAGAGCTTTGCTCAGTTGATTGATAGCCCAGAATATAGTTGTTGGATTTCTGATTTTTTACCATTTTTGGTACCAAACCTCAAAAACGGATATATTATCTTTGGGACTATTTATACACTATCCAAGACACATTTTGGCCAACTTGAATCACTATTATACTATATTCTTCATCTATTTCAAATATTCTAAAAGTCAAGAAATTGTTTTGATCGAGTATTCATCTTTGAGCTATCCATTTGATCAATCAAGATAACTCTAATGTGAGCTTCAAATTGTATCTATTACGCACTTGAGAGAGTTATTGTTAATTGGTGTGAATCACCAAACAATTAGTGTTCAGTTGTGAGAGTTAAATCTCATAGGATAACAAAAAGGTTAATTATTGTTTAGTGATTGTGAAAGGTAAATCTCACAAGTTAGCAAGAGGTATATCTTGTGTGAATATTGTGGTAAAGCAATATTTGTAAGAGTGTGTGAGACAATAACAATTGTAAATGTTTGATCTTCACCTTGAAGAAGATTGGTGTTAGTGAAAATTCTCAGAGGACTAATCGAGCGCGGACGTATGGTCTAACAAACCGAACCGTGTGGACAAAACATCTTGGTCTTCAAATTGGTTTAATCTTTCTAACTCAATCTCTTTATTTACTTGCTATATTTATTGACTACTTTCATTCCTTGATATAGTTGTTTAGCCCAGCTTTATTGCTTAAACTTTTGTTTTATTCCTAAAACATTTTTGAAAAGTTTTTATTTCCGCATTTAGTTTCGTAAACCTTATTCACCCCCTTTAGGGTTGATTTCCGACCAACAAAATGGTTACCCCGATTGAGAGTGGCTTTATGATGGTGGTGCAATGGAAAGGTGTTGGGGTTTTGAGATAGGCAGTGTGATTGAGGGGGAGATGGGTGGTACGATTGAGGGGTTAAGGATTTGATCGGCTAGATTTAGGAGGCAATGGATTTTGTTATTATTTTTAAAAAAACAAATTATATATATGGAAAATTTCAAGTAAGGATCTTAACTTAAGGACCTTAATTATGGACCGAGCCATTTAACACACTTTCCGATGGAATTTTTTGATGAAATTTGTTAGGGATGTTCTTTATCATGTGTAGAAAATCTCCACCAAATTTCATCAAAAACTTCAACCAGGAAGTGGGCTAACTACAGGATTGAAAAATATTGGACATATATATATATATATATATAATATATACGGGGACATAATTCTTGTACCTAGCATCTCTAAGGCATAATAGTATCGAAGAATCTACTCCTTTTACTGTAAGTGGATTTATTGCCACTTGAATGAGCCTTATATGGAGGAAATTGTATCCATTAGATCTATGTTTTCTAATTACTTCTGGAGTTAATAAACTACAATTTTCATGTTCTTTATTTATTGCATAAACTTTTTCTACAGTTTTAACATTATAATAAGATTTGAAGTTTAATTGAAATCTTATTGTTTACTTGGAAACAATTATAATACAGATAATAAAATTTTGAAATCGTTTACTTTGAAACAATTACAGAATTAAAATTTACTTACAACTGAATGATATGGAAATCAACTTTGTGAAGATCGCTTCAAACAATTGTGCTTATAGCTAAGATTACAAGTATTTGAAATATGAGATACAATATATTATGGAAAAATAAAACTCTGCCGTCTGCTTATTCTTCTGCTTCATTTATAGTTGAAGATGGGCAAGTGGGAGTGGAGCTTCAATCACGGGAGCGCAAATTATGGGAGCATCTTTTCTTTAATTGATTTGCTTTTGACTGCAGCATCAACTTGTACAATTTTGTGTAGTGGTGGGGCCGCAACTTTAAATCTTTATTCTTGCTGTCTGGAACTTTGCCAGATGCCGAATAATGGGTCATCATATTTCAATTTAGACTAGACTCCTATAATATATTTAGTGTTAGCTTTTCTTGGAAATATATCCAAGTAGTGACTGAAAACACCACTATATATCATATGGATCCTGATCATCTTGAAATAATGTAGACTCATACCAATTTTTTATTTTTTCTTTTCCTGTTACCGTTCTGCTGTCTGATTCATCCGGCTTCATTACCTCTTCTTCATCAGAATCGCCAACATTATCTGATAACTTTGAACTCAATGCTTGGGCCAAGAGCAATTTTAATTGGGCTCTTGAGCATTTGTTGATGTCTAAAGTCTCATTTGATTTTACTGAAGGAGTTGGGCTTGGTCTTTTGGGCTTGGACTCAACTAGGTTTTCTTCCTTTTGTTTGAGTTTGGGCTCAGAAGGCTGGGTTTTATTTGGGTATGGGACTGTGAGACTACTTTGAGTAGGAATTTGGGAGAATTCGAGTTTGGGGTTTTCTGGAAACTCTTTTTGCACTTGATTAACAATTCTTGACAAATCAAATTTATCCCACCATTTGACAAAGACTTGCTTGGCAAACATATCAAATGGTTCATGGTGTTTAACAAGTGCTTGAGAGGTACCTGAAGTCTGTACCCATTGTTCAATTACTGGGCTTTTTACCAAATGGAATTCCCATTTTACAATCCAAGGAACTTTGTATCTGGAAGCAAAAAGGGTTAAAATTGGCATGTAAGTATTACCAATTTCTGGGCAAATTTTTTCAAACCAGTTTACCTGGTCAACAATAAGTCTGGGGAGAATGTCCATATTTAAACCGAACATATCCCACCAACGAATGAACCAGCAAGGGAAAGACCATTTAAATTTTTGGTCAAACTGGACAAACCAAGAATGGCTGAAAGACTCATTTTGAAATAGAAGTATTTTCATCCATGCTTCGATATAATCATGGTAAGAATAGAATTCTTCAGTTCCTTCAAGAGGAACTAACTCAGCTGGGTGCCTTCCCCATTCTTCCATGAGCATTATCCTTTTAATATATAGTGAATGGAAAATAACAACAGATGGATTATTTCTATCAAAAATTGGTTTGATAAATATAGAATCTGTAGTTATTAAAATTCGGTTATAAAATTTGAGGGTTTTACTAGGATGGACAAGGGTGAAATGCCATCCAGGTGGATAAAACTGTTTGGCTAATTGGGCCGGGTTATCCATTCCTGTCATATGAGGTTCTACATAAAACAAGTTTTGGATGTATTTGGTTATATATGGGCTTGGAGTTGGGCCAGAACTTTGTTGGCTTTGTCTCAAAGGAGTTGGTTTAAGCTCAATGTCGTAAGGATCATTGGCTTTTGGTTTATTAGCTAAAGCTTGGTTGTAAGATTTAGGTTGGGGGATTTGTCCTAACACAATGTATTGGTTAACTACTGGTGTAGGGTTAATTTGGTAAGGAACCATGGTTCCTTGGGGTTTATTTGATGGTTCGCAAATATCAAAAGGGGGAATGCATGGTCCTGAAGCCGGTTTACCACCGTTTCCCCTTCCCCTTCCGCGGCCTCTGCCGCTTGTGGTACTCATATCAATTTCCTGCATTTAACAGAAATTCTCTTGTGAGAAAATCTGGAATAGAGTTTTCGCTTCCTTTGATATATTCTATATCAAAATCAAAAATAATTAATAATGATTTCCATCTAGCAAAAATTTGTTTTGAGGCAATATTCTCAACGTCTTTTTCTAAAACATATTTAGCAGATTTACAATCCATTCTTATCAAAAATCTTTTATTTAACAAATCACTTTGGAATTTATTAATACAGAGTACTAATGACAAAATTTCTTTTTTGATAGTAGAATAATTCACTTGTGTACTATCCCATGCACCTGAGTGAAAACGTACAATTTGTTCAGGAGAGTTGGGAGTTAATTTTTGCTTGAGGATTCTTCCAAATCCAATTTCAGAGGCATCAGTTTCTACAATTTTGAAAGCAGAAGGAGTCGAGATGCCAAGACAAGGCAATGTCTTAACGTATTTTTTGATGTCTTGGACTATGGAAGTATGAATTTTGGTCCAAGGAGGGGGATTATTTTGAAGTCGTTCAAATAACGGCTTACACTGTTTACGCAGATCTTTATAGAAATCACTGATGTAATTTAAAGATCCTAAGAATCTCTGAAGTTGATTTTTATCTAAGATTTCATCAGGAAACTTATCTGCAAATTGAATGGCTTTATCAATTGGTCTAATTTGGTTATACTGAATGTTGTGTCCTAAAAACCTAATTTTGGTTTGGAATAGGCAACATTTAGTAGGGGATAGAACTAGACCATTTGTCTTAATTGTTTTAAAGAATGAATTTAGATGTTTCCAGTGCTCTTTCTATTGACTTTGAAAAGATAAGCACATCATCTATGTATACAATGGAGAAATGACTAAAAGGATTTAGAATATCATTCATAATATTCTGGAATTCACTAGGGGCATTTTTTAGGCCAAATGGCATTACATTCCATTCGTAATGGCCGAAAGGGGTAGTGAAGGCTGTCTTATATCTATCTTCTTCATGGATTTGTATTTGCCAAAAACCACTCTTAAGATCAAATTTACTAAAGATTAAAGCCTGATCTAACCTGTTAATTAAATCTTTTTTATTAGGAAAAGGATATCTGATCCATTCCAAGATTTTGTTTAATGGTTTATAATTAATAACTAATCTTGGGGATCCTCTTTCTATTTCAGCATTTTTATTGACATAGAAAGCAGGGCAAGACCATGGTGATTTACTTTTTCTTATGATTTTCTTTTGTATTAAATCATTTATTTCTTTTTTACAAAATTCCATTTGTTCATGATTCATTTGTATAGGCCTAGCCTTAGTAGGAATTAGATGTTCTTTAAATTCCTTAGCATAAGGAAGTCTTACAATATGCCTTTTTCGATGCCAAAAAGCATGTGGTAAATCAGAACATACTTCTTTTATAAGCATTTGAATAAATTCTTTAATCTTAGCCTGTAATTTAGTATCTTGTAATTGTTCTTCAATCTTTTTATATTTAATTTCATCTTTTAAATGTTTTAAATGATTTGATTTATTACTTAATAAGTTTAAATTTTTTGAGATTGACTATTCTTTTATTATCCTTAAATTTCTTTCTTTTGGTTGCGTAGTGAAGTTAAACGTAACCTTGTGTCCTAAATGTTTGGTTACTAATCTTTTACTTGAGGTATTGAATGGATATAATAAATATATAAATGGTAATCCTAAAATGACTTTATCTGTCATATTTCTTATTAAGACAAAGGATGTTTTATAGCATACTCCGTCTTGACAGATATGTGCTTTAGGTAATTTATACTTCATCTCCATTTTACTACCATTAGCAGAACTTAGTCTTTCACTTGTTTTTTGGTAATACATTGTAGGGACTAACCCTTCTTGTATGCAATTTAGATCAGCACCAGTATCTAAAAGAGCAGGTAGTTCTAATACAAATGTTTTATTTATTATTATTGTGACATTTATGTGCCATTTTTGAATAGTTATATCTTTTAATGTGTTTAAGGAATAATTTTGTTCTTCAATATCAAGGTCTTCTTTATCAGGTTCTTCTTTTTCAATATTGATTGATCTTTCTTCACTATCACTAGATGAAGAAGAGTCATTAATTTTTAATTCTGACTTACTGATTTCTTCAAATTTCTTGATTATTTCTTGTCTAAGTTCAAGAATTTCCTTCTTTAACTTAGAGATTTCTTTCTTTAAATTATTAACTTCTAAATTTAGTTCTGGGAGTGTTACTTCTTTAATTGGATTTTTAAATCTTTCTAGAGTCTTGTTGATACTGAAGATGGGTTTTTCTTTATTTTTAAGTAATTTTTGTGCTTTAGATTCAGTTGTTAATAATTTTTCTAGTTGATTCATATATTGGGTTTTCAATTGTGGATCAGATATTTTACTTATTAAATCAATTAATAAATTCTTTTCTTCTTGAATTTTTGTTAATACATTTATTTGTTTATTGCAACAGGTTTTAGTGCAATTGTTACTGCAACCTAGTTGTGGTGCTTCATTATCAGACTGACTAGAATAAGTAGTTGATTCTTCTGAACTTTGAGAAGGCAAACTGGATCCCAATGATTCACCTTCAGATTGATTTTCAATTCTCATTAGTTCAAGAATATGCTCTACTTCTTCTTCAGGTACATTTAGTTGGCTTAGTTTTTCTTTAACTCTACATTCATTTTAATAATGTCCTTTCTTTCCACAATTATGGCAGATTATTTTACTTTTGTCAAACTTCTTGCTTGATTTCTTTTTCTTATTAGAGGAGGGTTTTTTATAATAATCTTCTTGGTTATTTTTTCTACTTTTCTTCTTATGGGATTTGTGTTTTTTATCTTTCTTAACTTGTTTTCTTCTTCTAGAAGGAGCTATAGGAGGTAATCCATATTGTTCACAAAATGTTCCTAACTCATATTTAGCTTTATTTTTATCTTTATTAGCTTGCTTACTTAATTTAAAATCTATGCACATTTTTAGGCCTGTTTTTTGTATTTGGCTTATAATGTCACCATAAGTTAGGTTATCATAATCTATATAACCTAAATTCTTACTTAATTCTTCTCGAATTTTATGGGCAAAGAGGCTAGGTAAACCATTTACGAATTTTTCTTTCCAAAATGGTTTGTTACTATCATCTCTCATCATGACTCTAGAGGTGAATACATCTTTGTACCATCTAAAATCACTAAGAGTTGGGCAGGTAAGGTTACTAAGTTGATCATTGAGTCTCTCAGTTATATTGCTGGGAGTACCTATGAAATGTTTAATTATGGTGTAGATTAAAGTATTGACACCATCCGGAGGTCCATAATTGATTTCTTCATCATAAATGGGATTTCCCTCATCATCTAATTGTACAACATGGATTATGGCTTCTCTAGCGTCCTCAGTTAGGTGTTTTTCCCACCAAGATCTAAGAGTTCCTGTGAATCCTGAGGCTAAAAGTTCAACTATTTCTGGTTGGGTTAGATCATGGTAAGCATTTAGGTAGCTATTAGCCACCATAGACATATGACTTAATTTATTGATTAATTCTTGTTCACTTAGACCATCAATGTTCCATTCATACATTTTGTTTGATGAAACTGCAAATTGGTTATTCAAATTCCTTTCTTCATATTGTAGGTCAGGAGGTGTTGGCCTAGTGTACCAATTCTTTGTGTTACTAGTAGGATTTGGGTTTTTAAAAGTTAATTTATTAAATTGATTTTCAATTTCTTGGATGATGGATTCATCATCCGACTCACTTTGATCACTTTGTTCCCTATCATTTTTTAGTGTAGTCACATTTTTTGTTCCACTTGTAGAGGATACATGTTTTAATAACTCATCAATTTTTCTTGTTAATTCTCTGTCTTTGTTTGGCAGACCTAAGCCTTCTCTATGTTCGTGTAAGTGTAAAATTGGTTTTTCTGACTTCTTTTGGATAATTGTTCCTTCAATTTTTGTTTCCATTTTTTCTTCAATTTTATCTAGTTGTTTTCCAATTGAAACTAAATATTGGTTGGTATAATTGTTTTGTTCAATCATCTTTTTATCATCAATTTTACTATCAGGTTCAGGTACTTTAAATGGAGAGGCTTTTATTGAAGTATTTTTGACTTGTATATTTAGAGTTTCTAGGGGAGGATGACTGGATCTGACTTTTGTGTTGTCCTCTTTAGTCCATTGAGTTTTTGTAATAACATTACATTTGTTATAATATTTTTTATACCATGGAAAGAAATCCATATTAATTTTTTCTTTCTTTATCCATTTTTTCCATTTATGTATTATTTTCTCTCTTTCAGATTCAGGGTTTTCTTCCCTAAATTTGTGTCTTAAATTTTTATTTCCTTTAGAATTAAAATTACTGGTTAATGTATCCCAATTTATTTTAAATTCTTTTGAAATGACTCTTAATTGATGGAATGGTGCTTGAAAATCAGACTGTGATATGGATTCATTATCTTCAATCTCTTGATCACTTACTGATTCTTTTTCTTTGTTCTTATATAACGGATGAGTTACTTGTCCTTGATCTGTGGTTCCTGATATTTTTGTTTCAGGTAGAGATGTATTGCTTATTAGGTCATTATCCCTTCTAGATATGTTATCAATTCTGGAAGGAAAAGATGATGTGCTAGGACAAGTTTCTAAGATTAAGGGAGGTTTTCTAAATCTTGTTTCATCGAAACTTATCCTAACTGTTCCGTCTAAATATTGTTTACTATTATCTAAATTCATGAAACTACTAGTTACTGGTCTTTGGGGAATCTCATTATCCAAAATCCATTGGCTTGGGAGATTAATATCTTTCCAGAATATTGTTTTTGGTACTTGTATATTAGCATTGTCGGTACTACTTTGGATCAAGATAGTCTTATCTTTTGGAGATTTATTTAGTGCTTTTACATTTAAATTTGTTTTCATTGTTTTATAGTATATTCTATAAATCAAGGCAATTGCATGAGATCCTTCTAACATTTGGGTTATTTCTCCTGCAGTTTTAATATTTAAAGTTAATGCTTTTAGTAGATTTGGATCACTAAGGCTTAAGGTAAAATCAGGGAAACAGTTGAAATGGACTGGTCCATTATGGAGACTAGATTCCATTATTCCTAAAATACTGGGGACATAATTCTTGTACCTAGCATCTCTAAGGCATAATAGTATCGAAGAATCTACTCCTTTTATTGTAAGTGGATTTATTGCCACTTGAATGAGCCCTATATGGAGGAAATTGTATCCATTAGATCTATGTTTTCTAATTACTTCTGGAGTTAATAAACTACAATTTTCATGTTCTTTATTTATTGCATAAACTTTTTCTACAGTTTTAACATTATAATCAGATTTGAAGTTTCCAAAGAAAGTTGATTTATAAATTTCTTTAGGTGAAATTTTTGGGATATTCCAATCATTAAAACTTTGACTTATATTTTCGAAACTTTGTTCTTCCTGATTAACTATATCTGGGATTGAGGACATATTTGACCTCGAGCTAACTGAAGAATAAGATCTAAATAATCTACTAATTTTGATTATTTATTCTAAGCTTCACTCTTGTTTACAACTGACCCTATGGGTACATACTCTAATTTCCTTAAGCAGACACATACCTATCAACCCTGCCTTGGCTCTACACTGCTCACACACTTGAGACTTACACTGGCCTAGGTCTTTACGGCAATGGTGGTTTGCAGAAATTAAAGTGACTTGAGGATACGTAGCTTTCAACAAAAGATTAGAATAGGATGAAATAATCTTGACGAATAGAAAATTAAGATTTATTTCCAATAGCACGATAATCAAATTCAACCTCTGATACCAAAGGGGAAGCAGGTCAAGAAGATCAAAGATATAATATGAAAATATAAAGAGTGCGCGGATATATCACAGTAATAATTGAAATCTTATTGTTTACTTGGAAACAATTATAATACAGATAATATGAAATTGAAGCCGGCGATTCTGATGCTGGAAACTTGTTTTATGAGGTTCTACATAAAACAAGTTTTGGATGTATTTGGTTATATATGGGCTTGGAGTTGGGCCAGAACTTTGTTGGCTTTGTCTCAAAGGAGTTGGTTTAAGCTCAATGTCGTAAGGATCATTGGCTTTTGGTTTATTAGCTAAAGCTTGGTTGTAAGATTTAGGTTGGGGGATTTGTCCTAACACAATGTATTGGTTAACTACTGGTGTAGGGTTAATTTGGTAAGGAACCATGGTTCCTTGGGGTTTATTTGATGGTTCGCAAATATCGAAAGGGGGAATGCATGGTCCACCGTTTCCCCTTCCCTTTCCGCGGCCTCTGCCGCTTGTGGTACTCATATCAATTTCCTGCAATATCCAAGTTTTCAATCCTGTAGTTAGCCCACTTTCCGGTTGAATTTTTTGATAAAATTTGGTGGAGATGTTCTACACATGATGAAAAATTTCCTTACCAAATTTCATTAAAAAAAATCCATCGGGAAGTGTGTCAAATGGCCCGGTTCGTAAATAAGGTCCTTAAATTAAGGTCCTTACTTGAAATGCACTCATATATATATATATATATATATATAATAATAATAATAAAAACTCTGTAAATTAATAAAGTTGGACTAGGGGTATTCTTTCGGTAAATCGATCGGGAAATGGCCTTTATCAATACCAAAACTAAAATAAGAATTTTAATACCAATTTTTCTAGTTTACCAATCGATATTTGACAATGAAAACCAATATTATACCACTCATTCTTTCGATATTTCGGTAATTTTTGGTTTTCAGTAATTACAGTTCATTTCAAGGTTTCGGTAATTCGATTTTCTGTATTTCAATATATGATACAAGAACTATTTTCTTCTGATTAATTCATTTGATTTAGGTAAAAACCGTACAGAGTGATGCCCATTGGTCGGATTGGCCAATTTTATTAATTAAACGATGTTTTAATTTATCAATAAAGTAATATCGATAAATTAATAAATTTTTAAATTATTGATAATTTAATAATTTATTAATTTATTAATTTACTAAAAAAATTTTGTTTCTGATATTATTCTATCCATCTTTTTTAGATTTATTTCCTATAAATTATATTGTTCTCTCTATCTCTCTCTCGATGACGACGAGACAGAGAAAGACGAGCGACCATTGAGAATTAGGTCTAAATTTAATTTAAGAATTGGGGATGAAGGCTTATTTATACCATAAACATAGGTGAAGTAAATTTTAAATTTTGAAAACAATTGAGGAGAAAAATACCTTTAAGCAACGTATATTGGTCATTGTACGTCTCCTAAGTGAATTTTAAAATTTTCAAATATTTGAAATTTTGGTGAAAATTGAGGTGGAAAATACCTTTATTGTGCGTCGCCTATGTGAAGGTTTAAAATTTTCAAATATTTGAAATTTTGGTGAAAATTGAGGGGAAAAAAATACCTTTAGGCGACAATGACCATTGTACATCGCCTAAGTGACGGTTTAAATATCAAATTTTCCAAATATTTAAAATTTTATTGAAAATTGAGGGGGAAAATAGCTTTAAGCAACGTTCATTGGTCATTATGCGTCTCCTAAATGAAGATTTAAAAGACGGATATTGATTTGTGTACACCGACTAAGTGAAGTTTTAAGAGATGAACATTGATTTGTGTACGTCGCCTAAGTGAAGTTTTAGGAGATGGACATTGATCTACGTACGTCACCTAAGTAATCTATTTCGGTAGTAAGGCGATGTACGTAGATTGGTGGTGGAGACTTATATACATAAAGGGGTGGAGGCAATGGGGAGGGTTGCGGTGGTGATGGTATGATGGTGGAGGTGATTTGTAGCAACAAGGAGGGGGCTTATGCTGGTATATTGGTGGTGGTGGTGAGTTGTAAATATAAACTGGCAGGGGTGGTGGTGATGAGTAACCGTAAGGCTTGTAGTCTGCCGCTACATTAGTTGCCAACACAAAAATTGCAAAGACAAACATCATTTGAGGCCAAAAAGTGGCCATTGTCATAAACTTCCTAAAGTTTGTATAAAGGACTACTATAGATGTTGTTAATGGTTTATGAAAGGAAGGATTTCCTTTTTTATAGTTAAACATTTTAACACATAAGGCATTAGTTTAATGAAATTAGAAAGTTCCCACCTCTAACAAATCTTTATAATACTCAATTAAATTGAACAACTAGCTTGAATATGTAATGGGTTCCACTAATAGCCACCTTTCATATTAGGCCAAGAAATAGTCAAAAATGGAAGAAACTTTCCACATACCTTCTTTCTTTATTCTTTATCTTTTTGCAATGAAAGAAACATCTTTTCAATGCACCGAAATTACAATTTACACACATAGACATATATAATTAAATTGTCTAGATTTAATACAGGCCGGTCCTTTTGCACGAAAAATCATCATTAAAATACTTATAGATATTTCCGGCGTCCAATGTTCAAATTATTTTAGATGAAATTATCTATATTTAAAAATATTACTTTTAATCTTTTCAAAGTATTACTTGAATCTATATTATACTATTTTTATGATAAAAATTCATCCTTGTATTATATATTTATAGTTTTGGTAAGAAGTTGTACATCACCTTTGACATTATACAAAGTCAAATTTAGTGTAAATGTACATAGGGTCGTGCTAAAAGTAAAATAAGCATTTTTGAAATATGACATAATTTCATTTGGCCATTAAAATAAGTGCTAATAATAATAATAATAATAATAATAATAATAATAATAATAATAATAATAATATATGCGGGGTTGCAAAAGTCTTGTAATGAACAGTATAGTTTTTTTTTAAATCAATTCTGAAGCTCGTTTACTATTACCTATATTTACCTACTCCCTGTTTATCATTAAATAAATCAAGATTTTGAATTCAAGTAATTTATGTGACTAAACTAAATTTTATTATTTGAAGTGCTATATATTAAAGTAAATAGTACTTAGCAATAAGACCATTCGTATATATATATATATATATATATGAAAAAAAAATGTATGTGATATATATAATAAATAGTGTAATGTATGTATTTTGTAAGATAAATATACTATATAGTCTCTCAATCTCAAATTAAAGGTCACATTAATTTAACTTCAATATTTTTTAAGAAAATACTAATTTCATCTTATTCAATGCTGAAGATTATAATTTATCTTTTACCATTGTTCGATTGATTGTTTAAAAAAAATATCATTTTTAATCTAATGGTACATATTGTGTCTAATTAATTGCTATATAATTAATCAATCTTAACCTTTATGACTCGTTTGGTTCAAGATTTAAACCATTCCGGGAATGCTATATTCCATTCCGAAACGATTCCCGCGTTTGGTTCAAGTTTTAAGTCCGGAATAAATGATTCCAGGAACAAACCTTTCCCCCCAAGTTCTCCCATTTAAATAATAAGGAATAAACCATTACCAATGGGGATCTTTTTTAATTTTTCATGTTAGAACCAAAATAACACTCTTCCTTATGAATAAATAATTCTTTTTCCATCCGTGTATAAAAATATTGTTTGAAACTATTTTTTTTAGTTATGTTGCTGCACAAAAATGATAAAAAAAAAATTGGAACTTTTTTCTATTCTTTTTTCCTGTCGTAATTTTTTTTAATTACAAAAATTGTAATTTTTGTAGGATAGTTATTGGCTAGGCATGTGTAATTTTTGTAATTTATTATAGTAATTGTCTCTTTTGAAAAATTAGTATGTGATGTCTTCTGGTCTTATAAAAAGAAGGGTATTTTTGTAATTAATTTTTTTGAAAAATTAATCAATCTTAACCTTTAAGTGTGAATTCTTCTCACATTGAAATATGAAATCAATATCATTGCCTCTCACATAAACAAAATATTTACTCAAATCTCTACTCTTCTACTCTCTCTCTCT
This sequence comes from Lonicera japonica, assembly GCA_021464415.1. Lineage (NCBI taxonomy): Eukaryota > Viridiplantae > Streptophyta > Magnoliopsida > Dipsacales > Caprifoliaceae > Lonicera > Lonicera japonica. The sequence goes on along the minus strand of CM038463.1, from coordinate 31,977,960 downwards.
CTCTCTCTCTCTCTCTCTCTCTCTCATCAACCTTCATAAAATTATTTTAAGTGTCATAACTTTTCATTCAAAATTGAATTATCATAATATTTATATTTTTTAAAGCTACTAATCAATATCTCTATGAAGCAAGATCTTTATATTATATATGAATATGGAATTGTGATATAAAAATTGTATAACCTTTTGAATAATTTTCATTGATCCAATCATCGGATATAAATATATGTTTTAGGCAACATCTGTTTTTGCATTTGATGACGTATAAGAATTATTAGTTATTTTGAATTTAGTTAGTTATGAATTTTATTTTCCAACCATAGAGTAATGTTGGTTTTTATTTTCTTCTTATTCAGAAATTTTTTTTATCAATAGTAATTAAATTCTAATTTATGCGCATAATATTTTTCACACTACAATAAAAAACTATTTTTGGTTTTGTCAATAATTCAGCTTGCCATTGGTTTGTTGGATAGAAAATAACACGTCACATTAATTTTTATTCCACGTCAGCTACAAGTGGCATTTTATGTCCAAAAAGTACAAGGGGTTTTGGATTTTTTTACTAAGGCGAAAACATAAAGGATCAAACTTTGCGGTTGAGATTGGCGAAAATAAAACATCATAGATCAAAGTGAAATTTCGGTCAAACATTATGAAAGTAATGTGTAAATTACTAAAAATAACCACACTACAATGTTATACCCTGCATGTACAATATAACAAAAGAAGATTTTTAGCAAAAACTCAATTTTTATTGCAAGTTGTCACCTTCTAAAGCACAATCTTGACTAAATATATAAGGAAAATAAATTATTAAAACAAATGAAGAGCTTTTGTGTTTGTAGATATACATATCCTTTGCAAAGAAAGAAAATTTGCATGCATAACGAACATGTTACATGCTTATTCTCTAAACTATTGCCGCCTTCGTGAATAATTTCATTATTGTCTTGAATCAGCGATAATGTTGAAGTAGTTGGTTTAGTAATGCATAGGAGGAGGGGGAGAGCTGTAGTAATATGGAGGGGGAGGAGATGGTGATGAAGGTGGTGGCGACTTGTAGTAGTATGGTGGTGGCGGTGATGGAGAAGGAGGTGGTGAAGGGGAAGGTGGTGGCGGTGATTTGTAAATATAAGGAGATGGTGGTGATGGCGATGGTGGAGGAGGTGACTTGTAGACATAGGGGGGTGGAGGTGAGGGAGATGGTGGAGGTGGGGATTTATACACATAAGGAGGTGGGGGTGATGGAGACGGGGGCGGTGGAGATTTATACACGTAAGGGGGAGGAGGTGAAGGAGAGGGAGGTGGTGGGGATTTGTAAATGTATGGGGGCGGGGGTGATGGGGATGGTGGTGGTGGAGATTTGTAGACATAAGGAGGGGGAGGTGATGGAGATGGTGGTGGTGGAGACTTGTAGACATAAGGAGGGGGAGGTGACGGAGATGGAGGTGGTGGGGATTTGTATTCATATGGTGGCGGCGGTGATGGGGATGGTGGTGGTGGAGACTTGTAGACATAAGGAGGGGGAGGTGACGGAGATGGAGGTGGTGGGGATTTGTATACGTATGGTGGCGGCGGTGATGGGGATGGTGGTGGTGGAGACTTGTAGACATAAGGCGGAGGTGGTGATGGAGATGGTGGTGGTGGGGATTTGTATATATATGGTGGCGGCGGTGATGGGGATGGTGGTGGTGGAGACTTGTAGACATAAGGCGGAGGTGGTGATGGAGAAGGTGGAGGAGGTGACTTGTAGACATAAGGGGGTGGAGGTGAGGGAGATGGTGGTGGTGGAGATTTGTACACATAAGGAGGTGGCGGCGACGGGGATGGTGGAGGTGGCGATTTATATATGTAAGGAGGAGGTGGTGATGGTGAAGGAGGCGGTGGAGACTTATATACATAAGGAGGTGGAGGTGATGGGGACGGTGGCGGTGGTGACTTATAGATGTATGGCGGAGGCGGCGATGGTGACGGTGGTGGAGGTGATTCATAGTAATAAGGAGGGGGCATATATTGGTATGTTGGTGGTGGCGGTGAGTTGTAAACATAAACCGGAGGAGGTGGCGGAGGTGAGTAACTGTAAGGATTGTAGTCTGCCGCTACATTATTTGCCAACACAAAAATTGCGAAGGCAAACATCATTTGAGGCCAAAAAGTGGCCATTGTCAAAAAAACTTTCTAAAGTTTGTATAAATGACTACTATAGATGTTTTTGTGAATGGTTTATGAAAGAATGGGTTTCCCTTTTTATAGTGAAACATTTTAATACATGAGGCATTAGATTAATGAAGTTGGAAAGTTCCCACCTCTAACAACTAGCTTGAATATGTACTGGGTTCCACCAATAGCCTTTCATATTAGGCCAAGAAATAGTCAAAAATGATCTTTATTGTTAAGCCTTTGGAGTTGGTGATATGATCTACTACATGGAAGAAACTTTCCTCTTCTTTCTTTCCATCTTTCCTTCTTTATTATTTATTGTTGTGGAATAAAAGAAACTTCTTTTTAATGCACCGACGTTACAATTTACACACACACAAACACACACACACAGATATATATATATATATAATCAGGGGGGTTCAAGTGCGGATTACTGTTCACGGACCATCCGTACGGATTGGTCCGTTTGGCATGCTTCCCGATGGAATTTTTTGATGAAATTTTCTGGGGATGTTCTTCATCGTGTGTAGAACATCTCCACCAAATTTCATCAAAAAATTCAATCGGGAAGTGGGTTAACTACTTGATTGAAAAATATTGGTCCAGAAATAGATATATAAAATCCAATATTTTTCAATCATATAGTTAACCCACTTCCCGGTTGAATTTTTTGATGAAATTTGGTGGAGATGTTCTACACACAATGAAGAACATCCCCAGAAAATTTCATCAAAAAATTCCATCGGGAAGCATGCCAAACGTACCAATCCGTACGGATGGTCCGTGAACAGTAATCCGCACTTGAACCCCCCTGTATATATAATTATATATAGTTTGGATTTAATATGGGCAGGTCCTTTTGCGACGAAATTTTTTTATTGAAACAATGGGTGATGTTTTCAGTGACAAAAATTATTCACTCATATTACGTGAAATATGCTTAAAGTATTACTTGGATTTATATGATACTATTTGTAAAAATTGTACTTCACCCTTGATACTATACAAAAATTGTACACAGGATCGTTCTAGATGTAAAATAAGTATTTTTTAAATGTGACACAATTTTATGTGAAGACTAAATTAAATGTTCAATATATCTAATGTTATATATATATATATATATATACATATAGTTGCAAAAGTCTTGTAATAAACAAAAATATGGTTTTTCTATATATCAATTCTGAAGCTCATTTACGCACGCATCACCTACATTTACCTACTTCCTCAAAATTTATTTTATTTGAATTATTCAATCAACCAAATTAAAGTAGATCAATTCCTTAACCCCACCAAAACTAAAAAACAAATTAAATATGGCATAGATCTTGATCAATTCTTTAAGTTTTGGCATGTAATCTTGTAAATCAAAATAAAAAAATATTGAGTGGCATTATATTTTGAAACTTTAATTCTTTAAAATAATCTAAAATGACTAAATTTAATTTTTAATATCAGTTACTTGAAATGATATATATTAAGGAGAAGGTTCATGTTATACCGGTGTAATATTAAGAAATTTTACACACATTCATAATTTTTTCTCAGGCTCATAACTTATTAATTCCATCAATCTGATATTTGTAACCATATAATCACTATCTCACTTCTACTTAATTTTAGTAAGGTTCATAATTTAATATATAACATAATTGTAATGAGAGACTTTTGCATCTCTGATTAATTTAATTTTTTACATGCATCTTTGATATACTATAATTAACTAATTCAAATATTAGGCCTATGAATTATGAAATTGACATAAAATTATTGACAGGTGTAAAACTTTTAAATCTTACACCAGGTGTAACTTGAACATTCCACATATATAATATGGGGAATGCTCAATATATATTTATGTGTACGTGTGTGTGTGAGGATGGTTCAAGTAATACATGTATAAGATTTAGTAGTTTTACACCTAGCTATTTATAATTTTTTCTTGAATTCATAAATCTTCAATTCAACTATTGGATTAACTATTTTTGTTATGTTTATCAAGCAAGCAAAGTTTCAAATCAATCACGCATTTGTAAACATTTAATCAATATGATGAGTTGTTCTTCAATTTTGTAAAAATCATAATTTAATATATAAACATAATTATGATCGATGAGTATTTCTACAACTCCAATTAATCTAAGTTTATGCGTGATTCTTTGATATGTGATAATGATCTAATATAACAGATAGATTAATGAATTATGAAGTTGAAGAAAGCTATTGACAGGTGTACGTAAAACTTCTTTGTTTTACACTCTGTGTAAGTTGAACATTGCCTATATATATATATAAGGCATGGTTCAAGTTACACCTAGTGTAAAACAAATAAATTTTATGAACATAATCATATTACATATCGAATTAGTAATAAGAGATGCACAAATCCTTCATCATAATCATGTTATATGTCGAAGTATGAACATTACAAAAATTAAGTAAAAATAAGTATAGTGATTATGTGGTTACAAATATCGGATTGGTTTGAAACTTTCTTGATTGCTTATAGGAATATAGATAAATTACGAATCTGAGAACAAATTTATTAATCTTATCCAAGCTTAACCTAGCTTGAACCTTCCATATATATATATATATGAAGTATGTTCACGTCTATTTGACATATAATAATCGCAACTAAACATTAAATATATCCAATTATCTTGTACATGTGATACGTGTGCAATTCAAATGAATATAATTTGAAAAAAGTAATTTAGCAAAGTTGATAAAGGGCCCAATGATTAAGCATGCGTTTTGATTGCAAGCAAAAATTTAACACAATTTTATGATTGTTGAAATTCCACGTTTATATAATAGGATAATTCATATTATTGAGTTGATTAGGTATGAATGTTTCAAGTGCATGTTTGACTTTGCATTTTTTTTTTGAACAAAATATAATTTTTATGTTGAATTTCGGTATGTTGATTAAATACATTTTTAATACTCATTGATGGTACGTCCGACTTATTTCTATTTTAAAAAGTTGTTAATAATTAATCTTTGTTTAATAATTAATCTTGGGAAATTGAAGCCATGCTTCAATTAAGGGCACATACATATATATATATATATATATATATCTGTGTGTCTGTGTGTGTCAAATGATATATATAACATATATATCATTTAATCTTTGATTAGCAATATTCTGTGTAAATTTGGTTTTTATTAACTAATTATTAACAACACATCATTATTCCATTAAATTGATTCGCAATTTGTCCCATAAAAGTGTACTTTTTATGCTTAATGCTAATTCATCTTTCTTTTTGTTTTATATTTCTTTTCTTACTTGTCTCAAATTAAAAAAAAAATTAGTTCGAGAGTTACTTAACGGGGTGTCCGGGCCAACTAATCTTCGCTCGCGGTACGTGGTTATCGGTGGCCAAGCATTATTTTGACAACACCAGGAATCAAGCTTGGGATTGGGATCACTAAGTCAACCTCAAGATTGTCCCAGTGGCAGCATTATACCACTGGGCCAAGAGGCTTGGTTTTCAAAATAAGTTATATCTATATTATAAGGGAAGGAAAGGAAAGGTCACATCATCCAATTATCTAATCAATGGCTTAAATTTGTCCTAAAAAATACACATAGAATGTTAGCCTTTGGATGTGAATTTTTTTCCTGAGAACATCACATCACCACACTAATGACCAAAATTTATTTACAAACAACACACAAAATTTGAACCCTTAGATGTACTTTTAGGATATCAAACCAAAAAATTCAATATTTGTTTATCTCTCTTTATATTATATCAATCTACTCTCTCCCCCACTTTTCTCTCTTATTAATTTTTTAAAAAAATTAAAAAAATTAACTTTAAAGACAAAATCAAAAAATTATTAAAATATTCATATTTAAAATATATTAATCCATACCTATAAAATAAAATCCATACCTATTGAAAAAATAAAAAAACATTAACTTTAAATACAAAACTAAAAATTATTAAAATATCCATATTTAAAATTTATTAATCCATACCTATCTATATTATAAGGAAAAGAAATGTCACATCACCAAATTATTTAATCAATGGCTTAGATTTATTTTAAAAAATACACATAAATCGTTAGACTTTGGATGTGAATAGTTTTCCTAAGAACATCACATCACCATATTAATGGGCATGATTTATTTACAAACAACACAACAAATTTGAACCCTTAGATGTACTTTTAGGATATCAAATCAAAAAATTCAACATTGTTTTGTCTTTCTTATATTCTACCAATCTACTTTCTCCCCACTTTTCTCTCTTATTAATTTTTAAAAAAATTAAAAAACATTAACTTTAAATACAAAAACTAAATTTTTTTAAAATATTCATATTTAAAATTTATTAATCCATACCTATAAAATAAAATCCATACCTTTCGAAAAAATTAAAAAACATTAACTTTAAATATAAAAACTAAAATTTATTAAAATATTCATATTAAAAATTTATTAATCCATACCTATTGTAACCTACTTTTCTCTCTTTAAAGTATGGATTTTATTAATCCATACTTTTCTCTTTAAAATATTCATACCTATGGATTTTATTTTATAGGTATGGATTAATAAATTTTAAATATGAATATTTTAATAATTTTTTGTTTTTGTCTTTAAAGTTAATTTTTTAAATTTTTTTAAAAAATTAATAAGAGAGAAAAGTGGGGGAGAGAGTAGATTGATATAATATAAAGAGAGATAAACAAATATTGAATTTTTTGGTTTGATATCCTAAAAGTACATCTAAGGGTTCAAATTTTGTGTGTTATTTGTAAATAAATTTTGGCCATTAGTGTGGTGATGTGAAGTTCTTAGGAAAAAAATTCACATCCAAAGGCTAACATTTTATGTGTATTTTTTAGGACAAATCTAAGCAATTGATTAGATAATTGGATGATGTGACCTTTCCTTTCTTTATAATATAGATTTTTTCTTCTTATACTTATATTCAAATCTAATTCTTCCTTTAGTTTAAGAATATGAAAAAGATATTTGTTTTTATTTAATCTTTTACAAACTTAAATAGTTTATTTTATTTTATTTAAAAAAAACATATTACTTTTGTAAATCATGGTTACTACTAATGGTGCAATTTATTTATAATTAAAATTTTATAAATTTATAACATCATTGTAACAATAATGGGATGTTAATTTTTGTATATATTGGTGGATTATTAACCCATCCCGACTTTAATGAATTAGTAAAACGGGTTCAAATTTAAGCATATCATAAACGGAGGCACTTCGAGTTTTTCAATTAAAAATCACCTCAATCTGGTCGGGTCAAATATATACTCCCCCCCATCCCCACGCTTTATAGTTATATAGGTTGTATATACAGTTTTCTTAATATATGTTTTGGATTGCACGCTATTTAGGTATTATGTATTTTTTGGTCAATTTAATTGTTAATTTTTTTTACACTGCCACCCCGTTCGGCACAGGCAATACCTAGGGGTCTCTTTATTTGTATTTAATATTTTTTTTATTTCACCGTGCCGGACGGCACGGGCAATACCTAGTATAATATAACATAAAAAGTGGTACCATGGTGATTACGTTCCACCATAAACTACGGCGGTTACTTTCTAAATTAACACATCCTTTTTTTATGTTTTAGGGGTAATAATCCATCAAATATTATTATACTAAATATCTATATGATGATGAATATATGATATGCACTTGATGTTCTTGCTAATTTGTATAAATAATAGTATGGTGTGACTTATTATGGTTGCGCGCACACCATAGTGAACACTCAGTCACAAAATAATATATTGCTTAAAAAAATAAAATAAATAGTTTCAGTCATCAAAAAAATCTCAAATTGAACATTGGTCTCTTTAATATCATCTAAACATAATTAAAAAGTAAGATCATCAACCCAAACCGTATAAATATATTAATTCAAAAGGTAGGGCACCATAGTTTGTGGTGAAAAATAACTACCATCGGACTACTTTATGCATGTATATATACTAGAAATACCCGTGCATACAGCACTATATACCCAAACTCGTGCTAGGTTTTTGTTGTGAAATCCATATCCAAAAATTCATCCCAAACCTAACTCACTAGAGAAATATCTTAAATCGTTAGATATTTATAACAAACATCAATTTAAGCATTTTCTTAAAAGAACCTATCACAATCGGTGCATTTTTTGTTTTGAAAAAGCTGAACTTGCACAGTTTTCTATATGCATATGCCCAAACTCAACCTACCCGATATATTGTAATTATATGATATAATAAGGATATTAAAAAAGTTAGTATATTTAGGTCAGGTTAAATTTATGTGAACCCGAACCCAACTTGAACTTGTATCGGGTTTTTGTTGTGGAACCCATACCGCCTCCGTCTTAAAAAAAGTCGTACCAAGCCCGACTCTTTGAGGTGATTCAAGTTCATAGGTTATATAGAGCGAAATTCAATATACATAAGCAACTAATTAGAAAGAATAACATAACCTAATTGGTGCAGGTTTTATTCTACAATGATATTTAGTATATTAATTACCTATCAACTTTTTAAGTACAACAAAATTCTCCAGAGTCTGACGATAGACGCCACCACTACTAGTTTGCTACGCATAACTTTATACATGTAAAAATGCCCCCGCCTAAAAATAATTTTGGCGCTCTCCATGACTAGTAATATATATACAAATAATTTCTACCAAATTTTATAGAAAAAATCATTCGTTTACTTTTTCAAATGGATGGTCCTTAGTTTTGCAAAATAAGAATCGGTACATATATATTTGAACCTATCTCTCTATATATATATGTTACCTTTCTCTAAAATAAATAAAAATGATAATTTTCGTTCTCTCTCGTACTTCATTAGATGAAGGATGATTATGAAAGTCCACAATATTTCTTGCAATCTATAAACTATAAACAATCCTTTTCAACTTTAGTTTTGTTGCAAGAAACACCCCAGAACTATACTTTTGAGCACAAGGTAACCCTAAATTGTGCATGTATACGTTGCGAAAATCCCATGTGCTTCACTAAAATCATCATTTTGTGTATCAGAAAACTACAACGGTACCTCTTTAGCGACAACTACAAAGTAAATATGGTTCAAATCATTAATTATTTGAGATGAAAAATAATCTAACAATACTATTTTGGCAATCCACATTCCACCAACGGGATTTTGCAACACATGGAAAGTTTAGGAGGGGTTTTATAACAAATATAAATTCAAGGAATGTTTCAATCATCTTTACCTTTTTTTCATTATTAGTTTCTTCTTCTTATTTTTTTTTTCGACAAGAACTAAAAGATGAGGGACACTTCTTTACATCAAACGTAAACTTTAAGAGCCTTTCTTGCACTTTACCCTATTTCTTGATATATAGGTTAATTTGACTTACAAATGGTGACTTGTAACACCCACGCCTTAATTTATAAGATAATACCTGTAATTAAGACATGGAGTGTTACTAACCCATCTTAGTAGGACTAAGATAGGTAGATAAGAAGAGTATAAACCAACAAGGATACATATATCATACAAAGATAAGCATGGATTATGCATTGATACTATAGTTGTGAGCATGCATTATAGATATACAAAAATTTACCATATGAACATTCAAAATAAACATATAAAAGTTCCTGGGCTAGCCGTGGCTTCCTGGACCAACATAGTTATTACAAAAATAAACCATAGTATCAGAGGCTTCTACTTCGTCCTTGAACCCGTCGTTTCTTTGTCCCCCTAGGACTCATGAGTACCTGTAATAGTTTTAGAAAACAAGGTGAGCTACACGCTCAGTAGGGGTGAGTAACGACGAAAGCATCATGTATAGAACATAAACAAGTTTAGAACCATTTATTCAATAAGCAATGCATGCACATGCCAATGCAGATTACCTCTCCTATGTCAACCATAGAACTACTTTGCCAGAATATATTCGTACCGCCAGAATAGAACATGGGCCTTCCTAGGGATGGCAAAAATAACCGCGGGTTCGGGTACCTGCGGGTTTTTACCCGAATGGGTCTATCTCAGGTAGTTCATTTCGGGTCTGGGTTTGGGTCCGGGTCCAGGGCGGGGAGAGAAAGAAAATAAGCGGGTTCGGTTCTGGTCCGGGTATCTAAGTACCCATCCCCGAAGACCCGCCCCGAAATATATATGTATATAATTATTTTTAGTATATATATATTTGTGATTTTGATTTGTTTATTTTGTATACTTTGAACTTATTGTTAATATATAATTATTTTTAATAATATATATATATATATATTTGTGTTTTGGTTGTTTATTTGGTATACTTTAGACTTGGTAAAGAGTTTATTTGGTAAATGATGAATTTGTTTGAAAATTTATTTTGTGAATGGTGGGTTTGTTTGAAAACTTGATAGTTTATTTGGTGAAATAGTAAATCATTTTCAAAATCCAATTAAAAAATAGTAGTCTTCATGTGAATAAAGTGGCCTTTTTTAAAAAAAAAATAAAATAAAAAATTTTGTGGGTACCCGTGAGATACCCGGACCTGGACCCGCCAGTTCCGGGCACTACCCGAACCGATTTTAATGGTTCTAGGGCCGTTTCTAGGGCTGGTTCTGGTCTGCAGTTCTGGGGAAGGTAATGCCTATTCGGCCCCGAACCGCCTTGTTGCCATCCCTAGGCCTGCCCGCCCGAGAGAATAATCCGATAATAGTCATAAGTTGGCCCATCGGTCCCAGAGAATATCAATAGACCATAATCAATTTGGACCACGAGTCCGTCAATACTATTATCGCAATATAATCATCAGTGCCTTACTGTTGTCTAGATTTTCAGGCTACACACCGTTGGCCCTAGACAGCCAACGCGTTGCTGCCCTCCGGAAGTTTAGGGATTTTCAACCTAAGGGCACCAGGCCTCACTTATTTTTCATACCGGTAGGCACCAACCAATACATCATCCCTTCACAATTGAAGGGCCACAGTAGAACCATATCAGGATTATATCACATCCAACATAATATCATGATCATAACGAGCTTTCATCATCATCATCATCATCATCATCAATATGAGATATATGCCCCATACGTCGGGCCATAGAAGTAATCCACATATTCCAAGAATCCTCTAAGTGTTTGGTTGAGACAGTGATAATATGTATGGCATGCAAACATATATTTTCATGCATATACCAAGCAATCTATGCCATATCCACTCAAATCAATCTCATTACGTATCCCTTGGTGCGTATAAACAATCAATAATTTCATTTTCCTAACCAACAACACCCACACCACCAAGAGACACCATATATGATTCTAATAGCAATTTACAATAAGTGTGTATGTCATAGTTTGCCTTAAATCATGCAAATATAACTATAGAAATCACCAAACACCATATATTTCATTACTCATGAGTTTTCAAACCAACACAAGCCAAATACAACAATTATTAAGCTAGGAAAATATTTTATCAAGTTTTGAAAGCAAGAGAACCCCTACCTTGAACTTATAAGCCGAAAGAAGAGAGAGAAAGTTGATATTCGAAAATCCGTCCGATTAAATCTTGAAATTCCTAGCTCACCTCGATCCCCTCGATGCGTAGAATAACTTTCCTTAAGGTCGAATCAGAATCCGAAATGTGATTTTTGATAAATTCTAAAGAGAGAAATGTAGAGGAGAAACGAGCTCTCAAAGCTCAATTTTCGTTTTCTGAAAAATGCTCCAAGAAGGCTCTAGAAAGTCATTTTAAACTTTCAAACCGACATTGGAACAGGCGTCTGTTTCAATAATAGGCGCATGTTTTTCAAAAATAGGCACCTCTTTTACAAAAATAGGCGGCTCAAAATCTAACATATGGCTTTGGATTCACTCAAAAAGGAGTTAAAATGAATTTTTGGTGAATTTTGCAAGTTTAGTCGACAAAATCGGTTTCTACGCGAGAACAATAAAACTTTTTCATACATTTCCACTATTTACCATGTGTTCTCACATAAAGCAAACAAAGTAACTCCCAATACATTAATATAAACACCAGGTGTTACATGACTTCTCTTTGAGATAAACAAAATATATATTCAATACTTTCTTTGTCTTATATTGAGAAAATTCAATACTGTTTGATTACATCTAAGTTACTGCAAAATAGTTCATAACTACATTTTTTTAGAGGAATGAAATGACAAGTGTTAGCTTAATTTTTATCCATCATTTCCGCTAAAATTTGGATTACCTTGGGAAATTACAGAAGTGTAAAATTTTAATTTTAAATTACGGGATAAGAAACTAACCATCATCAACTACCAATTTTCTTTGATTTCAAAAATTTTATGTACATGTATGGAAGTATATTGATCGAGTGTATGTTCACATGCATAAATTTTTTGCTATTATTTTAGTTTGTGCATAATGAATACAGAAACATCTTATTAAAATTTTAATTCTCCTTGAACTAAGCTGGTTCCTTCTCTAATTGATGTGTTAAGAGGTTGTAAAGGAATTATTCTTCGAGCTCAAAAACTACAATTTGATTTATGAGATCGAATTATAGTTCTTTTTACAATCGATCTCCAAAATGCTCAATTGAGCATCACTACCACCAAAGTTCTCTTAGGCGACGTACTTCATACGTCGCCCGTATCTTAGGCAACGTAGGTTATGTTGCCTAAGGTACGTCTCTTAATCTGTTTCGCCTAAGGTATTGGGTGACGTAACCAATTACTACGTCGCCTATAAGGTCAAAGTCAACTTTTCTTTGACTAGACTTTAGGGGACGTAGGTAAACTACGTATATCGCCTAAGTAGGAAAACTTAGGAGACATATGTATTTACCCACGTCCCCTAAGGTCAAAGTCAACTTTCATTTGACTAGACTTTAGGGGACGTAGGTAAATATATACGTCGCCTAAGTGGCCCACTTAGGGGACGTATTAAAATACATACATCGCCCTAGTTGTAGCTTAGGGGACGTATGTAAATGCATACGTCACCTAAGATCAGTTTGAGTGGCCGTTAGGCAACGTGAGATAATTACTACGTCGCCTAAGTGAATTAAAAAACTGGTTGCAACTGCCTCTTACAGTGTGCACCCCACACGTGTACATCTATACAAATAACTTGCATTATAAACCAATTTCATTCATTCAAACATCTTGCCCAATCATTCATATTTTGATTCATTCAAACATCCAAGCATTCAATTATTCAATCACACGGAAATAAATGTTTGAAATGTTTACAAATCAACTAACAATGTCCTACAAAACTATTTTAAAAACTTTACAATCCTATAAAAATGTTCAACAATAAAATAAACCTAAAACTAAGGAGAGAAGTTAGAACCATCGGATGGTGGAGCCCCCGTATGCATCTGCCTCGCCATTTCTTCAAACTGGGCCTGTATCCTAGCTTCCCACGCCAACCACTCCTTTTCTTGCTCCTAGCGGTCCTATTCTTGCTGTTGAAGACACTCATCCAGATGCTTTTGATTCGCCCTAAGTCTGGCCAGCTCCTCCTCAACTGCTTCGTTTCTGGGCTCCGCCTGTGATGGCCCTCTCCTCCTCGGCTGTTTGGTGACCCCGCTGCCTAAGCCGGGAACCCTGGTCCCTCTCGAAGGACCGACCGCTCTCTCCATGACCCCGATCTCTAAGTCAACAGGGAGTCTCGACTGGGCTGTGACTGAGGTCGGCGAGGAACCGTCCGATGTATCCTTGATCGGAGGCATACTCGCCATCAAAGAGGCAATCACCTCATCACTCGCCTGCTGAACCCTTGATTGCAAATAGCAATAAATGTAATAAATTTCTTATTACAAATAACGAAGAATAAGTAACTATATTAAAGAAAAAAATTAATAAATAAGAAACTTACCGTGCCCTCAGGGTCTAATTTCTTGTACATGTCTATGTGCGTCTTCGAGTGAGGAGCTTGCTTGCCTTTTTTCTTGTACTCCTCAGCTCAAGCTGCAAAGGGCTTGGCCCCTCTATTATGGGGCCTCTTTTTTGTCGAGGCCCAAATCACTTTCATTTGCTCGCTCTTTTTCTGCAAGATACATAAGATACAAACCATTAGAATATTAGAATATTACATGTTTCAATAAATAAAATGTCCACATATACGAGTTAACATCTAGTATATGCATACTATTAGTAAATTTCTATAAGGACATCACATTGCAATTCCTTGCATAATCAAAGAGAATTTCAAGCAATGAAGAAAACCAAATGAAAGTAAGTTTGTGTTTCAAGAAGAAAAAATGACGAACAAAATCATATTTTATACGCTATCATATATGTAAGTAGATACTATACCCCATATTTTATGCACTATCCCCAACCTTTATAATTTGATTTCATGTCGGTTCGGTTTCGATTTCCTTACCTATGGAACCCAAACCCTCCCCAAATTATTCGGTTTCGGTCCGGTTCGGTCTCATTCATTTTTTTTTATATTGCTAATACTTAAGTTAAAAGTTTCATTAAAAAAATGACAGCATTAAAATTGCACTAAATATATTAAACTAAAAACTCTCTCAATCATATTAAACTAAAATTGCTAATCCTTAGGTTGAGTTTGACTAAAATCAAACTCTACAAGCGGGCGGGGCTTATATTTGGAAACTCTAAGCCGACCGGTTGCTAATATTCATTGACTTGATCTAGTGTAATTATAGAGTATTATAAGGGTATTAAAAGTAAAAAAACACTAAAACATTACAATTAGGGTGAGGCATGTCCCATGGGTTTAGTTTAAATAAACCCGACCCCGACCCAACCCAACCCTGTGACGTTTTCATTTGGCAATTCTGAACCCAACCATGGTCATCCCAAATTTGGGTCATCGGTTATGTGCTCATAGATGTGTGTTGATATTATCAGTTACATCCATGGCTTAAGAATTATCGTGCCATGATTTTACTAGTAATATATCAGTGGGTACTTTACTAATCAAACTTCAAATATTTTCCCAACTCACAATTTGGTGGACTTTTAAATTTAGGAAACATATATATATATATATACACACAGTTACAAAACTTAGCACATATTTGTCAATGTTTCCAATCAACATATATATACACAGTTACAATACATACACGTATAAACACACACACACACACATATATATATATATACAGTTACACACTAACTCACTAAGGGGCTAATGAATTGAAATATTAGCATCAAAGGGGCTAGATCGAAGTAACAATTCGAAAAGCAACTTGAATTTTTGACCCATTACAACTTTAATTTTTTCCAAGTAACTCATTACACAATACACGACCCATCTTCTTTAACCGACAAGGGAACTAATGAATTGAAATATTAAACTAAAAACTCTCTCAATCATAAGACCATACAATATATACACAGCCCATATTTGTCAATGTTTCCAATAAACATATATATATACACAATTAAATACATACACGTATAAACATTTACACAATAATCTCCTCATATATCTATTATGCATTTGTAAATTTTTGTGAATCTAAACATTTGTAAATTATATAATATAATATCATTTGGTAGGGTTAGTAGTAGTAGGAGTATTAGTAGTAGTAGGAGTACCCAATTCTAAAATAGGAAGCAACATTGTCGATGACAATGGAACAATTTCAAGGGAAGAGATAGAGAGACAGAGACAGAGTAGCATACCTATAAGAAGTCGTCGATGGCTGAGACGGGGTTGGGCTTGAGAAGTCGTTGATGGCTAAGAGGTTGAAGCTAGGTTTTTGATTCAATGGTGGTGGGAAATGGGGGCTAGGGTTTACGGCAAAGAGAAAGGGAGGTGGTGGTGGTGGTGGTAGTGGTGAGGGAGGAGGGAGGAGGATGAACTGAGAGGGGGGAGGAGGAGGAATGGTTCGCGAAAAAATGAAATTAGGGGTGAAGGGTTTAATTTATGGCATTCACTTGGGCGACGTAGGTATTTAAGTATGTCGCCTAGGTTATTGTTAGAGTGATATACTAAAAGCTATGATTTTATTATTATTGGTTTTGATATGTTATATAGACTCGGTTTTGCTATTTTTATGATAGTCTTTATGGGCAATGGTTGCATTATATTATTTATTTAAATATTGTGCATGTGTGTGTCTTTTATTCCATATAGTAGATAATTTGGTGTGTAGAGTATAGCTTACACACAGAGGATCATATCATCGGTTCTTGTGGAATATAAGTTTATTGGTTCACGGTCTTAGATGGAATTGGACAACCATCGGTAGGATTGTAGCACAAGTTCTAGTAGTTTATCTTGACTACAGGAAACAGTATATTTTTAACTTGTTGTGCTAGTACGCTTTGTGTATATTGAACAGGACTAGTTTAGGTTAATTGTTTTTATATTGACTATATAAAACAATTTAAAATCCCATGGTTATTATGATTACTTATTCTCTTAATCTTGAAGTAATTAATAGACATATATATGTAGTGTTTGTTGTTTTGACTCATTAAGAGTGAGATTCATTTATGAATCAATAATCTTCGTGAATTGAATGATGACACTATATGTATGATGAATATTAATTATTGACGGAATTCACGTCCCGGTATAGGGATTGATGATAACCCCTTGAGAAGCTTATAAGTTTTGATCATGTCAAACCTTGCAGGTGGATTATGTTAATCCGACATGTCAAATAAGTTAAGTGGTACGCTCAAGGATTAAGAAGTCATTTAAATATAATTGTCAGTATTTTATTTAAATGACGGTTATCTGAAATCTTAACGTGGGGAGAATAATATGTATTTAATAACAACGAGCTCGAAATATAATTTTGAGATAAGGACGGGAGTGCAATTATAATTCTTTAGTGGTGTGAATTATAATTTATGGAAGGAATCAATTCTTAATCGAATTAGGATTCCGGTTTTCCATAGTAAGCCCAAACACTTATTTCTCCTTAGGATCCCTATCGTAGCCTTATATATATGCCAGCCTTGCCTCTTCTCTCGACACAATAATTATCACAAATTTAGGGTTTGTGCCATAAAGAGTAGAAAATGAGATCTTGGTGATACCGCAGCCCACACTCGGTACAGGATTGCACAGCGAAAGGAATACGATAGAAGATCTTGAGGTTCCATCGAGCCCGTATTCTCGATTTGCCTACACCAACTCCTGTTCATGCTGAGACGAGATCAAACCAAAGAGATCTCGAAGGTAAAATCCGATTCCGCACTAAGGTTTTACATAAAAATTTTGTTCGGTCTATACGCAATATTAAACAATTCTGGAACTAAGTTTCCATCAGTTATATCCTAGGCGGCGTACTTTAAGTAACTACGTCACCCAAGTGAATTTCAAATTTTTAGAATATTTAAAATTTTCGTAAAAATTTAAGGGGGAAAGCCTTTCGGGCGATGTGCTATATTTGTATGTTGCCTAAGATGTTCTTCAGCGACGTAGGTTTAATTACTACGTCGCCCAAGGTATTCTTAGCGACGTACAAATAAAAAATATGTCGCCTAAGATTTTTTAATAATTTTTATATTTTAATAGTAATTATATTTTTGTAACTTTGCAATAATAATATTTTTTTAACTTTGCAGTAAAAGAATCATAGAATAATATTTCTGTAAAAGTTTTCTGTAAAATAGGGCCTATATTTGTCCAAACTCCAAAAGGAGTGCAAAGTTAACTTTGCAATAAACTTTTAAATTGTATTTTTTTTATGCAATTATGCAAAATTAAGTTTGCACTACATGTTTTTTAGCATTTACAATAAATAAGAACATACGTATACAACATCAATCGGAGTCACCACTATCATCATCATCATCATCATCATCATCATCATCTTCATCATCATCGCTGCTATATAGATCATTGTTAAACCCTTGAGTATCGTCGGAGTCTTCATCCTCGTCATAATCATCATCCTTGTCTTTATCTTCATTTTCATATACGAGAATATTTACAAACGGTACTGGACCTAGGTTAATAAATAACTCTGATATAGGAAGACATATCGCATACGGCTCTTGATAGGGTTCATTTACTTCATACAGTGGAGTGGCCGTATCGTCCCTTACAAGTGTGGCTTCACTGAATGTACCTCTGTGTGCCATATGGTTAACGACTTTCCAACCTTCACTAGCCAACGGATCATTTATATAGAACACCTGGCTTGCCGTCGTGGCAAAAATAAATGGAAAGTCGTCGAACCAACTACTATTCGTGTTCACGGAAGTAAGACCATGATTATACTGTACGCTGCAGGGAACAGCAGTGTCAGTGTTGTACCACTTACACTTGAACAACAAAACTAGCATGCGTTCCACATAAGTTAGTTTTACAACTGATTGCAGAATCCCGTAGTATGTCAGATCATCGGCCATGCATGTCACTCCACTATTCTGAGTCTTCTAAATTCGGTCTCGATACTCAGTAATAAATTTGACACCATTCACCTCGTATTGAGAGGAAATGATGGACAACATAGGCTGAGATGCAAGAATCTGTATCTCCTTGTTGTATTTGGGATCATGTATTTGTAGCAGATGGAACATCTCCATAATAATATATCTGGAACATTAGTGAAATGTAAATATGCATGCGACAAGTGAAAGTAACGCTTGATGCTGAATGTTTACCCATCTGGGGAGGTGGTCAAGAAATGATGCGACACGATCATCATTAGTGCCGTGTGGAGCTATTTTCGTAAATTATCAGCGGTGAGTCTCTATATACCATTCTTCTTTTATACAGTTTAGCATCACACACCAATGAGTCATCGCAATTTGTGACTTATTAAGACGGGCATTCCTGACGCAACCTTTGGGCTTGATGAGGTGAGAGACAACGGAAATGTTCCATTGAAGTGAATCGGGTATGACTTCATCACTCGCGTTAGGATCATGCAGATAGTTATTGATGAAAGTCACACACTCGTGCATGATGTTCCGCTCGGCAATACACCCCTGTGGGTAGCGCTTGTTTCTCATATCTTTCTTGTATTCTCCGAGCTACCTATAAGATTGCGCAGTTATATAGAACAAATGTATACAATTAAACACCATTATATATAATATCCTAAAATCTGAAATCATACATTTCAGTGGAAAACATCCAGGTATAATGCACGGGACCGGTGAGCAGGACCTATTCGAGCAGGTGGATGCAGAGATGGACCACGATGGTAAAGAAAACTAGCGAAAAGATCATCTCCAGCTTGCATAAGATCATGACAATATCGGTCTACAACTGACGAATGTTCGATTTTTTCAACTCCTGTGCGCAAATTGTCTGAAAGAATCTACAAAACTCTACTAGTGCGTCGGCGACGTCCCTTCCCAAATATGGTCGGATAACCATAGGAAGAACACGCTGAAGCATGACATGGTAATCGTGAGTCTTCAATTCGAAAAACTTTTTATCAGACGGTTTGATCTTACTCTTTAGGCTTTCAGCATAACCTCTTGGATACTTAACAGCTAGAATTCGATCAAATACATCCCTCTGATCCCAAAGTCGAACTGTATTATCCGCCTGAGGTAACGTCACTTTTCCTGACGGCCCTATCTTCGGCCAAAGATTGCTACGTACGCCCATCTTCTTTAGAGTTAATCGAGATTTCGTATCGTCCTTAGTCTTTCCATCGAGACCTAAAACGGTGCCCAAGATGTTGTCGTAGATATTTTTTTCGATGTGCATGACATTTAATGCATGTCTCACACTTGATGATGTCTAATAAGGCAACTCCCAAAATATACTAACGCGAGTCCAACACAGTCTCTTTTTAGCTGCCTAACATTAAGTGCAACATAACTTATCAATTTACAATCTCACATATTAACTTATTACAATATCACAACCAATGTTAGTTCAAGCCATACATGTTTGAAGTCATGATGCAGATGCAAAGAATTCTGAGGGTAATAATGCCTTCTAGTAGCTTCCAGAACCTGACGTGCAAACTTTCTTTATGGGGCGGGTCTGATCTCTAGCTCCCTATTCAACCTTTCTGGTCGCCTCCGATAAGGGTGATCTTTGAGTTGCCATCTGTGCGCACCCTGTTACAACATCCTTCCATTATTGTGAACCGCAACAATATCATCCAAACATATGGGATATGCCTTGTACCCTTTTGACTGAATGCTTCCCAATATCCCTAGTCCCGGAAAGTCGCTGATAGTCCACATAACAACTGCCCTCATGTTGAATGCCACTTCACCATATCGATCCCAAGTCAAAACTCCCGTATCCCACAGCATCTTAAGCTCATCGATCAGCGGTCTTATAAACACATTAAGAGTCGTTACCGGATTTTTGGGGACGAATATTAGCAACACTATAATGTTAAATTCCTTTTTCATACACAATGAAGACGGCAAATTATAAGGCATCGCAATAATAGTCCAGCAATTGTAGGGAACCGCTGTAGTAGAGTAAGGACTGAACCCGTTTGACGCTAGAGTAAGACGCACGTTTCTAATGTCGACAGTAAATTGCGGTTGCAACCTGTAACATGACGAGACAAATTTCTTAATATAGAAATAATTAAACTAATAGTTTAGTAAATTGTATGTGTATGAACTATAAATATATACGTCACCTGTCGAAATCTTTCCATGCTTCTACATCCGCTGGGTGTCTAAGATATTCAGTATCTTCTCTTCTTTTCCCATGCCACCGCATTTCCTTTGCAGTTTGTTTGCAACTGTACAAACGCTGCAACCTCGGTGCCATATGTTAGTACCAAACCATCTTCCAGGCAATTGGTTTGCCACCACCTGTATCTTCTTCTTCTCATCTCGATTCACCGCAAATGGGACATTGATCTAGATTTTTACCCTTCTTGTAAAACAAGTAGCAGCCGTAGTAACACTCATGGATGACATCATAACCCATGCCGATCTTCTGTAGGGCCTTTTTTACATTTTTGTATGAGCCGGGGTACTTGTTCCCTTCGAAAAACAAACAATTAATTTTAGCAGCTCACTTGTTGAAGGATGTGTCTGCCATATTGTAACTCTGCTTCAACTGCATCAATCTAAGCATTAAAGCCAACGCCGTGACTTGACTACCCTCGTATAGTGCAGTCACTGCTTCGTCTAAGAAACGCTGATATGATATCAAATTTTCTTTGGCGACAGGGTCGGCATGAACTGCATTGTCAACACCAGTGGGATCATACAATTCACAAAAGGAAAAAGCATCTTGTACGAAGTCCATGGTCGGGTTACTCGAAGCGCCCAGTTCTGTTCTGCTTCCAACTGCAGCTGCCATTGCAAAGGTGTCTCTAAAATTTCACCGTGTAGGTTCCATACTGGATACAACTCCATTATACCCACATTGGTCAAGTAGATGTACATTTCATCTAATGTCACCCGTTGGCCCATGTTGAAACATCTTTTGCAGGAACATGGATACAATCTAGTCGAACTATTTTTATTTTCTCTTACATACTTTAATAACTGCATTACTCCCATAATGAATTCCGTTGAACCTCTTGAGCATTTCATCCAGTTCTTATTCATTTTCGATCACTGTCATTTGACAAATAATTACAAACTCAAAAATTACCAACAACTAACAACAATACTATATCTTCAATATTAAATAAACATTTTCTACACTAAACACAATATCTATATAAAGTAAAAAATTAATATTAATAAGAGATAGATTACCTAAAAATCAAACAAGCCTTTAATGAGAGAAATAATGTTGATTTTCACCTTCAAAATTGCCAAAATCACCCAAACTTAACTCTAAAACACATCAACCCCGAAAATGGAGGAGTTACTGTTGTTATATGAAGATGACAAGTTCTTAGGCGACGTAGAAACTCAAAAATTACCAACAACTAACAATAATACTAACGTAGAGATCAAAATAGGAGCAACAACTAACAACAATACTATATATTCAACACCAAATACACATTTTTTTATACTAAACACAATATCTATATAAAGTAAAAAATTAGTAAAAATTAGAGATATAGTACCTAAAGATCAAACAAACCTTTAATGAGGAAATTATGTTGATTTTTACCTTCAAAATCGCCAAAACTTAACTCTAAAACACATCAACCCCGAAAATGGAGAAGTTGTTGTTGTTATGAAGATGACAAGTTCTTAGGCGACGTGGAAAATATAAATACGTTGCCTAAGGTACATCTAAAGCTACATACTTAAATAGCCTACGTCGCCTAAAGGGTTTGTCAAACCCTAGTTGATCACAACTTAAAAGTGTCGGTGGGCAACAAATTTTGGGCGACATGAGAATTTGACTACGTCGCCTAAGATTCTCTAGAGCGACGTAGTATATATATACGTCCCCTAAGTTTTTCTAGGGCGACATGTTTTATTATTACGTCGCCTAAGATTTTCTAGGGCGACCTGATATAAGTACGTCGCTTAGGTTAATAGTAGGTGACATACTCTATTTATTATGTAGCCCAAGAGACACGCTGGTGTAGTGCATGCCTTTTCAAAAAGCTGGGAGTTATCTACGCTTTGCCCCTTAAAATTTGACCAAATTTTTACTTTGATCTATGAAGTTTCGTTTTTGCCAATCTCATGCATGAAGTTTAATCTCATTGTCACTTTCGTCAACAATTCAGCTTGCCATTGGTTTGTTGGATAGAAAACAACACGTGCATGTCACATTGATTTTTATACCACATCAGCTACAAGTGGCATTTTATGTCCAAAGAGTACACGAGGTGTTGGATTTTTACTAAAGCGATAACATAAGGGATCAAATTTTATGGTTGAGATTGGAAAAAATAAAACTTCATGGATCAAAGTGAAATTTCGGTCAAACATTATGAAAGTAATGTGTAAATTACTAAAAATAACCGCAATCCAATGTTATACCCTGCATGTACAATATAACAAAAGATGATTTTAGCATAAAGTGAATTTTTATTGCAAGTTCTCACCTTCTAAAGAACAATGTTGACTACATATATATGGAAAATAAATTATTAAAACAAATGAAGAGCTTTTGTGTTTATAGGTATACATATCTTTTGAAAGAAGAAAATTTACATGTATAACAAACATGTTACATGCTTATTCTCTAAACAATTGCCGCCTTTGTGAATAATTTTATTATCGTCCTGAACCAGCAATAATGTTGAAGAAGTAGTTGGTTTAGTAACGCATGGGAGGAGGGGGAGAGCAATAGTAATATAGCGGTTGAGGAGATGATGATGCAAGGGGTGGCGACTTTTAGTTGTATGGTGATGGCGGTGATGGAGAAGGAGGTGGTGGTGACTTATAATAGTAGGGTGGAGGTGGTGAAGGGGAAGGTGGTGGTGGTGATTTGTAAATATAAGGAGGTGGTGGTGATGGCGATGGAGGAGGTGACTTGTAGACATATGGGGGTGGAGGTGGGGATTTGTACACATAAGGAGGTGGGGGTGATGGAGACAGGAGTGGTGGAGATTTATACACGTAAGGGGGAGGAGGTGAAGGAAAGGGAGGTGGTGGTGATTTGTAAATGTATGGTGGTAGGGGTGATGGAGATGGTGGGGGTGGGGATTTGTAGACATAAGGAGGGGGAGGTGATGGAGATGGTGGTGGTGGGGATTTATATATGTATGGTGGCAGCGGTGAAGGGGATGGTGGTGGTGGAGACTTGTAGACATAAGGAGGGGGAGGTGATGGAGATGGTGGTGGTGAGGATTTGTATTCGTATGGTGGCGGCGGTGATGAGGATGGTGGTGGTGGAGACTTGTAGACATAAGGAGGGGGAGGTGACGGAGATGGAGGTGGTGGGGATTTGTATACGTTTGGTGGCGGCGGTGATGGGGATGGTGGTGGTGGAGACTTGTAGACGTAAGGCGGAGGTGGTGATGGAGATGGTGGTGGTGGGGATTTGTATATATATGGTGGCGGCGGTGATGGGGATGGTGGTGGTGGAGACTTGTAGACATAAGGCGGAGGTGGTGATGGAGAAGGTGGAGGAGGTGACTTGTAGACATAAGGGGGTGGAGGTGAGGGAGATGGTGGTGGTGGAGATTTGTACACATAAGGAGGTGGCGGCGACGGTGATGGTGGAGGTGGCGATTTATAGATGTAAGGAGGAGGTGGTGAAGTTGAAGGTGGCGGTGGAGACTTATATACATAAGGGGGTGGAGGTGATGGGGACGGTGGCGGTGGTGACTTATAGATGTATGGCGGAGGAGGCGATGGTGATGGTGGTGGAGGTGATTCATAGTAATAAGGAGGGGGCATCTATTGGTATGTTGGTGGTGGCGGTGAGTTGTAAACATAAACCGGAGGAGGTGGCGGAGGTGAGTAACTGTAAGGCTTGTAGTCGGCCGCTACGTTAGTTGCCAACACAAAAATTGCAAAGGCAAACATCATTTGAGGCCAAGAAATGGCCATTGTCAAAAAAACTTCCTAAAGTTTGTATAAAGGACTACTATAGATGTTTTTGTGAATGGTTAATTTATGAAAGAATGGGTTTCCCTTTTTATAGTGAAACATTTTAATACATGAGGCATTAGTTTATTGAAGTTCGAAAGTTCCCACCTCTAAGAAATCATTATAATACTTAATTGAATAGAACAGCTAGCTTGAATATGTAATGGGTTCCACTAATAACGTTTCATATTAGGCCAAGAAATAGTCAAAAATGATCTTTATGTAATAAGTAAATTTTCCTCCTCTTTCTTTCTTTGTTGTTGTCTGTCTTTCTTTCTTTATTATTTATTTTTGTAGAAAAAAGGAAACTTCCCTTTAATGCTCTGAGGTTACAATTTACACACACACAAATATATATATATATATATATATAATTATATAGTCGGGATTTGATACGAACAGATCTTTTAGTGACGAAAATTCTTTGTTGAAACAGTGAATTGTATTTTCAGCGACAAATATTATTCACTTATTACATGAAATCTGTTTAAAGTATTACTTGAATTTGTATGATACAATTTTTGAGATAAAAATTCATCTTTGAATTATATATTGGAATTTTTTGTCAAAAATTGTACTTTGCCTATGATACTATACAAAATTCGAATTTAGTGTAAGCATATAGTGCGTAGGGCCGTACTTGAGGTAAAATAAGTACTTTAATTCATATTAGTCCAAGAAATTGTCAAAAATGATATTTAAGAGTGAGTTTTTGGAGTTGGTGATATGATCTATTACATGGAATCTTTCCTTTTGTCTTTCTTCTTTATTCTTTATTTTTGTGCAATGAAAGAAACTTAGTTTTCAATGTATCAAATTTACAATTTACACATATATGCATATATAATTACATAGTCTGAATTTAGTACAGACGGGTTTTTTAGCGACAAAAATTTGACTCTAAAGTACTTGGACATGTTTTCGGCAATAAATGTTCTTCGCTAAAAGACTAGTCCATTACCAATATAATTTTTGCCCCTATATAATACACATTAACATGAAATTATTTATATTTCAATATTACTTTCAATATGTTTAAAAATATTAATTTCAATATGTTTAAAATATTACTTGAATCTATATTATACTATTTTGGAAATAAATATTCGTCTTTGTAATATATATTTGGGACAATTAAAAAAAGGTCTTATTAGAGAAAGATTTTCACACTAAAGCCATTGAATAATTTTTTTGTAAATAAATGGCCTATTTTTTATTTTATTAATAATATGACATGTGTTTTTTTTTCATTATAAAATGACATCCCAACCCTTAAAATAAACTAAAAAATACCAATATGCATTAAAATATGGATTGCAATATGAACTTTACAGTTTATATTTCACTGCAATATGAACTTTTCAGTCCATATTTTACTGCAATATGAACTTTGCAGTCCATATTTTTGGTGCAAAGTTTATATTGCAGTCCATATTTACTGCAATATGAACAATTGCAGTCCATATTTCACTTGCAATATTCATATTTTTTGTGCAAATTTCATAAAGAGGGGGTAATTTAGGTAATTATACATGTTTAATTAATTAAATGATATTTAAATATTCAAATACCTTCATTTAAAATATAAAATAAAATAGACTCTTACACTAATTACCAATTAAAAATAGGCCTTCATTCAAAAAAATATTATTCATTGGAGTTTTGGTAAAAATCAATGTGTAGTAAGACCTTCTACCTAATTTCTAGTATATATTTATATTTTTGGAAAAAAATTGAATTTAGTGTAAGCACATATACACAGGGTCCATCGCGCTAAAGGTAAAATAAGGATTTTAAAATAAGTGCTAATTTTATATAATAACATATATATATATATAGAGAGCGTTTCACATACGGACCGGTCCGTATGGACCGAGACCTTTAGTGACGGTTTTCCGTCGCGAATACATTGGGAGTATGTTTTTAGCGACGGAAAAGCGTCGCTAAAGGTCCCGGTCCGTACGGACCGGTCCGCATGTGAAAATTTCCGTATATATATATATATACAAATATGTACAACACTGATGGCATGTTGATCAATTCGTTATGTTTTGGCATGTAATCTTTTTTATTTAAAATGCTATATATTAATGTGACCAAACTAATTTTTTTTATTTAAAATGCTGTGTATTAAAGTAAATAGTACTTAGCAATGAGGCCCACGTACTTGTAGTATTTAACCTTTTGGAATATTGAAAAATAAGACTTGTTTAAAAAAATTTCTGCAAAAAAATTATGAAATAATATTTTTGTAAATTGAGGAGCTATATTTGACCAAACACTAAAAAGAGTGCAAAATTAAGTTTGTAGAACATGTCTTTTAGCATATTATTATAAATAAGTATTTAATTGGCAGTACTTCAGAATAATTTTAACAATTACATATTCAAAACCTATTTATTAATAAAATGTACATAATAATTTTTTTGAAGTTATGAAATGTTAAGTTTTTACTCCTTATTTTCTAAAACATTACTACGTATCATTGCTTATTTGAGGTTGTTTTAAAGTTTGATGAATGAAAAATAAGAATATACTTGTTAAAAAATATAAACACATAATGCAAAACAAATTTTGCATTAAATTTTTTTGATTGCAAAATTAAGTTTGTACAAAACATAAATTTGTGCAAAGTTAAGTTTACACTCGGTCAAATTCCATATTTTAAAACACAATTGATAAACAAGTCATTACTTTAGAATGATAATGATATCTAGGCCCTTATTTCTAAAAATATTATTTGTTGGTTTATTTGCAAAAAAATTTGTCACGCAAAACCTTTTACCCCATTTCAAGTTAACTTTTTCCTCTCCAATTATCATAAAATCTTGACTTTGCCGCTTGTGAAGATTATAAAAAAAGCAAATAAAAAATATGAAG